>SJYV01042278.1:45532-101406 GCA_006410875.1 Neotragus pygmaeus | reverse complement strand
GTAAAAGGGAATGAATGGTTACTCATTATATATATCATCATTTCTATGTATATATATCATTTTCTATTTATATATGTGTGTAATATACACATATTTTATATTTAATATATTTTTATATCTATATATATACACTTACACACATACACACACACACACACACATATGTATATAAATATAACATATATCAATTGCCAGGCACTGGATTGGCCATATGGACATAGGGGAGGGAAAGACATTACCTATTTTCTAAGACAGCCGTCTAGATATATTTTATAATACAAGACCACATGCTGCTGCTGCTGCTGCTGCTAAGTCACTTCAGTTGTGTCTGACTCTGTGTGACCCCATAGACAGCAGGCCACCAGGCTCCCCCGTCCCTGGGATTCTCCAGGCAAGAACACTGGAGTGGGTTGCCATTTCCTTCTCAAATGCATGAAAGTGAAAAGTGAAAGGGAAGTTGCTCAGTCGTGTCCGACTCTTGGCGACCCCATGGACTGCAGCCCACCAGGCTCCTCTGTCCATGGGATTTTCCAGGCAAGAGTACTGGAGTGGGGTGCCATCACCTTCTCCAACAAACCCACATAGCAGAGGTAAAATAAAGTGCTGTGGGTGTACAGCGTAGAAAAAAGCCAAGAGGTGACATTTGAATGGGGTGAACTGGGAATCCCAAAGGGTGGTTGGAAACTTGCCATGTGGACAGGGAAGGGCATTCCAGAGTAGTGGGCTGCGTGTCTACTAATGAAGGCCCCTTAGAAGGGGCTTTCTGATCCAGTGAGAAAACCAGTTCAGCTGATGGAGAGACGCGTCACTGCAGCGCGCATGTTGGGGCACTGAGTGTGATGCCTCTGCCACGAGTGACACGAGACGCTTACCTTAAGGATGATCTTGGCTTTACGGGGCCACTTGTGGTTGACATACATTCCCAGGGAGACGGGAACAACAAGAGCCACCAGAGATATACCTGAAGGTGATCGAGAGCAGTGTGATTGACAGCACACAGCACAGGCAAGATGGAAACAAGAATAGGCGGTCTCCAAAGCCTTAGGGTTTAGATCAGACTCCTTTCTTGAACACACTAAATGATTGAAAAACAAACAACCTCCCCCAAACTCTACTTCTTCACCTACTCCCGTAAATAATTCAATATTTCTGGTGGAAAAATTGATATATTGATGATATAAACCTAAATCTATAAATCCTAGATTAATTTTTTTGGACTTCCTTATACTATCAATTGATATCTTTTAGTTTCAACTTGTCAGCATCGACAGTTTCAAGTTGTCGACTTATTTGGCTTTGGAGTATTATATCCTATGAAAAATATCTTTTCAAAGTGTGTGTGTGTGTGTGTATTCTTGAGGTGTACAAAGATGATAGTTAACATCTGTCTGTTACTTCACAGTAGCAGAAATAAAAGAAAAAAGTTCAGGATTCTGCAGGCATTCTGTGGCTAATGACTTTGAGTTAAGATTGACTAGGGTGATTCAAACCTGCAGCAGAGAGGTGAGACAATAGGTTGAAAAAGCATGCTTTGAATTTTCCATGAGATAATATATTTGGCGACCTCTCAAGTAATTATACTTCTTTGCAGGAACGTGCTCACCCAGCCAGATAAAAACCCAGCCAGATAAAAGAGTCATGCTTCAATTTCTCCGTGTTAAATTTACTGCTGTTCTTGTAATATATGGTTTGTTTCTTCTTATTACTTAACACTCATTTGTCCAATGGCTGCTTTTATATAATATACCACCATACAACTTGTAACTTTTCACAGGCTGTTTCTTTTTCAGACATCCTTTTAAAGCACTAGGAGAAAGCGGAGTTGAATAATGCAATTCTGAGAGTGGGTGTTGCTTGGTACTGGAGTAGATTGAACTAGGACTGGGAAATGGATTCTAGATTCCAGGGCTGTAAACGTCAATTTAAAACAAATATAATAGTGATAAAAACATAATGTCTTTGCAGCCTTCTGGCCCTCCTGGCAGTATAAGGGTCTGCAATTACTTTTCCCCAGAAATTACACAATGGGATTAAGTAATAGCTAAGTGTACCAAGAGCAGGAAAAGAAAAAAGAAAAATAGGAATGAAAGGAGGAGAAAATGGTGGAATAAAGGAAATGAAAAAAGGTCACTGATGGACATACTGGTAAGAGCTCCTAGAAAAATCCCCTTTGGGGGTCCTTGCATCCTGCTCTTGGGAGGAACAGTCTTCCTCTGGGTCTCCAGACTGTTCCCTAAAGGGATGTTTGTCCGCCTTAAAGGAAAACCATGCTGATGCATATCAACCATCCTGTAGCGCCATCCATCTGGGGACTGATTCTGCGATTGGAATGTGAGTGTGATTGGGCTTTGGTGATATATTTGTCACATGTTGGATCTGTGCAAAGGCAGCCCAGGTTTGGCCCCTCCTTGCTGAGTTTTTGTCTTTTGTGGGCAGCCTGAGGCTACAGGATACACATGCAAGCAGGACCAGCTGCTCAAGTCAATGGCAGAATTGCATTTCCTCTTTTGATCCATACGGGACCACATAAAGTTTGAAAGTTGACTCAGAGTTGGCTGGAAAAGACACACTTTGCCCTTCGTCTCTTTCAGAGTGTAGGACTCCGGCCTGGAAAGGTGGGTTGTTGTCATCCTTTACTCCCCAGCAGGCTGGATCAAAAAAGCCTCTTGATGAAAGTGAAAGAGGAGAGCGAAAAAGTTGGCTTAAAGCTCAACATTCAGAAAACGAAGATCATGGCATCCGGTCCTATCACTTCATGGGAAATAGATGGGGAAACAGTGGAAACAGTGTCAGACTTTATTTTTGGGGGGCTCCAAAATCACTNCTCCCCAAAACCCCCCAGTTTTTGCAAAATAAAGAATAGGGCAATGTTTATCAGGGGGCTTAACTTGCCTGATAATCTTTTTTTCTTCTTAAAAAAAAAAAAACAACACACAACCAAACAACAGAATGAACTCATTTAAAATATGTTTAAAGGATTTAGAAAAGAAAAATTTTTGTCTCAGTAGAGCTAAAATAGTGTAACAGTAACCAATGCTGAGGATGTACGTAAAGTATTTCCAAGAGGTTCAGTCTATTATGGTGACAGGTTGCCTTAACTTAGATATACAAGAGGATGCTAAAGGCAGAGTTCTATGCCAGAATAATAAGTTAATTTGTCATAAACTGTGCTTGATCCTACTTATAAGTAAAATCCTGGAGTTCGTAGACAATTTCCCCCCCTCTCTCCTCCTTTGTCATTCTCTTTTTTATCTTTTATTTTTAAAAATAAATTAGGATGGATTTAAAGTTATCCCCATAATCAAATTACTTTTATTCCAGCACATCCAATATGCTTTCCAGCGTGGAGATGACAAGAGCCGGGTGGAGAAGGGGGCAGTGTTCATTACCTAGATCACAGCGAAGAGAAAGGCGAGTCCTTTTTGTTTTCAACCACGAGAACACCTTTGGAGAGGAAGTCTGCTTCTCTCCTGACTTTTCTTTCAAATTTCTTTGTAAAAGCTTCAATTCTGACTCATTGCCAAGACAATCTGTGAAGTTGTATCATGGTTTTGAGCCTGGCAAGAGCAGTTCCACAGAGGCCAGGAGGAGGCCCAAGACAGGAGCTGGAGAAGGGGACGGCTGAGGCTCAGTGGCCACCGGGAGCGTTAAACACTGCGGAGGACACGAGGATGGAAGGGCTGAACTACTCGAAATGAGAGGGAAGCCAACTCAGATAAGCGATTTTAAGGAGCAATGTGGGAGGGCAAATTAACAAAAGGAAAAGGTCATTTTATATAAAAAATCAGAAGTCCTGCAAAGAGCAAGGAGGAGAAGTGGACGACAGAGGATGAGGTGGTTGGATGGTATCACCAACTCAAGGGACATGAGTTTGAGCAAGCTCCGGGAGGTGGTGAAGGACAGGGAAGCCTGGCGTTTTGCAGGCCATGGGGTTGCAAAGAGTCGGACACGACTGAGTGACTGAATAAGAGCAACAACAACAAACGGCGAAGAGGTCAGCAGTGGAAAAACTATGCCATGCGTTTGCGTTTACCTCGGAATATGAAAACATAAGACAAAAAGGAACCTCTTGGTTTAAATTCCTGTCTTAGCCCTATTCACTCCCAGGGAGGATTTTTTCCCTTCTTGTTTTCCTTTCAGAATTAAAAGAAAGCAATAAATGAGAATTCAGTGAATGTTGAGGGATTTGGTGAAGTGATGAAAAATGCAAAAGACTGTAATCATATTAGAAATGAAACACCAAGTCTGAAACAGCAAAAGAAGTGAATATAGGTGAGGCTGGACAATGGAAGCGATGACATAGAATCAGCATGGATTGGAGGCTCGGAGTCTGGACAGGGATAAATGGATAGATCTGGATTCTGATTTGGACTCTCACATACACTGACTATTACCTCTGTCAAGATTTGGAGCCTTAATTTCATCATTTATCAAATGCAGAAAGTAATAGTATTAATACTAACCTCAGAAGATTAAAATACACTAGCTGGATGGCATCACCGACTCAGTGGACATGAGTTTGAGTAAACTCCGGGTGTTGGTGATGGACAGGGAGGCCTGGCGTGCTGCAGTCCATGGGGTCACAATGAGTCAGACATGACTGAGCGACTGAACTGAACTGAAGTGAGCTTATACTGTGAGCTGCTCCTAACAGCGTCTACTAAGTGTTTGCCAGTAAATAAAAAGAAATGCTGCAGAGAGAGGCAAGGCTTGGTTCCTTTGAGGGGAAACATAAAGGGAAATTCATATAGTGTTGAATTAATTCTTAAATGAGAGCCGGACAAATATGTGGTTGAAATGGGAAGAACTGCTTTGAATTTGTGATAAGCCCGAGGGTCAGTCTAGGACAACTAAAATAACAGTGAACACAAAGCTGGAAGATGAAAAATATAATAGCACCTGGATAAAGAATAAAGGAGGTGGTAGGAAAATCTAGAAACTTCTCCTACTTTTCTATAAAATTTCCTACTTTCCTAGAGAATAAGAGAAGGGAGTGTCGACTGTGCATAGCAATCAAGGGATTAGGGGGGAACGGGAGAAAGGGTGCACAGGCAGCAATTCCCCAACGAAGGGAGGAAAAGGGAAACAGGAAGGATACGTCCCTGGGTGGTGTGGCGGTGGTTTACGCGCCTGGCTCTTGGGACCCCATGAACTGTAGCCCGCCAGGCTCCTCTGTCCATGGGATTCTCCAGGCAGGAATACTGGAGTGGGTGGCCATTTCCTTCTCCAGGGGATCTTCCCAACCCAGGGATTGAACCTCCATCTCCTGCATTGCAGGCAGTTTCCTACATTGCAGGTGGATTCTTTAAGGACTGAGCCACCAGGGAAGCCCGTGCGGTGTGCCTAAACAGGGCAACTTTGCGTGTAAAGCAGACACGCTCCCAACCGTGAGCCTGGGCCTCTGGCTAATTCACCTGCAAACACCTCTGTTTCTCCCCGAGACATTCTGTGCCTAATGCACCCGTGACAGGGCTAGAATGGATGAAAGCACCCGTTTCCTGATCAGATTCCCACGACAGCTTTCTAGACTGGAGTGCAGGAGCTGAACTACTACGTCAGTGAGCAAGGGTTTCATTAGCAAGGTCTCTATTTTGTAATGTGTGTGTGTGTGTGTGTGTGTGTGTAGTCACCAGAGACTGCAAATTAATGACTTCCCTGGTGGCTCAGACAGTAAAGCTTCTGCCTACAATGTGGGAGACCTGGGTTCAACCCCTGGGTCAGGAAGATCCTCTGGAGAAGGAAATGGCAACCCACTCCAGTATTCTTGCCTGGAAAATCCCATGGACAGAGACACGTGGTAGGCTGCAGTCCATGGTGTTGTAAAGAGTTGGACATGACTGAGTGATTTCACTTTCACGTTCCCAGATTTTGGAAGAGACGATGGGGCGAGGGAGAAAGAATTTGATTTCCCTCTGAAACCACACCCAGGAAAGTGAAAGCCAAATGATATTGATTTGCTCCTGTTCTGTGGTATCTGCTCAACTAACGCAGGTACCTGTTGGTATAATCAGTCACATCTCAGCTGCCATTGCTATAATTTAAGTCCCCAGAGGACAGAACTGGAAATATGAAGGTTAAATAGAACTGTATCCACACACATGATCATGAGACTTTAGTTATCCACTGCTCACAAGGAAAGAATAAAAAATGTTGGCAAACCGTTTCCCAATAGCTGTCACTTTCTTAATTTGCTCTAAAGACAATCTATTTTTCTGAAGTTAGAAAATATATTTAGAAGTATATTTTTCTAAAATACATTTTCTAAAGAAAAATATTTCAACAGTTTTCCCTCTAACAGATGCAAGGCATAATGTAATTCATCGCCTTCATTGTGGTATAATTTAACCTTCAAGGATTATTATTCCTGATACAGTATTACTTGTTCCACTAAAATGCAGTGGTGTCTTCTGGGTGATGGGTTCATAGAGCTGTCTGTCCCTAAAAGAATGGAGGGCTTCCCTGGTGGCTCAGACAGTAAAGAATCTGCCTGCGATGCAGGAGACCTGGGTTTGATCCCTGGGTTGGGATCCTCTGGAGAAGGGGATACCCACTCCAGTATGCTTGCTTGGAGAATGCCATGGACAGAGCAGCCTGGGGGCTATAGTCCATGGGGTCACAAAAAAGCAGAGCTGCTGTGTTTTGTGAGTTGTCTTCTTCTCTTTGGAGGCATTTTAATATTTAAATTGAGGCCAGGATTTGGGGGAACCATGCTGCCGTGAGACACAGTTCTAATAGCTTGGCCCCCAACCCCTACTTCCTGTTTCTCATCCTCTGTGCTGAGTGAGAGCATGGCAAAGCTTGAGAATTGGGCAGGTAAGGAGGTCCTGTGTGAAGCACGTTTCTGAGATCAAGCAGGATTTACTTTGGGTGTGCCACGCCTTTCAATGGGTCTTGTTTGAGTTCCAGGGAGGTGGAATTGCTAGAGAGGAATGATGACTGCACTGGGCGGGTACTGGTGTTGTTCACAAGACAAGAGGATTAGCGGAGTGCACACTTTCCAGGATGAAAATTAATCGTCAACACCGCAGTCCTATAAGAGGACTTCTTCTGACTTGCTGAAGGATTCATCTACCCTGATTCAGGCTGGGGGTTTTCCTCCGCAATTTCAAACTCTACTTCCGGCTCTCTTATTTCTTAATATTTTTATTTCTTACAGGAATTGTTATGCAAGGGAAGCAAGATTACATAATCATCTCCTGTTTCCAGAGAAATAGAATTTCCTTTAAGCCACAGGAAAGTGTGAGTGAGAACCTTTAGATAAGGTTTTACTGTTTCAGCCCCCAGAAGGGAATTTACCCCCAAAGCATATCAACTCAGCACCAAACACACTTTTCTGTCTTACAGATGATCACACGTGTAGCCTTACATGGAGATACAGGCTCTTTCATTTTGTTGAAAAATTGCATTACATAATATTACATAAAATCTGTTTGGTGGCAAAGTCCTGTCTTCAATTCACTTCACCCGCCTCGTCTTGCTTGTAGATCCCCCCCCCCCGTGCCTCCGTCCGGGTCACAGTAAGCTGAAATGTAAGGAGGCCTTATTGCTATATGGCGGTTCACAGATTAACTAAACCTGAACAGCACTTGCAATCCTTTGCTCTTCACAGTTCTTTCATTAGGAAAAAAAAAAGTCTGTTACAGGGAAGAGCTGGCACTTCCTTATGTGAGAGAGACGTAACGTGAAGATGTACGGTTGGTGTGATTTTTCTAAAGCTTCTGGAGAAATGGGCACCGGCATGAGGTGGCGGGCTCCCGTGTGCCCACTAGGTGCTGGGTCAGTCCAGAATCCAGGGTGACAGTCTGCAGTGGTTACATTTCTGCCCCGTGAGTGTTTCTTGGAGTGTTGTTGCTGAGGGGTGAACAGAGCCTATTGCCTACGGCTCAGGATTTAATAAGCACATATTACCCTGATACCCAGCTGGTTTGCAGAAATGCACATCTTTCACTGGAAATGAGGAATGGTGAGGGAAGGAAAAACGTATTTGTCTACTCAACTTGCAGCATTAAAATTCTTGGTCCCCTCCCATTAATGCTTCACCTTATTCTGATTAGTTTTTTTCCCCCTCAGTGCTAGTTCAGATTAGCATAGGATGAAATGGACAAACACTGCAATTAAGATTACTCTGTGGGGAGCAGAGAAACCATCCTCTGTTTATTTTATAGGAAGGTAAGCCTAATTAAAAAAAAAAAAAAACTGCTATAGTCTTTTTTTTTTTTAATTTAATGCCAGTAGAAGTGAAGCAAATGTACATTTTAAAAAATGTTATTTTAGATTTTATACCAAGAGAAACTTGTCCAAAAAAACTGGCTGTGTTTGGTCATGGTCTCATCCTAGGGTCTAATGTTTACTGGACAGTTTGATTTCATGATTGCATTCAGGACTCCTCATCACCGAAAAGAAAGTTTTTTTTTTTTTTCTGATGCCAAGGAAAACTTTCTCAGGTGTACCTTCTGGGTTGGAAAGAATTTCTTTTTTGGAAAAACTTGGACTCTTTTCCCAAAGAGAAACAGCAATTAACTGAGTTAGATTCAAAAACATGAACACAGAATAGAACCCTTAAATTCACACGGCTCAGCAGCCGGGCAGGAAGGTGAGTTAAAGGCATTTCGTCTCTTGTCTCATCTGGGTCCCATATCCATGGCAGAGCAGACGGGCATTCACGATGCCACAGCCTGCTGAGAAGGTTAATTCAATGCCATTGATGTGGTACTGGGAGGTTTACAAATCTTACCTCAGGTCCATGTCGCCATCCACCCAATAGGCCAAGACGTTGGAGGAAGTCCCTCCTGGACAGCATCCCATGATGAGGACCACCACGGCTTGGATGGGGATGATGTCAAAGGCCATGGAGAGGATGAATCCTGTGAGGGGCATGATCCCGAACTGACAGAGAAAGCCGATGCAGATGCCCCAGGGCCGCTTGATGTGCCCGAGGAATTTCTTGAGCTCCACGTTGCATCCCATGGAGAACATCACCAGGGCCAACAGGATGGTCAGGACGGCGCTCAGGATCACACTGAGAACGGCGTTGAAGTTGCTTTCTGATACCAGACAGGACGTGCCATTGCAAACTGTTGCATTGGCCAAACAGACCATTGAGTTATCCATGGCTGGCTGTTCTGCTCAGACGCTCACTGAGGTCCACCGCACTTCCAGTCCACGGCTCCTACTGCATAAATACTGTCCACTCCAACTGCATCCAACTTTTAAACCCTTTTCAAACATGTGTCACCTGGTGTCTCCTTCCAAAGCCACCTCAGAGAAGCAATAAAAAACAATAAATTCTAGAATGTCAGTTTCGAGAGGTAACCTTACAACATAGCACAAGTCATGAATCATAAAAGCCCTGCCAAATTATTGGCCCAGGCAGAGCATTCTCATTAATCATTTATTAGCATGATAACGAACTGTGCATTATAAAAAGAGCCGTGTTAATGTTTAATGCTGGGAAGCTTTGTTAAATAATCTCAGCTAAGTGACACTTAAAATCAACTCGGACTGTTACAGAAGGGGCCTGTCTCATCTCTGTGCAATATGGAGGGACTGGGTCCTGAGGAGTCCAGTGCCTTGAGACAAATTATTGATCAGTATCAGACTTTGTACTAGAACCCAGACCACCAAGTACCTCCCCAAATAGTTTTCCTTCCACATTGATCTGTCTGTGTGTTGTTGGTCTATAGTAATCGTGGAAGGAATATTTAAGTTTGAGAAACTTCTAGGGTCTTGTTGCACACCTGTGGGAGAGTAACACACAGAAGGGTAGGATATTTTCTGTGTTGTCTGGTGGGAAGGCTGGCCAGGAAAGCCCCATCAGTTATAATTATGTATGCATCACCATGGTAACAAAGGGCTTCATGGCCAGAGAGATAATACAGTTATCTGGAGGGATGAACCTCAGAGGAGTAGGTCAAAGTGATGGGTGTCAGGAACTGGAATTAAAAATTTGGTGGGGGGAGGGATAGGGATCTGAGATTCTGAAGTAGAATGCTGTCCTTAGGGTTCAAAGAAGATAAAAAAGGAGAGCAGAAATTCTTCCTGTTCTCAAAGCTTTACAACCCAATTGTTGGGTCGGGGTGCAGCCCAAGAATAAAATGGAATGTTTTGATTGTGATTTGCAATTTATAAGATAAACTCTAGTTTATTATTCAATTTAACACCTTGAGTAGCATTAGCATCCCCATTTTACAGATGAGGACTAAGGGTCTAGGAAATGTGGTGCTTTATTCAAGGGTGGAAGTATAAGATGAAGGTGTTAGTTGCTCAGTCATGTCCGACTCTTTGTGACCCCATGGACTGTAGCCCGCCAGACTCCTCTGTTCATGGGATTCTCCAGCAAGTAGACTGGAGTGGGTTGCTATTCCCTTCACCAGGGTATTTTCCCAACCCAGGGACTGAACCCAGGTCTCCTGAGTTGCAGGCAGCTTCTTTACTGTCTGAGCCCAGCAGATATTAACTGCAAAGCTGAAACTTAGTTTAGCCTGGTGGAGACTAAGATAAATACTTTAAAAAAGGGTTTCTCTGAACTCTGTGGACTCAGGAATCACAAAGAGTCTTGTTAAAATGCAGATTCTGAATCTGGAAGGCTGGGGTGGGCCCCAGGCTTCTGCATATCTGACGAGCTCCCAGTTCAGGGTGAGGTTGCTGATCTAGGCATCATGCTGGTCTCAATACCCACGTTAGGGTGTCGCCAACTGCACCCAAGCTGGTGAAAATCACATTTACCGGTTACTTTCATACTGAAGACCTTACTGCCAACAGCGTTTACAGAGCACCTCGGTGTGGGAAATCAAACTTTGTCATAACTTGAGTGAACGGTAGCTGTGGGCAGTAGGCGTGGGGGCGGTGGGAGATGGGGGTGCCAGCCACTAAGCCAGCAACGGAGTCAACTCAGTCAGAAGTCCCAGCTGCTGGGGTCCCTGACCATGACCCCTCTGGGGCTGAGCTGCTGGGAAAACCCTGAGCCATGTCCTCAAAGGCTGACAGGGACTCACAGTTCCTGCTGGTCCCAGGAGCCTGCCAGGTCCAGGGTTGCCTTCCCGGGGTGGCTGGGTCCATGACTGCCTACCCCTCGTGGGTGGGTCCCTTCCCGCCTTCCCTACGTGGGTGGGCTTATGGGCTCTGCCTGCCAATTCCTGGGAAGCCTCCTTCTGTGCCATCATCCTTCCACCTCCTGAAGCTAAAAGATTCAGTTCAGTTCAATTCAGTCGCTCAGTCATGTCTGACTCTTTGCGGCACCATGAGCTGCAGCACGCCAGGCCTCCCTGTCCACCAACAACTACTGGAGTCCACCCAAACCCATGTCCATTGAGTCGGTGATGCCATCCAACCATCTCATCCTCTGTTGTCCTCTTCTCCTCCTGCCCTCAATCTTTCCCAACATCAGGGTCTTTTCAAATGAGTCAGCTCTTCTCATCAGGTGGCCAGAATATTGAAGTTTCAGCTGCAACATCAGTCCTTCCAGTGAACACCCAGGACTGATCTCCTTTAGGATAGACTGGTTGGATCTCCTTGCAATCCAAGGGACTCTCAAGAGTCTTCTCCAATGCCACAGTTCACAAGCATCGATTCTTCTGCGCTCAGCTTTCTTTATAGTCCAACTGTCATATCCATACATGACCACTGGAAAAACCATAGTCTTGACTACCTAAAAGATTAGAGCTAGCTCATTCCCATCCGGGCTCCCCACTCCCGCTCCTGGGAGGGGAATGACATGCCCTGACTTGCCGGCTGGCTCTGAGCATCTGCTGACCTCTGACCCCTTCTGGCTTACTGCCAGCCAGTTGAGCTCCGAGGACAGGAATGTGCCCCCAGCTGCATCACCTTGGCACTGCCCTGAGGGCTCTTCCCCACCCTCCCACTCCCTTAAGCCAAGCTAGGGGAGGGAGGGATTGCCCAGTGCAGAGCTGTAAAATCGTGAACTTGACACACTCCTACCTAAGGTCGATGATCGGCTTTCCAAGCAGCTGCCCTGCTCTGATCTCCAGCATCGCCCGGGAGAGTCTGAGAGCTAGCCCAGGACCCGCGGGCACACAGCATCTGCTCTTCCGAGTCTGGTCTGGAAAGGGGAATCAGGGTCCTGTGGCTTGTGTGGAAGCACTAGGACTTTTCCCAGGATGGGCTACGTGTTCTGGCAGTGCCTGGAGTTGTCAGGTGGAGGCCTCCCAGCCCTTGGTCCACAGGAGAGGCCCGTAAAGGGAGAGAAAACCAGGCTGGGGAGCAAAGCTCTTCTCAAATTTCAGACGACTTGCGAAGGAGGTTTGAGGCTCCCAGGGGCTGAATGCTTTGCATATAGACAGCTTGCAAATGAGCAGTCTGTTTGACTAGACTGGAGCGCTACTGTTCTGGTTTAAAAAAAAATGTGCCAATGCATTTCTAATTTTCACATTGTTTTTACATAAATTTGCACATTAGGCTCTGGAGGCCTTCTATTCAAGTATGGGAGTGATTCACAATTAATTAATACCCTTAACTCAGCTGCATTTAAATTCAGGCAGCAGACCAGGATAAAGAGGAAAGATCTAAATATGAAAAAAAAAATTTTGCTTTAATCACGGCACAGAATCAGGGAACAGACACACACCTGAGTGAGCCATCGGGAGGCTGGGGCTCGATTTCCACTGTCATCTCAGTCTTTCCTGCTCAGCTTCTTCATGCCTGGGGCTCAGATAACGAGGCCTTCTTCAAGAAGCCAGCAGCCGGTTTCTGTTTCTGGCCTCCGAGTGGAGAAATGGAGGCTCGTGGGCTGAATGGCTCAGCCTTTCTTTCCTCTGGTTCTGGGATAGATACCTGGTTTTGGAGAAATGAAGGTTTAATAGCTTTCCAAGGGGTTTGCGGGCTTCCCAGGTGGCGCTAGTGGCAAAGAACCTGCCGGCCAATGCAGGTCCCTGGGTTGGGAAGATCCCCTGGAGGAGGGCATGGCAACCCACTCAGTATTCTTGCCTGGAGACTCCCACGGACAGAGGAGCCTGGTGGGCTACAGTCCATAGGGTCACTGAGACACGACTGAAGTGACTTAGCGTGCACACACACATGTACACACATGCAAAGTGTTTACTCTGAAGTTCACACGATGAGAAGTGAGCTTTCTGTTTCCGGTTGTGCTCCATCAGGAATGGCTCTGTTCAGAGCAACAGTCTTGGGGACTTGAGAGAGTGCACAGTTCTCTCTGAAACATCTTCCCTCTCTCCTTTCTCCTGTCCTTTCTTATGGATTGAGCTTTTATGGAACCTGAAAATCCCACAATTAGAATTATTCTTTGGAGTCTCCAAGGACCCTCTTTGAGACAAAAATACCCTAGGGAGAATAGCCCCAGAAACAACTAAGGTGTCCATGCATCTGAGAGGCAGTAAAGGAAAATGGAGAGCAAAGTATTGGGAAAAGGAAGGTATTTAGTATGAAGGGTTTAGAACTTAGTGAATGTGAAAGGCACTGGACTTGGACTCAGAAGATCTGAATTCTGTGTCTTCTTCTGTTGAAGACACCGGGCCAACTGTTCAAGCTTTTAAATGTGAAGCCATATTAAAAGTCTGAAGGATGGTGTAACCACTTACAAGAATGATTCAAGCTAAACATACACGTGGCTTATGACCCAATCATTCAAGTCAGGGGTAAAGACCTAACAAATCCATCAACTGAGTTCCTTGAAAGAGTTGAACTAGAAAGTCCTTGGTAGCACCATTCATAATAGATCCAACCTGGACACTATCCAAAGGTCCACCAGGAGGTGGAATGGGTACATTAATCGTGGTATAGCCACACAATGTAACTGTGTGCATTAATTAGGATGAATGATCTGCCAAAACAAGGTTAATGTTGAGTGAAAGAGGCCAGACACGAAGCAGCATATGCAAAAACAAGCAACACTGATCTATGGGGTTAGAGGTCGAGACAGTATTAGCCTTGCATGTGGGAGAAAGGAGACTGAAGGCATGAGAGGCTTGCTATTCTTTAGCATAAAGTTAGAAGTAGCAACACTGCTAGATGATCTTATTCACAAGGCAGAAATAGAGACAGAGACAGATGTAGAGAACAAATATATGAATACCGAGGGGGAAAGCAGGGGAGGGATGGAATGAACTGCGAGACTGGAATGGACACATATACACTCCTGATTCTATGGCTAAAATAGGTAACTAGTGAGAACCTAGTGTAGAACCCTGGGAACTACACTCAGGGCCCTGTGGTGACCTAAATGGAAGGAAATCCAAGAAGAGGGGATATATGTACACGTATAGCAGATTCATCTTGCTATACAGCAGAAACTAACATGACATTGTAAAGCAACTGTACTCCAATAAAAGCTGATTAAAAAATAACAACACTTATGTGGTTGCAGGAACAGATTGTGGTGGGGTGGGGGGGAAGGGGGGTATATATATCCTGGCCCAGAGAAGGCAAATGATGGAAGATAAGACCAGACCTGAGATGATTTCGTGGGAGAATAAAGTAGGGGGTAGAAACAGGGGTTTTGAGGAGCATCAGGATGTAGGGAGGTAGGGAGATGGATATTTCATCTTCACCTTTTAACAAGGGTTGGTTTGGTTTACCACCCTGTGGTTGCTAACTACAGCTTAGTCATTTTGTCGCCATCAGTTAAGCATTCTCTATATGTCTAAAAACATTGGTCTCTGCGAGTCTTTGATAAAGTACTCTTGGGTTAATCAACTCTAGATAAACCTCCAAGCAAACCCTTGTCTACGGAGGCAATGCTTGGGTCCTTTCTGCTTCTTTGGTGACTCATAATATTTTTTAAATTTAATTTTATTGAAGTAGAGTTGATTTACAATGTTGTGTTCGCTTCAGATATACAATAAACACTTACTGTGAATCATATATTCTTTTCTCATGTTCTTTTCCCTTATAAGTTTTTGCAAGACATTGAGTATAGTTCTGTGCTATAGAGTAAGGCCTTGTTGGTTATCTAGTTTATACATGGTGGTGTCTATCTGCTAATCCCAAACTCCTAATTTATCCCTCCCCACCCCTTTTCCCCTTTGGTAGCCATGAGTTTGTGTTCTGGGTCATATTGTCACTTATTAGGATGATGACCATCACTGTTTCTTGGGTATGCTCTTTAGTTTTGTGGTTCAAGACCATTTGTATACAAACACAGCTAATCACAAATCAGTCACAACTCACTGACTTCAAAGTGGTATTAAATTTGAAAATGGGCACTATCTTTAAAAAAAACTGAATTTGTGTTCTAACATGAGCCATGATTCTCTTTGGATCTTCAAGCATGTACTCCTATCATCAAAAGCTGGCTGAGATACAGACGCATAATCTCAAAGAGTGGTCTCATAATCTCAGCTCCGCAATCGTTTATTCTCTATAAATTTTTACACCCTCAATAGATTACAGTTTGGCTTCTTAGAGAGGGTCACCAGGGTCTTAAATTATTTGCATCATCTGTCAAGTTCAGAAGAGTAAGATTGTGACATTGTTAACATAGAGAAACAGTCTGTCTCCTTATGAGGAAGGTATTATCACCTCCAATTAACAGATGGAGTGACTGAGGCTCCGAGGAATTAAACCATTTCACATATGCAGGTATGCAAGCCCTGGTATACCAGCTCCTTTAAAAAAANACACTCCTACCTAAGGTCGATGATCGGCTTTCCAAGCAGCTGCCCTGCTCTGATCTCCAGCATCGCCCGGGAGAGTCTGAGAGCTAGCCCAGGACCCGCGGGCACACAGCATCTGCTCTTCCGAGTCTGGTCTGGAAAGGGGAATCAGGGTCCTGTGGCTTGTGTGGAAGCACTAGGACTTTTCCCAGGATGGGCTACGTGTTCTGGCAGTGCCTGGAGTTGTCAGGTGGAGGCCTCCCAGCCCTTGGTCCACAGGAGAGGCCCGTAAAGGAAGAGAAAACCAGGCTGGGGAGCAAAGCTCTTCTCAAATTTCAGACGACTTGCGAAGGAGGTTTGAGGCTCCCAGGGGCTGAATGCTTTGCATATAGACAGCTTGCAAATGAGCAGTCTGTTTGACTAGACTGGAGCGCTACTGTTCTGGTTTAAAAAAAAATGTGCCAATGCATTTCTAATTTTCACATTGTTTTTACATAAATTTGCACATTAGGCTCTGGAGGCCTTCTATTCAAGTATGGGAGTGATTCACAATTAATTAATACCCTTAACTCAGCTGCATTTAAATTCAGGCAGCAGACCAGGATAAAGAGGAAAGATCTAAATATGAAAAAAAAAATTTTGCTTTAATCACGGCACAGAATCAGGGAACAGACACACACCTGAGTGAGCCATCGGGAGGCTGGGGCTCGATTTCCACTGTCATCTCAGTCTTTCCTGCTCAGCTTCTTCATGCCTGGGGCTCAGATAACGAGGCCTTCTTCAAGAAGCCAGCAGCCGGTTTCTGTTTCTGGCCTCCGAGTGGAGAAATGGAGGCTCGTGGGCTGAATGGCTCAGCCTTTCTTTCCTCTGGTTCTGGGATAGATACCTGGTTTTGGAGAAATGAAGGTTTAATAGCTTTCCAAGGGGTTTGCGGGCTTCCCAGGTGGCGCTAGTGGCAAAGAACCTGCCGGCCAATGCAGGTCCCTGGGTTGGGAAGATCCCCTGGAGGAGGGCATGGCAACCCACTCAGTATTCTTGCCTGGAGACTCCCACGGACAGAGGAGCCTGGTGGGCTACAGTCCATAGGGTCACTGAGACACGACTGAAGTGACTTAGCGTGCACACACACATGTACACACATGCAAAGTGTTTACTCTGAAGTTCACACGATGAGAAGTGAGCTTTCTGTTTCCGGTTGTGCTCCATCAGGAATGGCTCTGTTCAGAGCAACAGTCTTGGGGACTTGAGAGAGTGCACAGTTCTCTCTGAAACATCTTCCCTCTCTCCTTTCTCCTGTCCTTTCTTATGGATTGAGCTTTTATGGAACCTGAAAATCCCACAATTAGAATTATTCTTTGGAGTCTCCAAGGACCCTCTTTGAGACAAAAATACCCTAGGGAGAATAGCCCCAGAAACAACTAAGGTGTCCATGCATCTGAGAGGCAGTAAAGGAAAATGGAGAGCAAAGTATTGGGAAAAGGAAGGTATTTAGTATGAAGGGTTTAGAACTTAGTGAATGTGAAAGGCACTGGACTTGGACTCAGAAGATCTGAATTCTGTGTCTTCTTCTGTTGAAGACACCGGGCCAACTGTTCAAGCTTTTAAATGTGAAGCCATATTAAAAGTCTGAAGGATGGTGTAACCACTTACAAGAATGATTCAAGCTAAACATACACGTGGCTTATGACCCAATCATTCAAGTCAGGGGTAAAGACCTAACAAATCCATCAACTGAGTTCCTTGAAAGAGTTGAACTAGAAAGTCCTTGGTAGCACCATTCATAATAGATCCAACCTGGACACTATCCAAAGGTCCACCAGGAGGTGGAATGGGTACATTAATCGTGGTATAGCCACACAATGTAACTGTGTGCATTAATTAGGATGAATGATCTGCCAAAACAAGGTTAATGTTGAGTGAAAGAGGCCAGACACGAAGCAGCATATGCAAAAACAAGCAACACTGATCTATGGGGTTAGAGGTCGAGACAGTATTAGCCTTGCATGTGGGAGAAAGGAGACTGAAGGCATGAGAGGCTTGCTATTCTTTAGCATAAAGTTAGAAGTAGCAACACTGCTAGATGATCTTATTCACAAGGCAGAAATAGAGACAGAGACAGATGTAGAGAACAAATATATGAATACCGAGGGGGAAAGCAGGGGAGGGATGGAATGAACTGCGAGACTGGAATGGACACATATACACTCCTGATTCTATGGCTAAAATAGGTAACTAGTGAGAACCTAGTGTAGAACCCTGGGAACTACACTCAGGGCCCTGTGGTGACCTAAATGGAAGGAAATCCAAGAAGAGGGGATATATGTACACGTATAGCAGATTCATCTTGCTATACAGCAGAAACTAACATGACATTGTAAAGCAACTGTACTCCAATAAAAGCTGATTAAAAAATAACAACACTTATGTGGTTGCAGGAACAGATTGTGGTGGGGTGGGGGGGAAGGGGGGTATATATATCCTGGCCCAGAGAAGGCAAATGATGGAAGATAAGACCAGACCTGAGATGATTTCGTGGGAGAATAAAGTAGGGGGTAGAAACAGGGGTTTTGAGGAGCATCAGGATGTAGGGAGGTAGGGAGATGGATATTTCATCTTCACCTTTTAACAAGGGTTGGTTTGGTTTACCACCCTGTGGTTGCTAACTACAGCTTAGTCATTTTGTCGCCATCAGTTAAGCATTCTCTATATGTCTAAAAACATTGGTCTCTGTGAGTCTTTGATAAAGTACTCTTGGGTTAATCAACTCTAGATAAACCTCCAAGCAAACCCTTGTCTACGGAGGCAATGCTTGGGTCCTTTCTGCTTCTTTGGTGACTCATAATATTTTTTAAATTTAATTTTATTGAAGTAGAGTTGATTTACAATGTTGTGTTCGCTTCAGATATACAATAAACACTTACTGTGAATCATATATTCTTTTCTCATGTTCTTTTCCCTTATAAGTTTTTGCAAGACATTGAGTATAGTTCTGTGCTATAGAGTAAGGCCTTGTTGGTTATCTAGTTTATACATGGTGGTGTCTATCTGCTAATCCCAAACTCCTAATTTATCCCTCCCCACCCCTTTTCCCCTTTGGTAGCCATGAGTTTGTGTTCTGGGTCATATTGTCACTTATTAGGATGATGACCATCACTGTTTCTTGGGTATGCTCTTTAGTTTTGTGGTTCAAGACCATTTGTATACAAACACAGCTAATCACAAATCAGTCACAACTCACTGACTTCAAAGTGGTATTAAATTTGAAAATGGGCACTATCTTTAAAAAAAACTGAATTTGTGTTCTAACATGAGCCATGATTCTCTTTGGATCTTCAAGCATGTACTCCTATCATCAAAAGCTGGCTGAGATACAGACGCATAATCTCAAAGAGTGGTCTCATAATCTCAGCTCCGCAATCGTTTATTCTCTATAAATTTTTACACCCTCAATAGATTACAGTTTGGCTTCTTAGAGAGGGTCACCAGGGTCTTAAATTATTTGCATCATCTGTCAAGTTCAGAAGAGTAAGATTGTGACATTGTTAACATAGAGAAACAGTCTGTCTCCTTATGAGGAAGGTATTATCACCTCCAATTAACAGATGGAGTGACTGAGGCTCCGAGGAATTAAACCATTTCACATATGCAGGTATGCAAGCCCTGGTATACCAGCTCCTTTAAAAAAAACAGCAAGGTTCCCTTGGAGCCTCAGGTAGATGTGGGCATCAGATTTGTTGGATCAGATAGACACCAAGGGACTACTTCACAGTGTATCTCCAGCTTCCCACTGGGAGCGAGAAGCCAGGCTGTGTACAACTTTATGCTTATTCAGTGTGTAGACCTCCACCCCCCACTCCCCAAGCATCTACACACACAGCCTTCTTCCCTGGCAAGATCTCCAGGCTTGGTGGCCAAGGAAATACCTGAGACTTTGATAGCTCTATGCCAGAAAACCTACTCCCATTGGACTCAAGGTCACTGGGCTTCAGCTCAATAACACCTCTGCTATTGACCCTGACCTGGCCCGCTTAACCAGGAAGTGTCTCAGAAACTCAGCTCCTCCCACCTTATATCTGCAGTTTTATTCCTAGAGCCAGCATCTCAGCCAGATCACTCATGTGTTAATACCAACTCTTCCCTCGTCCTGACAGCTTCTCAAGACCCTTCACGAGGCTTCCTCCCTTCGCCTAGGATGGTCATACATCCTGTGGCATCTTCTCGCCTCGCTACCACCCCTCTCTGGCCGGCAGCGTATTCTCACCTGAGCCACAGCCTACCTCCAGCTATCCATCCTTTCCCTGCCATCGTCTGCTCTCCACATAGCAATCTTTACGACCAAACAGCTGAAACTAAACTCATCGGATTATGCCAATCTCTGCTCAGCTTCTCCATATAGGTTCCCGTTACACACAGAATAAAACCCAAACTATTGTGTTCCAAAGGGTTCTGCATAGCCTGGCCCCATCTTTTCAGTCTGAACCCCTGCCATGGTCTTGCTTCAGCCACTTTGATCTTGATGTTCCTGAAGACGTGAGCGCCTCACGTCTCCCTCGGGATTTTGGGCTCACTGTTGCTTTGCCGAGAACAGTTTCCATTTGCTTTCAGGACTGTTCATTCCCTCACTTCATTTAAGCCTTCTTCACATGGCATTCTTTAGAGAAGCCTCTTCTGATGACCTTGTTTAAAAAATACTCTGTCCGCATTTAATCCCAATATTCTGCTTGTTCTTTTTTTTTTTTTTTTTTTCAGGTATTAGAACTCTATTTATTTACCTACTTATTTNACATGGCATTCTTTAGAGAAGCCTCTTCTGATGACCTTGTTTAAAAAATACTCTGTCCGCATTTAATCCCAATATTCTGCTTGTTCTTTTTTTTTTTTTTTCAGGTATTAGAACTCTATTTATTTACCTACTTATTTATTTCTGGCTGCACCGGGTCTTTGCTGTGTCTCTCTAGTTGTGGAGTGTGAGCTCTAGAGTGTGTAGGCTCAGTAGCTACAGCATGTGGGCCCGGCTGCTCCGTAGCACGTGGGATCTTAGCTCACAGTTCCATGAACAGGGTTTATCTTCCCTGTATTGGAAGGCGGATTCTTAGCCACTGGACTGCCAGGGAAGTCCCCTGCTTGTTCTTTAAAGCCCTTACTGCTAGTGGAAACCCACTGCTTGTTTACTTGGTCACTTTTTAAATTGTCAGTTTCCACCCATCTTAGTTTGTTCCTGCTGCCATAGCAAAGTACCACAAACTGGTACTCAGTGTTCTAGGGGGTAGAAGTCCAAGATCAAGCTGTTTGGCAGGACTGGTTCCTCCTGAGGGAGATTGTTCCATGGCTTATCCTGACTTCTGGGGGCTGGACGGTGGTCTTTGGTGGTCGCTGGCCTATAGCAGCATCACCTCAATATCTTCCTTTATCTTCACAAAGTGTTATCTCTTGTGCAAGTGTATCTCTATGACCAAATTTCCTCTTTGTAGGAGCACACAATTATATTAGACTATTCCTTAGAAAACTGAAATAGAGCTACCATATGATCCAGCAATCCCACTCTTGGGCCTGTTTCTGGAGAAAAACCATAATTTGAAAAGATACATGCATCCCAGTGTTCATTGCAGCACTGTTTATGATAGCCAAGACATGGAAGCAACCTAAATGTCCACTGGCACAAGAATGGATAAAGAAGATATGGTACACATACGCAATGGAGTATTACTCAGTCATAAAAAAGGTTGGAATAATGCTGTTTGCAGTCACATGGATGGAACTAAAGTTTACCATACTAAGTAGGTAAGTCAGACAGAGAAAGACAAATACTGTATGATATTGTTTATATGTGGAGTCTAAAAACATGGTACAAATGAAGCTATTTACAAAGCAGAAATAGAGTCACAGATGTAGAAAACAATCATGGTTACAGACAGAGGTTAAGCAGGGAGTAAATTGGGAGATTGGGGTTGACATATACACACTGCTGCTGCTGCTGCTGCTGCTGCTNTACAAATGAAGCTATTTACAAAGCAGAAATAGAGTCACAGATGTAGAAAACAATCATGGTTACAGACAGAGGTTAAGCAGGGAGTAAATTGGGAGATTGGGGTTGACATATACACACTGCTGCTGCTGCTGCTGCTGCTGCTAAGTCGCTTCAGTCGTGTCCAACTCTGTGCGACCCCATAGATGGCAGCCCACCAGGCTCCACCGTCCCTGGGATTCTCCAGGCAAGAACACTGGAGAGAGTATATACACACTACTATATATATAAAATAAGTAACTAATAAGGACCTACTACTGTATAGTGCAGGTACCTCAACTCAGCAGTCTGTAATGACCTATATGGGAATAGAATCTAAAAAAGAACAAATATACGTGCAACAGATTCACTTTGCTGGGCACGTGAAACTAACACAACACTGTAGATCAACTATACTCCAATACAAATTAATTAAAAAAACCTTGGAATGAGACCTAAAAAACTTTTTTATTAAACTAGGATCCACTCTAATGACCTCACCTTAAATTGATCATCTGTTAAAAACTGTATGTCTAAATAAAGCCACATCCTGAGGTACTGGGCATTAGGACTTCAATATATAAATTTTTGGAGGGACACAATTTAATCCATAGCTCCAAGTCCTATGAATTCCTTCTGGAGCATGGCTTTCTCCTACTCATTACTCTCTATTTTGCGTCCGAGTTGAGTCAGGAAAGAAGTCCTTGCTAAGTGGCTAAGAACGTTCTCTTCTTGCAAATGTTCAGCTGGACCTTGGCTTCGTGCTCTGTATCAGGCTGTGAAAACCCCAGTCATGGGGGTTTCCATGATCGATGTCCATATGCAAGATTCCTCCGTCTTGATCGTATAAATCATCCATCCTCACCTTTCCTCCCTGCCTCGCCTATCAGTGTTGCTCCACGAGTGGCATTTACTGTTCTTGCTCAGCAACTCTCCCCCACCCACCTTCTTGATCCCAGATTTATTACCAGTCCCAGCCTCGTGTGTCCGTGAGCATGGTTTCACTTTGACTTCCAATAGCTCCCTGCAAAGGCCTGGATTCCCATTGTCTGTCTTGGTCTTGAAGAGGGGCTTCCCTGGGGGCTCAGAGGGTCCTGTCCACCACAGCCAGACCCCTCATCCATGAGGGATGCCCTAGATGTGGCTTTGTGGCTGGCTGGACCTCAGAGAGGATCAAGCACCTGGTCGTTACCTGCCAATTATATGTCAGTCATGTCAGGAGCTTCATTTGCAATGGTATTTTGAGAAACAAAGTTCAAGGTCCCAACCTTTCTAATAAAACATATGCCTTCCAAAACTGGAACCGTGACATCCTGGCAACAGACCAAGTGGCAGGGTCGGCCAATTAAGCAGATGATGTAACCCCAGAAGGGTTTCCCGGGTGACTCAGTGGTAAAGAATCCGCCTGCCAAGCAGGAAACCTGGGTTCAGTCCCTGGGTTGGGAAGATCCCCTGGAGAAGGAAATGGCAACCCACTCCAGTATTCTTGCCTGGAGAATCCTGTGGACAGAGGAGCCTGGACGGCTACAGTCCCGGGGGTCGCAAAAGAGTTGGACACGACTGAGTAACCAAGCACCCTGGAACGCGCACTTTGATCGCATCTTATTTCTCAGATTGTCTCCCTTGGTTTCCCTTCCTTGCAGCATACCTACCTCCTCTCTTTACCGTCTTCACATACTCTAGCTCCTGTCAAACGTCTATATCGAGGCGGAAAAAAGACAAAAAAACCCAGACAGACAGAAATCTTTCCTTGTTTTCCTTTGTACTTGGAGACATGTTAGAATTTTTGGATACTTGACTAAATACAAAGAGAGGAGAAAACAAAATTAATAAAATACAGGAAAGCCTAGGTGTAGGCAAACTGTCCAGGCTTTTACGAGTTCAAGAAGGGTGTCTAGGCTGGAGAGAGGCAGTGACTGAGGTTAAGGGCAAACGATCAGATATTTGAGTGATGAATGGAGGAATTTGGACTACTTCCTGCACAGGGGTTTTGATCACAGCGATGGGATTGAGGAGCTGAGATGGCTCTAATTAAAGTTATGAACAAAGAGCGCTTGATAACTAGGTGCCTTGTTAAGTCAGAAAGAGTCAAAGAGAGACTTAAATTTCAAGTTGCAATTTGATAAGCAGGCCTCATTCTCAATGAAGCACAAGAAAACAAGCTTGGGGTAAATAGGATGAGGGTACTCAATTTCTGTTTTGAGTACATGTTGAATATGAGCTGCTTTGGGGACATTTGGGTAGAGATACTTCATTAGGCAGTAATTTATCTTTTAAATTTAACTTTGTAATTTTTACCACTGATAAATATTTATTATGAATTAATGCAATTAATGCAAACAGGTTCAAAGAAGAAAGTAAGAAAAATGTTCAAATACTAGCCTCCAGAAATAACCTTTGTTAATATTAAGTGAGTGTCAGGTCAGATATGTCCCTATGCAGATATGCTGAGGGAAGGATGATGTCTTTCTGTTGGCACAGAGAGAGATAAGCTTATAAAAATGAGACCATGTACACACGTCCTTGTAAAAATAAGATGAGTTAAAAATATTTCATATGAGTTTATCAGAAAAATAGAAAATGAAGGATTTCAGATAAGTACTGAGACGGTCTTATGGAAAGCCTGGGCTTCTCCAGTGGCTCAGAGATAAAGAATTCGCCTGCAATGCAGGAGCCGCAGGAGACCTAGGTTCGACCCCTGGGTGGGGAAGGTCCCCGGGAAGGAGGGCATGGCAACTCACTCTGGTATTTTTGTCTGGAGAATCCCCATGGACAGAGGAGCCTGGTGGGCAACAGTCCATAGGGTCGCAAAGAGTCAGATATGACTGAAGTGAGTTAACACACACACACACACACGCACGCACGCACACACACATTATGGAAATCATAAGATGTTGACTGCATTTAAAAACGCATAATGAATTTTATGCAATTTTGACTCCCTAGCATAAAAGATGGCAAAAATTAGCATTTTCACATTGCTTCTCTGCCTTCCAACTTCCGACTGGACTAATTAATATATATTTGAGTACCTACTATGAGCCAGAAACTGTTCTACATGTTTGGGATACACCCGGGGGATAAAATGGGCAGACTCTTGTCTCTGTGGAGCTTGTAGTGTGGTCAGAGGGAGATGGAAGATAAATAATGAAAGAAAACATGATGATAATTCAATAAATATAAATAGAAAAACAAACAGTAAGGAGAAGGGGTGCCAGGTATGGTGTGGAGAGAAGGTTATACTCACAATTCATTTTGAAGGCAAGATCCTAGATGAAATCCCTCAGCCCTGCCTGGCAGTTATAAGATCAGAGAGGAGGCCAGCAGGGCTGGACTGGAGTGAGGAAAGAGAAGAGGAACGGGAGAGGACAGACGTTTACCAAATGGAAAGGCTGACCAAGCGAGCCCTGCACGCCCCAGTGAAGAGGTTAGATTGTGCATCGATTGGGAACCAGGATGAGTCCTAATATTCTTTTTCTCATTTCACTCATTATAATATTTGCATCTTGCTTTATAACTATGTTTCATGGATTTCATATATATGAACAGATGACTTCTTTATCTATTCATCCATCGGAGGGGTAATACATGGATATTATATGTTGACATTCTTGGCTTTGGGTTACATATCCAACCTATTTATTTCCAGATTTCTTGTTTCTTTTTCTTTTTGAGGAAGCATGGTGAACTTCACCACTTTTTTGAGACAGAATGTCACATTTTGAAGTCTCCTCTAGGCATTATTTTTTTCACTGGAGTATGGGTCACATTTTCCTGTAACGTGCCTAGGTTTTATCCTCTCAAGTGTGTATTGGATATTGTGCATTATTTGTTGCAGAGAACTTAATTATAGAATCTTCCTCTGAGGAGTGTTGCTTATTGATCCGGTGGACAGGTAAATTACTGGCTTACTACCCTGAACTTGTATCGGCTTTTCATTTTATGAGTGAGACTGTTGATTTTGCACTTAGTCTAGTCTGATGGCTAGACAGCTTAGTCTTGACACATATATTTTATTTTTGAGGCATGGCCCTTCTTTGATTTTTATGGGAAGCCCAAAGTGTTTACAAATCGCCTCTAATTTGTTGGAACGCCAGTGGAAAGTTGTTTCTTCAGGGATGGACAAAAATTTGAAATCTACTCCCAGTTCTTTCAGACTCTCAGCTCTGGCTTTATGGTTTGCACCTTGAAATCTTCCCTGCACCTCAGCTGTTCAGAAGTCAGCCAAGGATTTAGGGAAGAATATGTGCAGATTTGGGGAGACCTGCCTATGTCTTCCTCAGGATTTTCCTTTAGTTTTTAGATCCTCTGGCAATTCCAACTTCTTTTTCTCAGACATCTCAAGCTTGCGTGGCTTTCTGCTCTAATTCTCCCACACAGCACTGCATGGACTGACAGCTGCCTTCAGAGAAAAGCTTTGTCATCATAGATCTCATCCAGGTGATTCATTTTTGTATCAAAAATTAAATGTCTTTTGGTTTCTTCCTGTCTTTGGCGACTACTCATTATTTTCAAATAGTTATTTTTAATATTTTTGCCAAAATTTGTTATTTATATCTGTAGGATATCATCATGAAACATCAATCACAGCGAAACATTCTGGCAATACCAGAAACTGTAGCCTGTGGTTTCATTTATTTAATATGCAAATAAGAAACAAAGCCACACTATGGCCTTTAGGGAGACATGTTTTAGGGTGTAATCTTTTTCTAATTTTCATTTTAACTTCTTCTCTGATCCAAGGTTTACTTAGGAGTATATATTAATATTTGCCAAATATATAGATTCTCCTAATTATCTTTTTTGCGGTGCTCCTCATGGCTCGGTGGTAAAGGATCCTCCTGCCAATGCAGGAGACACAGGTTCAATCCCTGGGTCAGGAAGAGTCCCTGGAGAAGGAAATGGTAACTCACTCCAGTCTTCTTGCCTGAGAAATCCCATGGACAGAGGAGCCTGATGGGCTATAGTCCATGGGGTCACAAAAGAGTTGGACATGACTGAGCGACTAAACAATGACAACAGTTGATTAATATCTGTATGTGAATTTATCTCTGTCAATGAATTAGGTTATTTGAAATCAGTAATTCTCATGTTAAGCTTTATTCTGAAAATAACATGTTTTTCAGGCACTAAGTCGTGCTGACTCTTTGAGCTACGTGGACTGTAGCTCGCCAGGCTCTTCCATCCTCCACTTTCTTCCAGAGCTTGCTCAAACTCATGTCCAATTATGTGGCAGTTAGCTATACTGACCTCACACTTCACACTGTAGTTCATTGCTATTTATTTTCTGTTTTCACTCGTATCATGGTATTTTGCTTATGCTCATGAAGCTACTAAATATTATAGGCAAGGTTGTATAATGCTTAGATCTTATTTTATCTTATACTTCTCAGCTGACAAAACTGGAGGTTGCTGTTACATAGCTTGAAGAAAATTTCATTTCATCTTTTCAAACTACACTTCTCTCCTCCTCAAAGATGATCTCTTCCAGGAAGCTTAATTTCAATGAGGCAGTTGACAAGAAAGAAGGGTTGGATATGGAAACTTCTCACTTTTGTTATGAGTTGACTGTTCTCTCTTCATACTGTGTGATCTACCAGGACACCTGTCTTTAAAATATGTTGATATGTATGACCAACCATCAGTTCAGTTCAGTTCAGTCTCTCAGTCATGTNCGTTTCTCAGGATGTACTCTGCATAGAAGTTAAATAACCAGGGTAACAATATACAGCCTTGACATACTCCTTTTCCTATTTGGAACCAGTCTGTTGTTCCATGTCCAGTTCTAACTGTTGCTTCCTGGCCTGCATACAGATTTCTCAAGAGGCAAGTCAGGTGGTCTGGAATTCCCACCTCTTTCAGAAGAAACCATAATTCTCTAGGTTCCTAAGATGGAAAACTAGAGAAGTTAAGAGGCATATCATAAGTAACTCAGTGCTATGGAGAGCAAATATTTTAATTTTTATGTATCGACTGTACTAAATGTAGTCACTATTGCCAACCCCTCTGGCATTTGGGACATGTTAATTGAATCTCATTTTAGAGTGATGGAAGCTGATGATACTGTATGAGAAAACCTTGTTTAAAAACATTCTTGAGTTCTGGTAAAGCGTGTATTTTCAAAAAATCAATGGATGTCAATTCCCACAGAGCGATGTGAGGCACCACAATTTACTCACACATGAGCTTGATTTTCCTGCGGCATATCTTGTTTCCACAAACAGAAGATCTCATTGATTTGGAAGTCATCCATCAGAATGCCCTTCTCTGTTCCTGAGGACCAAACAGAAATAGCAGAGCTTCTCAGATGTGGTAATGACTCCCCCAGAATCTCTGCTGCATCGTGAGGAATATTACTCCGGGATTTCAGACTGTCTGGGAAGTTGCTGCAGCCCCAATAAATGTGTAAATATTTCACAGTGATTTGTTCCATGTGTTTCACTGAAGATTATCTTGACACTTGATAATTATTGAGAAGGGCATTTTGAATTTTTGTTGCATGTGTGGCAAAATAAATTCTGAGGTATGGTGGTTTGCTTGTTTCTACCGTAAGAGTTCCTAGTAGCTGGGCACTTTTGGGGTTTCGGTAACTCAGGAAGTGGTGGAGGAATCGTGCTCTCAAGTAGGAACCGGGGTGCTGGCCATCAAGAGAGAAGGCTGGAATAGGCGGCCGAGACCGATTTCTGTTTATGGCTCTCGCGTTTCACGTTGTTTTCTCAAAGGTGGTCTTGGGACTATATTTGTTCCTTCTTCTGGCATGCTTTCACCTTGGGTTTGTCCTTCTGTGTGTTTTTAAAAAACAATTAATTTATTTGCACTGGAGGATAACTGTTTTACGATATTGTGATAGTTTTTGCCATCCATCAACATGAATCGGCCACAGGCATACGTGCGCCCCCTCCCTGGGGAACCCCCCATCCAACCTCTCTGGCCACCCCAACCCTCCAGGTCATCCCAGAGCACCGGCTTTGGGTGCCCTGCACCGTACATCAAACTCCCGCTGGCGATCAGTTGTACGTATGGTGATCTGTATGTTTCAGTGCTGTTCTCTCAAGCCACCCCACCCTCTCTTTCTCCCACTGAGTCCAAAAATCTGTTCTTTATGTCTGTGTCTCCTTTGCAGCCCTGTACCTACCATTTTTGGTTCCATCTTTCTAGATTCCATATTTATGTGTTAATACATGATATTTATCTTTCTATTTTTGACTTGCTTCACTGTGTATAATAGGCGCTGGGTTCACACACCTCATTGGAACTGACTCAAATGTGTTTCTTTTTTATAGCTGGGTAATAGTCCATTGTGTATATGTACCAACTTCTTTATGCGGATTTTTCAAGTAAGAGAGAACAGACATTAAAATAGGTGCATATAGGAACAGGGCAGAGGTGGTGTACTGAGTTACTTTAGATTAAGGGTTGTGAAGCCGAGTATTAAATTCATACAATATAATTTTTTGCATCCTTGTCCTTTGTGTATATGACTATCCCAGGTCTTTTTGAAGGTAGCTACCGTCTATGGGGTCACACAGAGTTGGGCACGACTGAAGCGACTTAGCAGCAGCAGCAGCATAGATACTCTAACAACTGGTGAAAACTAGGATTCAGAATCCTGGTCATCCCTATCTATTTATCTTAGAGAGTGAACAGTCCACTTTCCTCCTCATTCCATCCCCACCAGCAACCATCAGGATGTCAGGCACACCAAAACCACAAACAGAAAAGAAAGCAAACACCCAGGAAAAAATAAAAGCTGCTGTCGGTGACTGATGTCTTGCAAAATCCAGCCAGACAGGTCAGAACTGTTTCTAATCTGAGCTTCTGACTTTCTGATTCTGGATCTCTTTGGCCTACCTGGGCCTGGGACCCCTCCTAATTACCTTATTTGGTTCCTCTGTCAGCTGACCGTTTAAATACCTCTATGGTTATTTCCTGGTGGCTCAGTGGTAAAGAATCAACCTGCCAAGCAGGAGATGTGGGTTCAATCCCTGGGTTGGGAAGATCCCCTGGAGATGGAAATGACAACACACTCCAGTATTCTTGCCTGGGAAATCCCATGGGCAGAGGAGCCTCCTGGGTTACAGTTCATGGTGTTGCAAAGAGTTGGACACCACTTAGCGACTGAACAACAACCACGAAATGGTTTTTTTCAGGGACTCAGTGTGCCGTGGTGCCTAACCATAGAAGGTGAGGCTTAATATCCAAATAATCAATCCCCAGGGCCCACTGAGTAGAATACATTTCACGTTAAGGTGTAAATGATTTTGTATTTATTTCTAAGAATTTCACCTAAAAGGGGGCGGAGGAGAGGTTCACATCAAGGATAATGAGATGAAGATGGCAGAGGTGTACTTTCGCTGATTGGAGAGGACTGAAGGTTGTCAGAGGCACATCGGTTCTGATTCTTGCTTTTGCTTCTTTCTGCCCTGCCTGACATAGCTTGGGACTGTCCAGCTTATTTCTTCATTTTTATTGGATGTCCTGGTTTTCATGACTGCGTCCATTTCCAAACATGAGCTTTTATGAGGTACTGTCCCATGTTCTGTCCTTTATCTCAGGTTGAANGAGGTAGCTACCGTCTATGGGGTCACACAGAGTTGGGCACGACTGAAGCGACTTAGCAGCAGCAGCAGCATAGATACTCTAACAACTGGTGAAAACTAGGATTCAGAATCCTGGTCATCCCTGTCTATTTATCTTAGAGAGTGAACAGTCCACTTTCCTCCTCATTCCATCCCCACCAGCAACCATCAGGATGTCAGGCACACCAAAACCACAAACAGAAAAGAAAGCAAACACCCAGGAAAAAATAAAAGCTGCTGTCGGTGACTGATGTCTTGCAAAATCCAGCCAGACAGGTCAGAGCTGTTTCTAATCTGAGCTTCTGACTTTCTGATTCTGGATCTCTTTGGCCTACCTGGGCCTGGGACCCCTCTTAATTACCTTATTTGGTTCCTCTGTCAGCTGACCGTTTAAATACCTCTATGGTTATTTCCTGGTGGCTCAGTGGTAAAGAATCAACCTGCCAAGCAGGAGATGTGGGTTCAATCCCTGGGTTGGGAAGATCCCCTGGAGATGGAAATGACAACACACTCCAGTATTCTTGCCTGGGAAATCCCATGGGCAGAGGAGCCTCCTGGGTTACAGTTCATGGTGTTGCAAAGAGTTGGACACCACTTAGCGACTGAACAACAACCACGAAATGGTTTTTTTCAGGGACTCAGTGTGCCGTGGTGCCTAACCATAGAAGGTGAGGCTTAATATCCAAATAATCAATCCCCAGGGCCCACTGAGTAGAATACATTTCACGTTAAGGTGTAAATGATTTTGTATTTATTTCTAAGAATTTCACCTAAAAGGGGGCGGAGGAGAGGTTCACATCAAGGATAATGAGATGAAGATGGCAGAGGTGTACTTTTGCTGACTGGAGAGGACTGAAGGTTGTCAGAGGCACATCGGTTCTGATTCTTGCTTTTGCTTCTTTCTGCCCTGCCTGACATAGCTTGGGACTGTCCAGCTTATTTCTTCATTTTTATTGGATGTCCTGGTTTTCATGACTGCGTCCATTTCCAAACATGAGCTTTTATGAGGTACTGTCCCATGTTCTGTCCTTTATCTCAGGTTGAAACAGATTCGATCTTCCAACCTGTGGCAGCTCTGCCCACTGAGATTCGTTCCTCACTGTGGCTAGGTAGATAGCTAGATATCCTTACCCCGACATGAAATTTAGACACCAAAGGTGAGCCTGGGACAGAGTTCAGCTGCTCATGGAATGTGCCTTAAGTGGCAGAATTTGGGGGATGTTCTCCTGTGACAGTCTTATCTTTTGGTTTGCTGGCTCAGATAGGTTGGAGTTCATCAACTTTCCAAACATTGATACCGTAAAACAACTCACAAGACAGTAATGCCTGAACTGTGATGTTCAGTTCAGTTCAGTTCAGAACTGGTGAAAACTAGAACTGGGAAAGGCTAGAGATCTCTTCAAGAAAATCAGAGATACCGAGGGAACACGTCATGCAAAGGTGGGCACAATACAGGACAGAAACGGCATGGACCTCACAGAAGCAGCAGATATTGAGAAGAGGTGGCAAGAATACACAGGAGAACCATGATGATGAACTGTTATTGATGGACAGCGGTTACGATGGTAAACGTTATGTGTGTTTTCCCACAGTTTTTAAAAAAGAAAGTCTCTGATCACATGGCCTCTCCCCATCTCCAGGCCAAGGTGGAGACACTTCAGGACTCCGCACTGTTTCCACTGACCTCACACTCACTCGGACCCTCACTCTCCTTACAGCCGTTGTAGGGAGTATGTCTGGCCTGTGCATAGCATATTCCCTAGAAACCATGAGTCCCAACTCACTCAGTCCTCCTCCAAGGGCCCAAGCTCTCTTTCGAAGAGTTGGAAGACAGAGTGGAAGTTGAAAGAGAGACAGAAATACTTGTTGTGGAATTGGTAGAAAACAGAGGCTTTCAAAGCCCTTTCCCAATCTTAGTCCCATTTTCTTTCTCTTTCTCAGTAAGCCAATGTCTGGGATGGTTTTGATCATACACAGGCTGCAAACTCCTGGGTGACACCATAGTCACTCATACTTAAGCCAGAACTGCCTAGATTTGGGAAAAGCTACTGGAGAGTATTTTAAATCTCCAGTGAGTACACTTGATAACCTTTAAAGTTCTTTCAGTCTCTAAGATTCTATTATTTCCCCAAACCTATTTATCTTTTATAGTGATAAACACAGGCTTTTGTGACATGTTCACGCTGAATGTCTCTGTTGACATTTTACATTTTTCTAAAGGTCATACTCTGTGTTATCAATTATATATGAAGTTCATACCAACGTGTATGTTGGAAAATTTACCCCAAATAAGAAGATTTTGTGTATTTTTGATATTTTTGAAATGTTATTTGTATGAGTATTAAAATTTGCTATGATCACTTTCCATTTCTGACCCTGAAATGAGAGATCATAGACTGTATTTCACAATTAATGTAAGTCTTAGCTTTGATATCAGTATGCCAACTGGAGACAAATAGCTCTTCCCAATGATTTTTTGCTGATTTTATTTATTTTCTTCTAACTTTTTATATTAATGAAATACAATATTATTTTTATTAACATGGCTGATTAACAATGTTGTGATAGTTTCACGTGAACAGCAAAGGGACTCAGCCATACCAACTTTGCTTATTTTAATACCTTAAAGTGAAAGAAAGTGTTAGTCTCTCAGTCGTCTTAGACGCTATGATTCCATGAACTCTAACCTGCCAGGCTCCCCTGTCCATGGGATTTCCAGGCAAGAATATTGGAGTGGGTAGCCATTCCCTTCTGCAAGGGATCTTCTTGACCTACGGATCAAACCCATGTCTCCTTCATTGCAGGTGGATTCTTTATCGTCTGAGCCACTAGGAAAACCCTGAATTCATTAGCAAAGATTATACAGGGCTAACGTTCCTCTCTGTTTTACTGCATTAAACTGAGTGGAGCATGAACACTGAGACCAGACCACAACATCCTCTTGTTTTTCACAGACAAAGGTGATTTCCTGAAGCTGAAACTCTCTCTGAGGATTGTCAGTTTGGCTGTCTGTTTCCATGGGAAAAAATGTTTCTTCTCTCGTTCCTATCAGTGTCCAGGTAGCTGAAATTTAAATCACGACACATTTGCTAGAAGCCTCGGGCATCAAATAGTGGGAACATGCTGGCCCTTCTTTAGAGAATGGAGCTTTGGAGTGAATCCAAATTAATCTCTTATGTTTTAAGTATCCTCTTTCTAGGCAAATGGAAAAATGGATATTTTTGACATTCATTACATAGCCTTATAAGGTCACCTTTTGGAAGTCAGTAAGACTTCAGAACATTCAGCCTACTTAGGTTTGTAATAAAGTTACAATACTCCATCCCCAATATATCTCTCTTTACCATGTTTGGTTTTCTCTAAATTTATTTTTTGACAAGTGTTTAAGGATATTTTTATATTTTAATTACATGATAATTAACCTTAAGTTAAACAGTTACTTAAAAAGCTTTCCTGACTGTAGTTTCTCGGACCAAGCAGATCTGCTGTTGTCTGGTGGTAACCAGGAATGTAAATAGTGTTTGGCCTTGGACAAGATACAGTTAGATAAGAGATTTGAAGAAAGGGATGGGCAGTCAGCTGGTCTACTGAGAGACTCACACGGGGAATCCCCGTGGTACCCTGTGCATCTCTTTCCATGGCCCTGTTCTCCTGTGTCATTATTGCCTCCCTTCCAGGCACTCTCTGCCTTTTAGCTACAGATCCTAACCCAGTTAGTTCCTGGAGGAAAATAGGTGTTCGATATATATTTGTTGATTGGCAGGGGGTGATGAATAAATGCATGAATCCTTTCGAAATAAGATAGAAAAGAAGACATTTCCCTGAAGGCATGGGATTTGATCTGGACTTGGATCATGGCAGATTTGATGTAAGAGCCAAGTTGACAGATCAAATGCAGGAGGTGCAGTTCAGTTTGAGTTTCAGATAAAGAGCAAATGACTTTTCAGTGTAGCTGTGTCCCATGAAGTATTTGGAACATACTTATACTCACAAAAATGATTCAGTAACTCTTTTTTTGTAAGTATAAGGTTTCCCAGTTTGCATGGAATGTACTTATACTAAAAAAAAAACTGTTGTTTGTCTGAAATTCAAGCCTAACTGGACATCCTGTATATACATTTGCAAAGTCTGGCAATACTAAAAAGAAGAATACAGAATAGATGGAATATTAAGTTAAGGAAATGGCAAGAGAAAACTAGGGAGCAGTTTTGCTTTTAAGAGAATTTGAGTCTTTGAGTAGGAACATCTGATTGGAGAATTGTGATGCAGGGCAGTGCTCAAAAAAGACCCTACTTTTCCACACTGATTTTCTTTACAAAAATGTATATTCCAGTTTCTGAATACCATCCACCCACCTTATTCTCTTTACATCAGCACAAGGGCTATTGAAAGTGGAGGACAAAGGGTTTTCAACACGCAGCCTTTTGGTCATTGAACCTGGAAAGACATTAATACCTTGTGTGTTGCTGACTATACAACAGATAGTACATGACTGTGTATTCATGAAAATGTGAGTCACAATAAACAAACATTTAGACATTTCAGATGGCTTTATTGGAGCTCTTTACTATAAAAAACTGACCACATTGTTTCCTTTAGATAGATTCAACCCTGAACTTTGACAGGTGCTGTGTAATTTAGTTGAAAGTCTTTGCTCTTTCAATGTACTTATTATAAAAGAGCTGTGTTATTTTTCCCACATCAGCATCTTTTCTCTTCTTTCCCTTTCCTTCCTTTCTTTCTTCCCCTCTCTCTTTACTGGTTCAGTGAGTCAATATCTTTTAAATAATTTGGAAACAAAAATATTGACAGTTTTTTTTTTTTAATCAATCACACTATTTCTGTTCAATACCACAATAATATACTTTTTTTTTCAGCATGTGGTCTATTTTTCCATCATAATATGCTGGGCTAGGACAGGCCTTATAAAAAATCAATTGAAACAAAACCAATATATTCTTCCAGGTGCTCCTGTTGAAAAACAAGATGAAACATTTAAGCTAGCTCTGAAATTAGCATTCTTTTGCTTTGTGCTGAGAATATTGACTACAAAGTCACAGTACTCAATTGTCCTCATTAGCAGAAATTCTTCTCATCCTTTCTACTTTTCAACTTTCAGACCTTAAGGCATCGAAGAGACACAGATCCAGGAAGAAGAAACCATAGAAACTGAGAAGCAAAGCATAGGGAGGATAAAGAGAGATGAATTATCTTCTATCAACATTCATAACCTTCTCTTATTAAGCCTAATTTCATTATTCAGCATTTGTGAAGTGAATTGTTTACAAAGGAAAAAAGGACAGAACACTAAACTTCAAAGGGATGAAAGATGATTTAGAGATAAACTAAAGGATAATCGAGAAGCGTGATCTCAAAGAATAATAACCTTGCTTATAAATATTATTTTATTTTAGTGGAACTATAGCTGGTGTATTATGCAAGTTATCTGAGAATGTCACCAGGCTTGGTTCACCATTTTCTTTCCTTCTCTAAATTTTTTTCACTCTTTTTTCTCTTTTGAGTTTCATATATATATATATATATATACACTCTACAGAGAGTATTCTTCATTGCCAGTAAAAGGAACAAAAGGGGAAAATAAATATGAAGTTGATAGAGTCAGCAATGTTTGCAGAATAAAATAAAATAAATATAAACAAATATAAAACAAATCAAGGATATTTATCCAAAATACAATCTTCGATTCGACTTGGAAAATATTTACTCAAGGCTTTCCGCATGCCAAGCTGTTTTAGGCATGGCAAGGAATACAATGGTACAGTCAGTCTTTACTTTGAAGGTGAGTATGGTTTGATGGTGGCAAGAGAAAAAAAAAATCAATATGTGAATGATTATAGCACAGGGCAGAAGAAATAAGGGCCCAAGGAGAGGTACACCCACAGTTTTAAAAGCGGTTTGATGGAGAGAGATTATATCTTGTGCTGAGAGTGGGAGGACATAGTGGTTGTGGTTAGCAGGGAAGTAAAATTTGACACGGAAAATGAGGGAGATGGGGGAAAAAAGGAGGGAAGAGCTTTCTGGTGGAAACATTATTATGTATCATTGAGAGAGATCACAGGGAACATCAAATATTCCAGCCTTGCCTCAGGGTATCCTGTATAGAGGCAGTTGGAGTAGACGGAGCTGGGAAGGTGGGTGGGGGCCAACTTGGGAGGGCTTTGAAGAAGCCGGAAGGAAGTTGGTGGTCCTAGGGGTGGAGAGCTGAGAACCCAAGTCAGGGGGCCTCCTGCCGGCTTTCACGGAGGACTGGCTGGTCTGAGGCAGTCAGCTCATCACTGCTTCACGTTTACGTGTGCCTCACTTTTCTTCCCTGTGTGGCTCAGACAGTTAAGAATCTGCCTGCAATGTGGGAGACCCGGGTTCAATCCCTGGGTCGGGAAGATCCTCTGGAGAAGGGAATTGCTACCCACTCCAGTATTCTGGCCTGGAGAATTCGGTGGACAGAGGAGCCTGGCGGGCTACAGTCCATGGGTCACAAAGACTTGGATAGGACTGAGTGACTAACATGTTCACGCTTCTCTTCCAACACTTCCTCCTTCCTAGGAAGCCAGGAGATCAGAACTAGGAGATGTGCCTGGCTGCTTCTACTGGACGGCTAGACTTTTTCCCTGCTTCTGTGAAATGAAAGCAGCATTTAAAAATGCTGTGGATCACTCTTTCAACCACAAAGTGCTAGAGGAAAGACTGAGTTCCAACCAGCTCCAAAGGCGCATCTCTGCTGATTTTTCTGGTCCTGCTCAGGACACCCTTCCATCCTCCCAGCATGCACTTGAGCCAGTCCCTCCATTACCCAAGTTCTTATTTTTCATTGGTTGGTTACCTTTGGTGACGGTGTCCTGAGGGAGGTACTAGAGGACAGGTATCCACAACTGAAGACAGTTAGAAGAGATGGAGGCCAGAGGACAAGCACAAAAACGTCCCTGCTGGGAGTACGAAAAGTGGAAACACAGAAGATGAATTGTCATGAGGTCCAGGTACCAGAAGGGAGGAAAGTCTAAAGAGTCAGAAGTCAATGAATGATGGGAAGATCATGGGTGGAAAATGATTTACTGAAATTAGAATGTCAAATATCATATATTAATGCATATATATGGAATTTAGAAAGATGGTACTGACGATCCTTCATGCAAGGCAGCAAAGGAGACACAGATACAAAGAACGGACTTTACGGACATAGCAGGAGAAGCAGAGGGTGGGAGGATTTGAGAGAACAGCGCTGAAACATATACATCAAGTGCATGCGTGCTGAGTTGCTTCAGTCATGTCCAATTCTTTGAGATCCGGAGGACTGTTACCCACCAGACTCCATGGGATTCTCCAGGCAAGAATCCTGGAGTTGCTCTCCTCCAGCGGATGTTCCTGACCCAAAGATTGAGCCTGAGGCTTCTGAGACTCTTGAATTGCAGGCAGATTCTTTCCTGCTGAGCCACTCGGGAAGCCCAAACATCCCCATTACCATATATAAAATAGATAGGCAGTGGGAGTTTAATGTATGACTCAGGGAGCCCAAAGNTTGTACCATAAAAGAAAAGAAAATGAAGTCGTTCAGTCATGTCTGACTCTTTGCAACCCCACAGACTGTAGCCCACCAGACTCCTCCATCCATGGGATTTTCCAGGCAAGAGTACTGGAGTGGGTTGCCATTTCCTTCTCCAGGGGATGTTCCCAACCCAGGGATTGAACCCAGGTCTCCCACATTCCAGGCAGACGGTTTACCGCCTGAGCCATCAGGCAAGCCTGATTTTACCATAATTATCCTTCAATTAAAATAAATACATTAAAAAGAAAAAGACTGTCTAGGACTGAGATGCTTGAAACATGGCCCTATTGGGTGCAGGGCCCTTGGGTAATAAATAATGAGGGCTAATACTTCTTTAATATTCTCTTTGTATTATTGAAGTATCAGATATTGTCACCTGACATTTTGATCTCTTCCTGAATGGATATTCAAATTGAAAATGTCCCTGGTTTCTGCCCACTTCAGCCCTTTGTGCTTCTCAATGTGTCAAGATGTTCTATCCTTTCATCCATCCTGTGGGTTTGGGGCTATTTTATTCTCACTTCATAGATAAAGAACTTGAAGTAGAAGGAGGGGAAGCGACTTGCTCAAGTCTACACAGTGTGGGAGTGGTGACACTGGAATTTAGCTTACAAAGGAAAACAGAAAAAAAGGCGATTGTGCAAGTAAAGAGCCTAGGAACGTGAGTAAGTAATAAGGCAGTATTTCGAGATTCACATCCTAGAAAAGCAGGTAAAAACCACACATGGATATTGTCAAGGATTTACTGATACCATAAATAGATGGTTACTGAGATTGGGAATTCACAACACAAAGAGTTAGTTATTCACAAACTATTTGCACAAGTATATTACACTTGGTGAAGGAGGTTTTTGTGCACATTTGTCTGGTTTCATTACTTGGTTGGTCTCGGCACTTTGAAGGAGACCATACACAGGACAGAGTGATGTAAAGAGCTGTTTTTCCTTTCCCTGGTTCTGAACTGCTGGACTTTGCCTGCAGCCGAGCAACGGGAACAAATGCATCTGTCCCCGACAATAAATGGGCTTTCGGGTCCTGGGTGCTTGTTTGGAAGGACACTTGAGATCTCAGGCACTTTGGCACAAGGCCCTTCGGCATCCGTCTGAGTCAGCGTGGTGAGGGCAACACACTCGTTAAGGAAATGGATGCTCAGGGCACCCTGTAAATAAACACAGCTGGGGAGCTGTGTGCTGGGCCTCAGAGGGGAGACCGCGCTTCGGGAATTCAAAGCGACCCTTGTGGCCCAGAGAGAAGTCACTGTGGACAGTTTTCCCGCTTCTTNTTTGGCACAAGGCCCTTCGGCATCCGTCTGAGTCAGCGTGGTGAGGGCAACACACTCGTTAAGGAAATGGATGCTCAGGGCACCCTGTAAATAAACACAGCTGGGGAGCTGTGTGCTGGGCCTCAGAGGGGAGACCGCGCTTCGGGAATTCAAAGCGACCCTTGTGGCCCAGAGAGAAGTCACTGTGGACAGTTTTCCCGCTTCTTTGAGAGACGTGTTGGGGTCCTTCTCTAATGAGCCAGACTGAGACTCTGAGCTAAGCCCCAGAGGGTCGGTGAAGTGTCAAGGCAGAGGTCTGTGCCAAAGTGTGGTCTGGTAGAGATGGTGATGATGATGATAGTAATAGCAATATATATAAAGTGCTCTTTCATCAGCTAGGCACTCGGCAAACATGTTTGCTGAATGTGTATTTGTCCGGCACTGACCTTTACTTAATGTATTTTGAAAATATCCGCCCATTTATGTATTTGGCGGCGCCATCTCAGTTGCGCACGTGGGGTCATCCATCTTTGCTGCGGCGTGCGGGATCTTAACGTGCAGCGTTTGAGCGCTTGGGTGAAGCCTGTGGGTTCTCGTTCTTAAGCAGGGGTAGACGCTTAGTTCCCTAAGCAGGGGTAGACGCTCTCCACACAGCTTGTCTCGTGACAGCTGTCATCCTTCAGGAGTGAGCGCCGTTTCTTCGGAAGCCACAGGGACACTTGGATTAGTGGAGATGGGCAGGAGGACACGGAGAGTCAGTGGGAACCTATATCCCAGGAATGGAAGGTGCGGCTGGCTCAAATGTGAACTTTATATGAATCAAATGAGCATGATGGATATGACGGGCTTCTCAGGCAGCCCTAGTGATAAAGAACCCACCTGCCAATGCAGAAGACGTAAGAGACACTGGTTCGATCCCTGGGTCAGGAAGATCCTCTGTGGGAGGATATAGCTATCCACTCTAGTATTCTTGCCTGGAGAATCCCATGGACAGAGGAGACTGGCGGGCTACAGCCCATGAGGGTCGCAAGAGTTGGACATGACTCAAGTGACTGAGCACACACGCATGATGGTTATGAAATAGTTCAAGCAATTAATTACGAATGTTGTGTCTGACTCTTTGTGACCCCATGGACTATACATTCCATGGAATTCTCCAGGCCAGAATACTGGAGTGCGTAGCCTTTCCTTCTCCAGGGGATTTTCCCAACCTAGGGATTTAACCTGGGTCTACTGCATTGCAGGCAGATTCTTTACCATCTGAGCTACCAGGGAAGCTGATCATTTATAACTACCAGAATGTAAAGTCTTTCCCCCACTCTATTCTTATGATAAGGAAGCACAGCTGAGTTTTTAAATTTGGGGGATAAATATTCTTTTTTTTTTTTTTTTTGACTATACTTATCTCTTTTCTTTTATTCTCTACGTGATCTATTTGACTTTTGTCTGCTAATTGGCATTTCATCTATACACATGGGTAGCAGAAATAGAAGGAGACCAAACTTAAGTTATTTAAGTGTGGTAGACCTTGTGACAAAGACAAAGTAAAAGTCTTTTGGAAAATAGAATAGAGTTATCAGATCATTAATTTCAATTATGTTGTTACCTATTAGCTCAAACAGTTAATAGTTGGCTGACAGAGGAACTTACCAAGAGGCATAAACATCTTTAGTGAGTGGCTACACACAAGTTTTACCTTGCTTACATGCAAAGCATTCTTTTTAGGTAACAATAGATCTAAAGGTCTAGTTGTGATCAGCAATTAAAGTTTATTATCAGTTAAAAGGTTAATTCTTTTGACAGCTAAAGACAGTGAAAGAGATGTATTTTGAAGTAGGAAATTTATGACATAAGCCACTATCTCACTGGATATGCAGGGTACACACCTCATCAGCATTAGTGTAGACGAAGTTCTGTTCATGTTTCCCCAAGGTCAAAGGCAAAGGGATAGACAAAGTATAAAAAGAAGGCAGTTAAGCAGAAAGCTCAACTTGACATGTTGTTATTATTTTTTATATGTTTTGTACCATTAAAAAAATCAAGCAAAAGAGACAAGTAACTTTTCATCATTTAGGACCAGAGGGAAAAAATCAGGTTATGTGATTATATCTGGTGCCTACAAGATTATAACTGCAGTGACATAAGAAGCAATAAGCCAAAATATATCGATTCATTAGTGGTTAGTTTAGATTCTTTTTTCATTTTGATTTAGTGGGGACCATTTATTGAACATCTACTGTGCCAGGTGCTACACTATGATGATTTTTCACCTACTAAGTTATTTCATTCTTCTAATAACCTTGTGATCACTGACAAATGAGAACATTTTTTAAAACATTCATTAGTAAATCTGGTCAATATTGATGGTAGATGTAGTCAGTATTGATCAAATGTTGGTTATTGATTGTAATATGCAGATACAGATCTAAGGAAACAAAGAACAAAAAAAGGATGGACTGAAATGACTTCAAGATGCATTCCTTGACATCAGATTTAAATCTAAAAACATGTGTAAATTGTTTTTGATAGTGCAATACAGTAAAACAGCTATTTGTTGATGGTCATTAGTTTAATTCTCTTATAGTATAATTAGCATTGCTCTGTTTCATTTATAGACTCTCTTCCTAGTGATCTGTCTTGTAAATAAGTATTTTCAGCCACCAGAGAAACCAAGCCTGGTGACTTTAATACCTGCCTACAAATTCCTTGATTCTTCCTTTCAAAAGGTAGAGCATCAACACGGCTAATTTTTAGAGGAATGCATATCAAAACTACAATGAGGTATTATCACAGAATGGTCACCATCAAAAAAATCTGCAAATAATAAGTGCTGGAGAGGGTGGAGAAAAAGGGACCCTTCTACAATGTTGCTCATCTCCTGACTGCAACCTCCTAAGAGATCATGAATCAAACCACCCACCTAAGCCACTTCTGAATTGCCTCCCCACAGAAACATGAGATTTAAAAACAAACAAAAAAAAAGCTTATTGCTTTAAGCCAGTAAGCATTGGATAATTTGTTATACAAACAACAGTAACTAATTAATATGCAAAGAGAGAAGATATATGTGTCAGTACAAATTAATCTGTGTTATCAGAATAAAACAAGTTGTTTTTGCTCAAGAAGACAGAGCCTAAAGTCAAAATTGCACACTTCTGTTTTGTTGGAGAATGCAATCTGAGGGAAACGAGGGCAGGGGGAAGGAAACTGAGGCAAGGATGATGGGAAAATTCAAAGCAGAGCCCAACAAAGCTGGCTATAGTTTCTTAAGACAATGCGGTTGACTATTCAATTGCAGGAGATATCTTTAGAGAGGTGGTATAGAAACTGTCTGTCTTGGAGGAGTCAAGCAGGGAGGAAGGGAGAGGAATTTACTCAGCCATTTCTTCCTGTCTCTCTAGGTCAAAGTGCTTGCCATGAAGAATGAACTTTCCACACTCCTTGGTAGGATGTTTTGTCACCCTGGACAACCAGTCAAAAGCCCTTGCATGGGTCTCCTCATGTTGAATCTGGGTCCTGGGACTGTCGTAGTTCTTGCAGAGATGGATGGAATATAGCCATCACGAAGCCTGATTCTTACCCTCTAGAGAGATGAAGAAAATTGATAGTGTCAGGAGATGAGAAGCAATCACTGCAGAAAAGTGTGTCTTTAGTGGAGCTATTCTGGCCAGGAGAGGAAGCAGAGCAACTGGCTGAGACCCAGGGGCCAGACAGGGCTGGTATATCTGGGATGATGCATAAACTACCCTGGTATCCAGTTCAAGGCACATTGTATTTGTGTATGAAGACACTGTGAAGGAACTTAGGCTCATCCTTGCAAAAACAGCATCTTAGAGTGAGCAGCCATGAAATTAAAAGATGTTTACTCCTTGGAAGGAAAGTTATGACTAACCTAGACAGCATATTAAAAAGCANCTTCTCCAACACCACAGTTCAAAAGCACCAATTCTTCGGTGCTCAGCTTTCTTCACAGTCTAACTCTCACATCCCCACATGACCACTGGAAAAACCATAGCCTTGACTAGACGGACCTTTGTTGGCACAGTTATGTCTCTGCTTTTCAATATGCTATCTAGGTTGGTCATAACTTTCCTGCCTGGCATGCTGCAATCCATGGGGTTGCAAAGAGTCAGACATGATGGAGTGACTGAACTGAACTGAACTGATATAAACTTCTTCCTTATAATTTTTATTTATGTTACAAATTGACTGTGTTAATTTATTTCCAATGGCTTAAGAAAATGCATAAGGCAAATTTTGAGTTTGCCTTATAAAATAATGCTAATTCAAATTTAAGAAACTTCTTGATTAAATTTATCATTCTAATTGGATTAGTCCTCTTCAATGCTAATCAATTCAACTCAAATTTTCAATTATTTATTGAAATGATAAGCTGTTGACTTATTTTAATTGACCAAAATATTGCAGTAAAGCTTTAAATTCTTAAATTCTTCAAAAATGTTCTATCTAAAATAATAATAGTAAACTTCTGTTGTCCNTAATCAATTCAACTCAAATTTTCAATTATTTATTGAAATGATAAGCTGTTGACTTATTTTAATTGACCAAAATATTGCAGTAAAGCTTTAAATTCTTAAATTCTTCAAAAATGTTCTATCTAAAATAATAATAGTAAACTTCTGTTGTCCTGTTAAGGGAAGCACACTGACTGAAACTGCCCACCCTGGCCAGGCACCATAGTAACCATTTGCATGAGTTGTTTTATGACAGAAGGTCCTGGTAAGGAACACGAAAATAATAAGCCACCACCAACCAGAAGAGTTCAGGAAAGGTCAAAAGGTGACACATGTCTGACCACCTCTCAGAATCCTTCTTTCTAACATCCATCTTGGCTGAATAAGGTTTGCATAACCAAAAGGACTCTGGATCAGAGTGATTGACCAAGGGCAACCTGGAAACTAATCCCATCACCATAAAACCCTTGACTGTGAGCCATGTGGCAGCTGTTCTCCTGGGTTCCCTAACCTTACTGCTCTCCACCCAGGTGCCCCTTCCTAATAAAATCTCCTGGTTTGTCAGCACATGTGTCTCCTCAGACAATTCATTTCTGAGTGTTAGACAAGAGCCCAGTTTCAGACCCTGGAAAAGGTTACCCTTCCTGCAACACTTCAGTCATTAAGTTGTGTCTGGCTCTTTGTGACCTCATGAACTGTAGCGTGCCAGATTTCTCTGTCCTTCACCATCTCTCAGAGTTTGCTCAAACTCATGTCCTTTGAATCAGTGATGCTATCCAACCTTCTTGTCATCTGTCTCCTCCTGCCTTCAATCTTTCCCATCATCAGGGTCTTTTCCAATGAGTCAGTCTTTGCATCAGGTGGCCCAAGTGTTGAAGCTTCAGCATCAGTCCTTCCAATGAATACTCAGGGTTGGTTTCCTTTAGGCCTGAATGGCTTGTCATTTTATTTTATTTTTTTNATGAGATGGTTGGACGGCATCACCGACTCAATGGACATGAGTTTGGGTAAACTCTGGGAGTTGGTGATGGTCAAGGAGGCCTGGCGTGCTGTGGTCCTTGCGGTTGCAAAGAGTTGGACATGACTGAGTGACTGACCTGAACTGAACTGATAGTGAGCAGAAGTTCAGGCTCTGGAGTTGGAACCCCAGTATGTGACGCTAGGTGTGTGGCATAACCCTTATGGGTCTCAGTTTTCTCTTCTCTACAAAAGAGATAAAGTTAGTTAAGTTTATATAAAAAACTTAGTTAAGTTTTTATATAAAAAAAACTAAGTTAGTTTAGATAAAGTTGAGTTAAAAAACTAAGTTAGTTAGTTTAGATAAAGTTGAGTTGTGGCATAACCCTTATGGGTCTCAGTTTTCTCTTCTCTACAAAAGAGATACAGTTAGTTACTAAGTTAGTTAGTTTAGATAAAGTTGAGTTAATAGATACACAATACTTGTGTCAGGGTCTGACACAGAGTAAGTGCTAGATAAACATTAGCTCTGAGCTAGTTTGACTGCCAAAAGAGATAAAGTTAGTTAAGTTTATATAAAAAACTTAGTTAAGTTTTTATATAAAAAAAACTAAGTTAGTTTAGATAAAGTTGAGTTAAAAAACTAAGTTAGTTAGTTTAGATAAAGTTGAGTTGTGGCATAACCCTTATGGGTCTCAGTTTTCTCTTCTCTACAAAAGAGATACAGTTAGTTACTAAGTTAGTTAGTTTAGATAAAGTTGAGTTAATAGATACACAATACTTGTGTCAGGGTCTGACACAGAGTAAGTGCTAGATAAACATTAGCTCTGAGCTAGTTTGACTGCCCACAGAGATAAAGTTAGTTAAGTTTATATAAAAAACTTATTTAAAAAAAAACTAAGTTAGTTTAGATAAAGTTGAGTTAAAAAACTAAGTTAGTTAGTTTAGATAAAGTTGAGTTAATAGATACACAATATTTGTGACAGAGTCTGACACAGAGAAAGTGCTGGATAAACATTAGCTCTGAGCTAGTTTGACTGCCCACTAGGGGCTTGTGCTTATGGAGAAGAGACAAATGACAACATGCAACATGAACATAGGACTTGCCTCGTGGTTCCGGGCGAACCAGTGGAGAAGGGTTCAGTCCCTGGTCTGGGAAGACCCCACATGCCTTGGGGCAACTAAGCCTGTCACCCCAACTCCTGAAGCCTGTGTGGCCTAGGGCCTGCGCTCTGCAACAAGAGAAGCCCCCACAGGGGGAAGCCTGCCCACCAAAACCCTAAAACTAGAGAGTAACCCCCTGCATGGCTGCTACTAGAGAAAGCCTGCATGTGGCAATGAAGACCCAGTGCAGTCAAAAATAAAGAAAGAAAAAATTAAAAAACCCCTCGAAACTAAAAAGTGAGTGAACGAAAACACTTACATTGAATGTAGGTCAAAGTCAGATGGAGAATTTTGCATATTAAAAAGGCAAATTAACCAGTGAGTTGGGAACGCAAACGTGGTAGATTCTTATCATTATTTCTGTCTCTTCGATGGCTGATTAGTTGAGAATATAGAAAAAATAGCATATTTATTAACTACCATCCATGTGCCAAGGGCTGTTTTATGTTCATTTACATGTTATCCGATTTGTACCCACCACCCAAGGGGAAAATTCACATGTCTCCTGCTCTCTAACTAAATTGGTTGGACTTGGGATAAAGTTTAGTTCAAAATCCCCAAATTAAAAATTGAGTAAAGAAATAAATAGAAATCAGGGTAGATTTACCAGGTTGGGTTTAAACTGCACAGCTTTCTGTCTGAAGGAAGCAAAGGCAATAATGAGGAAACGAGGCAATAAAAAAGAAAATTAAGTTGGCCTGCCAGTCACATCTGGAAAACTGGAGGCTGGAGTCAGGAAGTAGGGGGAAATCACACATATCAACAAACGTCTCATGTCAGCGTTCGTTACATACTGGGCATTTTGCTGGATTCAGGGTCTACAAACACGAGTGATGAGAATTTTGCAAGATTCAGATTCTGCAAACATGAAAGATAAAGTCCTTGACCTCAGTGTTGTCAGGTGGGGGTGCTGATGATCAGTTTTTAAAATGGCTATAATTTAACGAGGAGTCGAATAATAAATGTGTGTTGAAGTTTGTAGGGACTTCCAACCATGAAAGGATAACTGATAATGGGTCTTATCTCCTCCTGTAATCTACTAAAATGCTGATCAATACAGAGAAAATACTGTTTTCAGATATTAGAGTAGACAGCACAGTCATGTGAGGTTTGAACAAGGGACATTGACAGTCCCAGAGTTGTCCCAGGTTCCCGCCTGAAAGCACCTTTTGGTCCTTGGTGCAGGGAGAAGAAATGAAAGCGGGGCATGTTTGCACCGAGCTAAGACGGTGGAGGAGGGAACTGGAGCTTGCAGGGTAGGGGCTGGAGTGAGGCTGGGAAAGGATAATAACCATGGGACTGTAAAGCAATAAGTCCCAGAGCTGGCACTGTTGATGCTCTCAGTTGCTAAGTCGTGTCCGACTGTGTGTGACCCCGTGGACTGCAGCACGCCAGGCTCATCTGTCCCAGCTGACACCAGGAGACATCTAGTTTCTGACAAGGCAGATGGGGAGACCTTGTGGGATACCCAGGGCATTCAGTTGAGAGCCCAGAGGCCATGTCTTAGCAGAGACTCCCAAAGTTCAGGCCTTAGAAATCAAGTCCCCCAATAAAGCCTGCTCTAGACTTGCCGTAGTAAACCCTAGAAACAAGTATCCAAAGGGTCAATCAAGCTGATATCTGCCTTCAATACCTGCTCACATAAACCTGGCACTCCTTAAGGAAGACAGCAAAATACAACAGCAGCTCAGCTCAGCTCAGCTCAGCTCAGCTCAGCTCAGCTCAGTCCTGTCCATGAACTGCAGCACGCCAGGCCTCCTTGTCCATCACCAGCTCCCGGAGTTCACTCAGACTCACTTCCATTGAGTCCGTGATGCCATCCAGCCATCTCATCCTCTGTCGNTCTATGTTTGATACAGGATGCAGGATTCTTGGGGCTGGTGTACGGGGATGATCCAGAGAGACGTTGTGGGTTGGGAGGTTGGAGGGGGATTCCGGATTGGGAGCTTGTGTACACTTGTAGTGGATTCATGTCGATGTATGGCAAACCCAATAGAGTATTGTAAAGTCAAATAAAAAAAATATTAAAAAAATTAGAATGGGATGCAACAGGGAGATGGACACTGAAACAAGATTGCTTGCTGAAGTCATTTTGAAGAAGGTTCCAGTTACTATCATTACTCATGTCATTTTCATACTGTTCATGGGTTTCTCAAGGCAAGAATACTGAAGTGGTTTGCCATTCTGGAGCAAAAGCAAAAGCAATACCCAGCTGTGGATATGACTGGTGATAGAAGCAAGGTCCTTTGAGGTAAAGAGCATTATTGCATAGGAACCTGGAATGTTAGGTCCATGAATCAAGGCACATTGGAAGATGTCAAACATGAGATGGCAAGAGTGAACGTGGACATTCTAGGAAACAGCNGATTCCAGTTTGTGCTTCTTCCAGTCCAGCATTTCTCATGATGTACTCTGCATAGAAGTTAAATAAGCAGGGTGACAATATACAGCTTTGATGTACTCCTTTTCCTATTTGGAACCAGTCTGTTGTTTCATGTCCAGTTCTAACTGTTGCTTCCTGACCTGCACATAGGCACAAAATCCACCATCCAATGAAAAAAAGTATTGGACTTGAAAAGAAGGGGAGGGACTTCCTTGTTCCAGAGGTTAAGCCTTGTCCTTTCAATGTAGGAAGTGGGGGTCCGATCTTTGGTAGAGGAGCTAAAACCCACATGCCTCGGGGCCAAAAAACCAAAATTAAAACAGAAGCAATATTGTAGCAAACTCAAAAAAAACTTAAAAAATGGCCCCTATCAAAAAGACCTTTAAGAAACCAAACAAACAAAGGGGATAAAAATGTGACCCATGGTTAGGGTAGAAATAAGTCAACTAGCAATAGGTCTCCGAATGACAATAGATAAATTAACAGACAAAGAGTTTAAAAGTGCTGTTGTAAATATGCTCAAAGATTTAAAAAGTAAACATAAACATAATGAAGATCACAATTAAAGACATAAGAAGAACCAAGGGTAGTTACAAAGCTGAAAAAAACAATATCTGAAATAAAAAATTAACCAGATAGGCTTGCTAGATGGTGAGACACTGCAGGTGTAAATGCCAAAGAGCTTGAAGACAGCAACACGAATTCTTCAAACTGAAGCACAGAAGACCATGATTTCAGTAGAGATTGCAAATCTACGAGATGAATTTCAACGCTGTACCCATTTTGTAGGTGAGGAAGTTGAGGCATGGAGAGATGAAGAGCTTGCTAAAAGGCCACATAGTAGAAAGTGTGTGTGTGTGTGTGTGTGTGTGTGTGTGTGTGTGTGTGTGTGTGTGCGTGTGATGCGGGGAGTATATTGGGACAGAGGATGATCAAGAGTATAAAAGATATTAATACTTAAGAGAAATTCAGGAGGAAGTAAGTGGTAAGTACCCTTGGTCTTTAAGTTTTTTTTTTTTTTTGATGTGGACCATTTCTTACAAGTCTTTATAGAATTTGTTACAATGTTGCTTCTCTTTTATGTTTATTTTGTTTTGTAATTGGGAGGCAAGTGGGATCTTAACTCCCCAACCAGTGATCTACCCTGCACCTCCTGCAGGGAAGAAGTCTCAACCCCTGGACCACGCGGGAAGCCCCTAAGTGCTCTTGGTCTTGAGGGACTATTTTGCCCAGGAGGAAAGGAAGGAATACTGTTCAGACTGAAGGAATAAGCACAGGTGGAAATGCAGAGGGATTTTTGGGGGTCGTATTTTAGTTTTCCCAAAGTTGTTTTCTTTCAGTCGCTAAGTTGTATCTGACTCTTTGAGACCCCACAGACTGCAGCATGCCAGACTTCCCTGTCCTTCACTATCTCTCAGAGTTTGCTCAAACTCATGTCCATTGAGTCAATGATGACATCCAACCATCTCATCCTCTGTTGTCCCCTTCTCCTCCTGCCCTCAATCTTTCCCGACATCAGGGTCTTTTCCAATGAGTCAGCTCTTCACATCAGGTGGTTAAAATATTGGAGCTTCAACTTAACATCAGTCCTTCCAGTGAATGTTCAGGGTTGATTTCCTTTAGGATTGACTAGTTTGAAGTCCTTTCTGTCCAAAGGACCCTCGAGAGTATTCTCCAACACTGCAGTTCAAAAGCATCAGTTTTTCAGTGCTCAGCCTTCTTTATGGTCCAACTCTTACATCCATACATGACTACTGGAAAAACCAGAGTTATTTAGTTAGAAGGCCAGGATCTTTAGTAGAGGACATGGTAGGTTTTTCTCAATTCGGTGCATGAGAATTTGCCTCATTGCCTCAGTTTGCCTTTTTCCTCTCTCTGTGTGTGATGTGAACCTTACAATATTCGCTGTGGCTCCCACGCCCCGTCCTGATGATGCCTGGTACAGCAGGAGCAGGAAGTGCAGTGGGCCTCCTCTTTCTGCCCGGCTCCTTGCTGTGGTTGCCGAGTGTATGTTGTGTTGTATTTTTGTCTTTCTTACTCAAACTTCTGGTACAAATATCCTCACATGGTGGGTCAGAGTTGAAGGATTTCCATGTGTAACACAGCTCCTTCTACACTCAGAGAAGGAGAAAGAGATTTTATATTGAATTTTTTTTTCTCAATTCAGAAGTTTTATTTTTTTCAGTTGAATGTTTATGACGTTTGTAAATCAGAGATAACATCACAGTTTTGATCTCACTATTTCAAATTACTCAGAACACAGAAAGTCTTTTGCCCCCTCAAATTCACATGTTGGAGCCCCTCACCCACAACGTGACTGCGTGTGGACATGGGGCCTTTGGGGGGATAATTAAGGTTAAAAGAGGCCATAAGGATGGGGTCCTGACCTGATAGGGTTAGTGCCCTATAAGAGGAGGCACTGGAGAGTTCTCCATCTCTTCTCTCTCTTCACCCTGGAAAATGGAGATCTCCCCACCGCCGCCCCACCCCATCTTCTATAAGAGAGACGCTAGCGATCAGAGTGGCTCAGTAACTGGTGGAGTACCAACGGCACGCGGAAGTCAGATGGAGTCCCAGGTCAGCGCTTTGAGCACTGCAGGGCACTGGGTCACAACCGCAAGTCCCAGGTTTGGAAGCGTCTTTCCACTGTCTGCTGTTTATTTGCAGCTGCCGCCCCCGGATATCCATCGTGTCAAGCTCTGTGTCTGCACACTTGGGGTAGCACTTGCAGGCCTGCAGAGATGGATGCTGTTGATACATGTCATCTCCTCTGAGTGCCAGTTGGCCAAGCTTCCTCGGTTGCGAATGATGAACAGGCAGCCCCTGACAGTCCCGAGACAGAGTGGTGAGTAGCGTGAGACAGCCATTTGTTTTAAAACTGGTCTCAGAGCCGCAAACGCTTTGTCATCTGTCTAAAACTGGTGCTGCTTTGGAAATCAGACTGTCATTTATTTAAGGGCAACATGGTGACACACACCTGTGTGTGTGTGTGGTGTGTGTGTGTCTGTGTCTGTGTGTGTGTTAGTTGCTCAGTTGTGTCTGACTCTGTGACCCCATGAACTGTAGCCTGCCAGGTTCCTTGTCCATGGAATTCACCAGGCAAAAATACTGGAGTGGGTTGCCATTCCTTTCTCCAAGGGGTCTTCCCGACCCAGGGATCGAATCTGGGTCTGCTGCTTGCAGGCAGATTCTTTACTGCCTGAGCCACTGGGGAAGCCCCCGTAATTACCTGTTAGTTTCAGTGGTGCCCGTTTGAAACAAGTGTTCTGCGTTCAGCAATGAAACAAAGAACTGCCAATCTGGAGGTAAAAGGGAAAGATGTGAGGACGTGAGACAAGGTGCTTCTAAAAATATTTCAAGAGCAGAATTAGTGCTTTAGTTAGCTAGGACCTAAGATCTTCCAAAAATCACGTGCACACTTTTGTGGGGATGCACCTTTCTTTCTTTGATTCTTAAAGCTATCTGCAACTCATGGAAGGTAAAACATTTCTGCTTTGGTAAGGACGGCCATGGATTCTTTGCTAGTCACATCTGAATTCAGGTTTTATTTGCAAACTAGAGCAGGCTGGCAGCCGTTACTTGTTCTAACAACTGACATTTAGAGGGGAGGCAGGCTCCATTTCCACTGGATCAGTAAAAGCTAACATTTTAAGACTGGATGCAATGACAGACATGAGCCAGCACGGTTCCTGCCCTTGGATGGGTTACAACCTGTGATGTCACGGCCTGTACAGAGGAAGATTTGAGATCCATTTCGAGACTTCTACTATCTTTATGCCCTATGTAGAGATATGCTGTATACATAAAAATGCCATGTATCTACTTTTATATGAGTACATATGCATATGTATGTACTAGATATATGAATGTATATATATATATGTATGTACCAGATATATGATATATGAATGTATACGTATATGTATGTACTAGATATATGAGTATATAAGTCGATACATGACATTTTTATGTATATAGTATATTGCTACATAGGTTATAAAGACAGTAAAAGTCTTGAAATGGATCTCAAATTTTCCTCCGTACAGGCCATGTCATCATATGGGCTTCCCTGGTTGCTCAGTGGTAAAGAATCTGCCTGTCAATACAGGAGATACAGGTTTAATCCCTGGTTTTGGAGGATCTCCTGGAGGAGGAAATGGCACCCCACTCCAGTATTCTTGCCAGGAAAATCCCATGGGCAGAGGAACCTGCTGGGCTACAGTCCACATGGTCACAAAGAATCAGACACGACTTAGTGACTGAACTGAACTGAACTGATGGATATACACACCCACACAAATATATACTTAGGGAACTGCAGTTTTATGGAGTCTCTTCTTTACCTTTTCTGTTGGTTTCAAAACTGCAAAAATGTCCTGGAAACTCCACAGCCCTCATTACGAAACTGTTCCTTGGGAGCTGGCATGAGTGCCAGGCAAAGGACATAAAGGTGAAGGAACCGGTTCAAAGTCACCTCTCAGGTCTGGGATAGAGCCTCGGCTGCCTCTGTCACTGGCATTCTTCATTTACAACAGGGTCAGCCCTCTCGGAGCGGAACCTTTCACGGGACACGCGCAACATGACACATGAAACGATGGCCCTTCAGTTCTACCAGTGCGTGAACCTGTGTTGTGTGGGTATGAGAAGTTATTTCTCCTAAGCACCATCTTTAACTTAAGCAATATGTCCTGAAGATGTCTTACAAGGGCAACGGAGATTTAGCCGGGGCGCTAAGTGGGAGGAAGCGATGATGTACAAGGTGAGTCTTCGGAGACTCTGAAAAAGCCATTAACAGAGAAGTTATTAATGTCTTTTTATGCAGCTACAGTGCAGAGGCAGACCTGAAAGAAACCAATCCACATTATGAAACATTTCACAGAAATCCATTTTTTTAAAATAGGAGAATGCTATAACTGAAGTCTTGAGGTAGGAACGGAGTACGTGCCTGGCCTCCTGGGCTGTCTGCAGATTTTCTAAAGAATAAAGGGAAAGTCTCCCTAAGCCTTTAGTTTGAGACAAATAAATTGAATGAAATCTCCTACTGTAACATTTGATTATCTTTTTTATTTTTCTTGTTCTCATGTTTAATTTTCTTCCTTTTTCTCTTGTATTTCCCCAACCCAACCTTAATACCTCCAGGCCTTTGTTAACTTGAATTTAACTTTAAAAATATCAAACTATTAAACCTTCATTAGGCATGGATGTGATATACAGTGAAGTGAATTCCTCAGAAGTAGATGGTAGAATATTCATCTGTGAATACGATGTCTCAGAACTATTATCAGAGGGAATAAACTTAGAAATTTTTTTTTCTCCCATAGTATCACCAGATTTGCATTCATTTTCATTAGACTAAAAGGTCTTTGTAACAGAAATAGTGGCTTATTCAGCTTCTTTAAAATTTTTTTTATTAGAGTATAGTTGATCTACAATGCTGCATGAGTTTCAGGTATACAGAAAAGTGACTCAGTTATACATATACACATATTCATTCTTTTCTGATTCTTTACCCTTAAAGGTTGTTACAGAATATTGAGTAGAGTTCTCTGTGCTATACAATAGGCCCTTGTTGGCTATCTATCTTATGTATAGTAGTGTTGTTTGTTAATCTTAACCTTCTAATTTATTCCTCCAGCTGTGTTTCCCCTTTGGTAACCATAAGTTTGTTTTCAAAATCTGTGAGTCTATTTCTGTTTTGGAAATAAGTTCATTTGTATTACTTTTAAAAAATTAGATCTCACATATTATGATATTATGTGATATTTGTCTTTCTTTTCTGACTTTAGTTAATATGATAAACTCTAGGTCCATCCATGTGGCTACAAATAGCTGTATTTTATTTCTTTTTTTATGGCTGAGTGATATTCCATTGCATATATATATACCACATCTTTGTCCAGTCATCTATTGTTGGACATTTAGGTTGCATCCATGTCTTGGCTATCATAAACAATGTTGCAATGAACATGGGAGTGCATGTATCTTTTCTTATTCAGCCTTGTATCTCTTCCTCAGAGCTCAGACAGAGTACAGAGCAGAAGATAAAAATATGTTTGTCAGATGAATAGATTCTAGATCCATTAAATTTTAGTTCAACAGTTGCACAGTCAGAGACTTCCTTCTACAGATCAGACCTGCCAACTGCTGGGCCTTCTGAGATGAGTTAAGATGTGGCTCTTACCTTCAATAGCCTTAGAGTGCGGTTGTGGGAAAGAGGGGGCCATTCTCCCAATGGTGGGGTCAGGGAGAAAGAGGGCACAAGCAGATGCTCACCAGATGGGCAGAGGAGGAAGGGCATCCTGGAGAGAGGGACTAAAGGCAGGGAGGAGAAGAGGGCAGGGGGTGTGGACACTTGGTTGACTGACATTCCTGGTGACCTTGGCAAAGACTAACGTGGAGACATTGAGTATGTGGGGTGTAGGACCTGAAGAGCCTCAGACCATGGCCCTGACACCCCTCAGGTTTGGCTCAGGCCGTTGAGTGCTCTTGAACACATAGTTTTATTTAAAAAAATTTTAATTAAAATGTTATTTTTAATGCTTTTCATATATATATATATACCTAGACCTAGACCTCCTACCCATCTCCAATCCACCCCTCTGGGTCATCACAGAGCACTGAGCTGAGTTCCCTGTGTTATACAGCAGTTTCCCACTAGCTGTTTATTTCAGACACGTGAGTGTATATATGTCATTTGTATTCTCCCAGTTTGTCTCACCCTCCCTTTCCTTCCCTGTGTCTACATGTCTATTGAACAATATATTTTTAAACAGTAATATGCATACAGGTGCCAGAGAGGGGCATGAAACAACAGAATCAACTTTAAGGAAATGCAGACATGTTTCTTGAATCCAGTTCTCTCAATTCCCTGGGCACAGTGACAGGTAGAAAGAAAAATGATAAAACTAAATATCACCAAAAAAAAAAAAAAGTCTTCACTTGAATCTGTCCAGTGTCAGTCCAGTTATCACTATACACTTTTGTGCCCCCATAACATCTTTGAAACAGAACCCAGAGTTAAGTATGTTTTAGAAGGAATCTGTTGGAGACCCAGCAGGTGATGTTTTTGTGTAACGATTTATGACCCTCTCACCCTGGTCTTCACCTTGGACTTCCCAGGTGGCTCAGACAGTAAAGCATCTGCCTACAATGCAGGAGACCCAGGTTCAATCCCTGAGTCAGGAAGATCTCCTGGAGAAAGAAATGGCAACCCACTCCAGTATTCTTGCCTGGAAATTCCCATGGACAGAGGAGCCTGGTGGGCTACATTCCATGGGGTCACAGACAGTCAGACACGACTGAGTGACTCCACTTTCTTTTTGCTTTCACCCTGGTCAGTTATCTTGCTGCTTGTTTTAAAATGCATGGTGGCTGGATCAGGCCAGAGTTTAGCTGTTTGGCCTTTAATACACTACTTAATATTTTCACTTGTTAAAAGGAAGCATTGGAATAAGTGATTCTGCCAACTCTCGAATTCCTGGAGAGCAGTGATTTCCTATTTGATCCTCTTTTTTTCTCTGTCCTTTATTTTTCATCTTGATCTAGCTGGCTAATTCGTCTTTTATTCCAAGTTTTGTTTTCTCCTTCCTTTGTTTCTCCATTTCTTTCACTTTTATTTTCTTTCTTGGACACAGGAAAAAAAAAAAAAAACCCAGAAACTTTCTTCTGGTTATATATGAAGTTAAAACACAGAAATGAGAGAGATGATTTTTAATAGCTGTGCCAGAGAGTTTAAAGAGGATATTTCTGACTCAGTTGAATTTTAAAGCTTACTAAGATGGGTTTTCATGGGGTTCTCAAGGCAAGAAGTAAAGGCAGGAGGAGAAGGGAATGACAGAGGATGCGATGGTTGGATGGCATCACCAACTCGATGGAGATGAGTGTGAGCAAACTCTGGGAGTTGGTGATGGACAGGGAGGCCTGG
>SJYV01042278.1:30966-45493 GCA_006410875.1 Neotragus pygmaeus | reverse complement strand
GAAAAAAAAAAAAAAACCCAGAAACTTTCTTCTGGTTATATATGAAGTTAAAACACAGAAATGAGAGAGATGATTTTTAATAGCTGTGCCAGAGAGTTTAAAGAGGATATTTCTGACTCAGTTGAATTTTAAAGCTTACTAAGATGGGTTTTCATGGGGTTCTCAAGGCAAGAAGTAAAGGCAGGAGGAGAAGGGAATGACAGAGGATGCGATGGTTGGATGGCATCACCAACTCGATGGAGATGAGTGTGAGCAAACTCTGGGAGTTGGTGATGGACAGGGAGGCCTGGCGTGCTGCAGTCCATGGGGTCACAGAGCCGGACATGACAGTGACTGAGCTGAAGATGGGTTTTCACCTTTTATTGAAAATCCGATTAAAATTGTTTTTGCCTCCTCACCAACCCCCAACAATTTTGCATCGGATAACAGGAAACCATCTCCCACCCCCAGAGCCACTCAGGGACCTCAGGTTCGGAAGGCTTTGTGCATTCAGAAATCAAAGGTGAGCCAGAGATGGAGATTGTCCGCGCACATTGTTGAGCTCATTTTAGGCTCAACCTGCTTTCTTTTACTTCTCCTTTTTGCTTTTTCTAACTCTCCTCCACAACCTCCAAGCCCACGTGCGGCAGTTCCCAGTCGTGGCAGGCGGCTGGTTGGAAACAGCATCTGGGCCCTCTTGTGTGCGTCTTGGAGAAGGGCCATCGCCCCTGCCCCCTGCCGTGGGTCGCTCAGCTGGGAAAGGCCTCCCACAGATTTCAAGCTGCAGGGGAAATGCAAACCAGGTTGCCAGGCTCCGAGAGAGAGACGGAATAGTAATAAAATGTGGCTAGGAGTGCAGCTGTGGGGAGAGCTCCCAAGTCACTCCTTCTTATTTTACAAGATATATTAAATTGCTTGCTCTGCATTTTATAGAATGATAAGCCAGAAGTCTCAGAGTCTACCTACCATGTGGAAAAGCTGGGGATGGACGCGTGGTGGTTGTCTGACCCAGCAATGATTTGTCAGATGGCCTCGAGTGTTCTGGGCAGATTTTGCAACCTGTGGATTTAGATATGGAAGGTTGACCAGCAGGCTGTGCTGGGGTGATCTGTGAGTGTGCATGTGTGTGTATGTGTGTGTGTGTGTGTGTGTGTGTGTGTGTACCTGTCCCTGTGCTTGTGACTCCTTCACAAGCTAGGCTGCTGAGTTTTCACTCGGTGAGCCTTCTGGATCTTCATTTTTAAATCTTCAAGTTAAAAAAAAGAGAAATTAAGACGTTACAATAGCATTTAAGATCATTCAAACATCTGGTTCATCAGGCTGACTTTAAGGAGATAAAGATTTCTTTCTTAGGAACTAAAGGGTTTCATTTTGCGACTCCCAGATGTCAGCTATCACACCTCCTAATGCTCAGAATATTGCGAACAGGAGAACAAAGTCATTTTCTGTTGGAACAACATCCTTGTGAATATTGCATGTCATAAGGTTTGGGGCGGGGGGTACTCCTCAAGGGTTTCCCATATTATGGTCGAGAGAAGATTCTTTTTCCACTTTTTCCACCCTGGGAAATGGTGTGATTTGTATTCATTCCGCAAGTCCTACTTTTTGACCTTTAAATGAAGTAAGAGTTCCCACATACAGACTTGTATTAGAAAAGAGGACTTTAACAGGTCCAGCACACTCGTGTCTGGGCTCTCGACGGGTCTCCTGCAGTGATGATCTGGGCTCTGGGCCACTGCGGACTTTGAGATGGTTCTTCCAGACTTCCCGCTACGCCACCTGCAAGTAAGGATGGGGGAGCTGTTGATTCGAGCCACCAGCGATCCTCGCTTTGGCGGCCCCTTCAATCCCAAATGGCGCACTTTTGCGCTGAGCGCTGCCGTACCAGCGCCGTGATAGAAACCGCAGGCGAGGGGCTCGTGATGTTCTCATCTCCTGATACTGCCTTGTCCATTCTCCCAAGATGGCTTTGGGGAGTAACACGCTATTTGCTGGGCTAGACAGATTTTTTTTCATTGTCCCTGTGGCTTAAAAATATTTATTTAGAACAGGAAGAGAAAGGGGCTTAAGCTTCATCACTTTCCAGTTAATCTACCATATTAGTTTCCGATTGCGGCTGACTAGATATTGACTTTTTGTTGTTTACTCGCTTATGTCGCATCCGACTCTTTTGTGACCGCATGGACTGTAGCCAGCTCCTCTGTCCGTGGGATTTCCCAGCCAAGAATACTGGAATGGATTGCCATTTCCTACCCTACTGGCTCTTCCTGACTCAGGGATCAAATCTGTGTCTCTTGCATTGGCAGGCAGATTCTTTACCACTGAGCCACCTGAGAAAGACTCCAGATACTTAGTGAGGTCAAATAAAAAACCTCAACTTTGTAAGGAGGCCCTTGATTTGAAGAGGTTATTTCAAGGGAGGTTAAGGGACTGTTGCAATAGAGGGAGTCTCTGGCTATCGAGGTGCAAGCGTCTCCGAGATCAGGCAGGACAAAGCCTTCTCTTATAAAGGAGGAGGAGTGTGCGGGGCTAGGAAGAACCAGATATGGAAAGCGGGAGGAGTGAGGAGGTGGCAAGATAGAATAGTGGCTCTAAGGGTGTTCCTTAGAGGTCATCCTATTTTTAGGCAGGAACACTAAGGAGGGGCTCTATGCAGGTGGGTCAAAGTTCAGGGGTCAGGAGAGAGAGAAACTTAAGCAATATTATTGTGGCCAGCATTTTGTTCCATTTGGACAAAACAGCTCAGCTAATCATTTAGGAGGCAAAGAGAGGGGATTTTGATGGTCGGTATCTTGTGTTAGGTAAACAGAGGGTATCCATGAGTTGTATCTAAGCCATAGGGGTCTTTGTGGTGAGTCATTTCTCCAAGCTCAGAATGGCAGGGCAACTTTTCAATGTTGGCTGTTTTCCAGGGTTACAGGGCTCAGGTAAAACTTGACATTGGAAGTGGCTTAAAACAACACATGTTAATTATCTGGCTGTTCCGGACGCCAGAAGTTGGACATGGGTGCGGCTGGGTTAAAATCCAGGTGTTGGCAGGGCTGTGTTCCTTGCTGAGGGTTCCAGGGAGAGATCTGTTCTCTCTGGTTTTGAAGCTTCTAGGGGCTGCAGCCTTCCTTAGGATTGTGGCTCCTTCCAGTCCTCAAACCCAGCCTTGGCCGATGGAGTTTCTTACCCTGAATCGCCTTGACACTGCCCTCCCACCTCTCTCTCTCACCTGGATAATCTCCCTTTGTTAAAGTCAGCCAGTAGCATCTTGATTCATTTTACCTCCTAAGCTAACAAATTCCCAGGTTCCGAAAAGTAAGATTTGGACATCTTTGGGGCTAATTTTTTTTTGTTTTGCCTGGCACTGTGCATACCTGGATGAATTCTGGAAGGCACAAAAGGCTCATCTTTCCAAACACTACTTTTTCAAGTACTTACCATATTTTTGACTTAAGTCAGTAGCTCTCGAAGTTTTTCACCCGAGTCCTTTGTGTGTGCATGCTAAGTCCCTTCAGTCGTGTCCGCCTCTGTGTTCCTCTGCGGCTCCTATGCCCATGGGATTCTCTAGGCAAGAGTACTGGAGCGGTTGCCATGCCCTCCACTCTTAAAATTTCTTGAGGATCCCAAAGGTCTTTTGTTTCTGTGGGTTATATCTACTGATATTGACTGCTTTAGGAATTAAAACTGACAAAATTTGAACATATTTATTTATTGGTTCATGAAAACTGTCCATCATAAGCTCATTAATATGATTAACATTCTGATTAAAAATAACCATATTTCCTAAAGCAAAGTTTTTATGAGAAAAATGACATTCCTTCACAGTTCTACAGATCTCTTGAATGTCTGGTTTGATAGAAGACAGCCGAGTCTCATGTCTGAGTCTGTGTTCAATCTGTTGCAACATGCAGATTGGTTGAAATGTATCAAGAACATCCAGCCTCACACAGACATGTAGTTGAAAACTAAATAAATGTTTTAATAGCCTTTATATAGATAATTGTGGATGTACTTCTTTGATATCACACTAGAATTTGACATTTAAAAGAGTGGTATTTTTTACAGGTTAATTGCATTGCGGAATATGAAAACACAACAAGGTCCTGGAGAAGGGGACAACAGAGGATGAGATGGTTGGATGGCATCATCGACTCAATGGACATGAGTTTGAGCCAACTCTGGGAGATAGCGGGAGGACAGAGAAGCCTGGTGGGTTGCAGTCCGTGGGGTCACAAAGACTTAGTGACTGGACAGCGGCAACCATAAAATCCAGTGGTCTCGCACTTTGAATAGATATTTTAGCCTCACGTTACTTTATAATACCATTCTTTGGTATAATACCATTCTTTGGTATAATACCATTCTTTGAAAAAAATGACTTGCAGAGTTATGAAGATCTTCCAGTTGTCACGTTTTTTAGTACAACATCAGGAAATCCTTGGAGAAGAAGATGGCAATCAACTCCAGAATTCTTGCCTGGAGAATTCCACGGACAGAGAAGCCTGGCAGGCTGCAGTCCATGGGGACTGCAAAGAGTCACACACGACTGAGCGACTAACGCAAGAAATCCTATTTGCTAATATCACAACTAAGTTCATCAGAAAAATCTTTACGTCTTGGCACGCTCCCATTGACAATGCAAGTTTTCGAGATTTCTATTTTTCTCTCGAAAGGTCAAATTTTATCACTGGCAACAAGCCTGCCTGTGTTGACATTTGCACTCACGATACAAGAGCCACGGTGGGGTCTGAGCAGAGTGTCTGACAGCCACCTGGACTGACAGTCGCGGCAGTGAAAGCAGAGGCAAATTCCGTTTCACTTAAATAGGTTCATGATGAAGCCATAGAAGCCACTGATTTTATTAAACAGCAACCCGGTTTTGAAGATGTTCTTCATAATGAAATGGCAAGTCTGTACATTGTACGGCTGCTCCATCCTAAGCCAGCAGTGGTGAGGCGAGGGTCAGCTGTGGGTCCCGCTGGGTGGGATGGCTCTTGACCAGGGTTCACGACAACAGGCGTCTCTGAGGGGCCATTTCCCAGGAAGGAAAGAAGGATTGTGTGGGCGTGCTCCTTGGTGGAGGTGTGTTTGAAAGCATCGCAGGCTGTGTTTCTACAAGGAAGCGCCTCTGAAAGTTCAGGGTTTCCTAATAAATGATCACTCCTGGGCTGAGCGGGTCTTTTCTGATTTGCTCTTTCTCCCATGTCCAGTTAGCAGACTGGCTAGATTTCAGGGCATCCCCAGGCTCAGCACACGTTGACGTGTCTGGCCAGTCCATACAGCAGGCAAATGCTACTTGCTCCAAGCATCACGTACACCACAGCCCTGAGGGAGTTTATTTCTTCCAGCAGCCAGGTGTTCAGGCCTGAATCCCTCCTCACAAACCGGAAAACTAGCATTGTCCTATTTGTCTCTCTTCAGCTAATCCGAAATTCTTCAAGCATTATCTGTAGCCGCTGAGCCTTCATGCTGCCTTTCAAACTAACCAGCTGCACAGACAGAGGTGCTTGTCTCCTGCGGGTCCCTCGTCATTTGCAAGTGCCAGTTGATAGTTTCATATCATCACAAATGTCAGGGCCCTGGCAGGATTCTAATTTTAGTCCCCTTCTATCTTTCCCCCTCTGTTTCTAGAAACGGCAGAAACACCCTTCTTTTCAATAAGGGTATGCTGAGCATTCCTTCATGTGTGTCTTAAAGCTCTGAGTTCATCTGGCTCTTGGAAGACTTTATTTATTTATTTTTTAAATCTCAAGGGAGATGACATTATCAACAAGAGACATTTGACTGGTTCCTAGTGAGCAGATGTTGGAAGAGCAGGATATGCTCTATGGTACCGGTTTTTCATGCTTTCCAATTCTTTACTATTGTGAAGCCATGAAGTCTTATTAAACCATAATTAATGAGCTGTTTGGATTATTGAATGTTATAGTCTGCCTGTAATTCGCCTTTATCAAATAGGGCTTTACTTCCTCTTATAACTCAAAGTCCGGGGTGGTCCGGAGGTTCTGTGATGTCCCATATCCCAGCCTCCCTCCATCATTCTTTCTCCCACCCCTGCCTTCCAGCTTTTGTACTTTTGTCTCATAGTTGCCAAATGAAGGCTGTATAGCTCCAGCAGTGGAGTCACACTCCAGGCTGGGGGAAGAAGAGGCATCAATGTCCTGCCTCCTTCAGGGGCTTTTGTATGTTCTGATTTGGGAGAGATTGGCATCTCCAGGGTTTAACGTCTGCATCACTTGAGCCAGAGCTATCTCATGACCCTGTTTCGCAACCATACACGCCTTGCTCAGGCAAGGGGTGAGACTGAGAATTTCACTGTATCACTGCCCTAAACGAACCTGGGATTCTAAGGTAAGCAGTTGGAAGAATATTTGATGTACTATCCACAAAGATATCTACCTTCTCTCAAGTCTCGTAACCGATCCTCTTTCCTCTGGCCCTGGTTTTGAGTAGTCTGGTGTTCTAGTTTCTGATAGCGCTGATAGACTCTCAATGTTTTCCCCATCAACCTTGTCATTTCTCCATCAGAGTCCTTAACGCGTGGCATGCGACTGTGTACCGAAAGCCTCAGGTATCTTCACTCCGTCCTCAGGTCTGTGCGTTGCAGTGTGCAAACGAAGTCTATGGCGCTTCATTCTGGAGACTGAGACACAGTTTAGGTTTGGCATCTCCACACGTCTCCAGCTTTCTAGGCCTGTTTCCACGTTCATCCTTGGTATCTGGATTTTTATGAGATTTATCCCCTCAGGGCCTCAGCACTCCTACCCATGCCGAAGTCAGTTGTGTTCTCTGGACCATTGGAAAGTTTTGCATCCCGTGACCGCTAAGTACCTCTTGGAAAGTCTCGGAGCTTTAAGCTGTGGTCCTCCCTAGAGATCCCAGAGAGAAGAGCTCACTCCAGATGTGTTCTGTATTATGTGTGTAACCCCTGAGTGCACTGCGACCACATTCCCTGGACTTAATGTACTTACATTGTCAGGGGAACCTGGGAGAGGCTCAAATTGAGGATTTTCCCTCCAGTCACTGTGGCTATTCTCACATGACCTGTGGTCAGGGGAGGACAGATGCAATGATTTGGACAGGAAATCTGATTTAGTACTTTTCTGTCCAGCTACGATGACTGCTGGGGAGAAACTTAGGATTCTGGAGCCAGAGGGGATCTGGATACTGCTGGTCAAATGCCCACAAGGATGAATGAGGACACCTCACTTTGAGGAGAGTGAGTGATTATTAACAGAAGTCTTGCTGGTAGTCGGGGCAGATCTGGGCTTAGAATATAAGGGTTTGTTTTTTTTTTCATACTGGTTATAGGGATTGGCTTTACATTAATTTTCAAGGGAAAGGTTTTTATCTTCCTATGCTTGTCCCCTTTCCTTAGGAATGCTGCTGATGCTGCTAAGTTGCTTCAGTCATGTCCAACCCTATGCGACCCCACTGACGGCAGCCAACCAGGCTCTGCCGTCCCTGGGATTCTCCAGGCAAGAACACTGGAGTGGGTTGCCATTTCCTGCTAAAATTACCAAAAGCCTCCTGGCTAAAAGGGCGGTGGGTTATCTCTGAGACGCCCAGGCTCCTGGTACCAACAGGTAGAACTGAAAGTTTGTGTGAAGACGTTAAAGGATCTCAATTAAATCTTATATTTTCTATCATGCTGAGCACTTAACTCTTCCCTTTTACCGCATGTAAGTATTTCATGGTTGTTTACTTGTTAAGTTTTGTCCGACTCTTTTGTGATGCCATGGACTGTAGCCTGCCAGGCTCTTCTGTCCATGGGATTTCCCAGGCAAGAATACTGGAGTGGGTTGCTGTTTCCTTCTCCAGGGGATCTTCCTGATCCAGGGATCAAACTCACGTCTCTTGCATCTCCTGCATTGGCAGGCGGGTTCTTTACTGTTGAACCACCAGGGATGCCCCAAAGTATTTTGTTACTACATATTATATCATTAGGATTGCTTTATGTAATTAATCTGGAAGGAAAAGAAATGTTGGGTTTTAAAGGAAAGTCATCAGAGATGTGTTTAATTGACCTCAGTGACTTATTGAGTGCAAAATAAAGTCCGATATACAGAGAGATCAATCACATCACAGATTTTCTTAATTGCGCTTTTCTCTTGAGTGCAATTAAAAGCATCAGTGCCGCACTGTTTAATACTTACATTCTAAAGCTCCATTAGGAGTTCCTATGGATGGACTTCTATGCTTGAGGAGGTGCTTTTAAAACATCCAGAGACCTGGTCCCACTTCCTTTCTCTGTACCCTCCAGATCCTGGATTAATTGGTCTCAGGTGTGTGCTCGGCATAGGAATTAGCAGACAATAAGGAAGGAAACAACAGCAGCTGCAACAAGACCAGCTCCCCAGGTGATGCTAAAGTGCAGTTAGGGAAGAGAGGAACATTTTTATGTGTTTATCAAAACATTGCCTAAATAGAAGTAATCAGTCTTCGCGAACTTTGATACACATTTTATTCTCCTTTGTGAAATGTTATGCACAGGTCCTTTTGTCTGATTTACATGAAGGCATACTTGAGATATCTATGATAAATTTAGATATTGTACTCAATGGTATCTCATATAACCATTCCTTACAGCAAAATCATCCGTTGCATCCTACTGAGGGAAAGCTGGTCTCAGTAGAAGAGGTGGTCAGATTTCATGTGTCATCAAAGTATTCCAATCATTATTTAACAATTAGTTCTCTGGCAGATAATGAGAGTTTCCCCTCAATATCTGTTCTCTCTTCTTCTTTAATACTAAATCTTTTGAATGGTTAACTGGGCATATATTTTCCCAGGACAAAAATGAAATTCCTCAATTTCTTTCACCGCTGGTACGGCCAAATCATTCAATTCTACCTAACATGATGTATACCTAGTGGCTCAGATGATAGAGTCTGCCTGCAATGCAGGTGATCTGGGTTCGATCCCTGGGTTGGGAAGATCCCCTGGAGAAGGAAATGGCAACCCACTCCAGTATTCTTGCCTGGAGAATTCCATGGACAGAGGAGCCTGGTGAGCTATATAGTCCACAGGGTTGCAAAGAGTCAGACACTTTCAGACTGACTCACTTTAAAGTGATGTGAACAGAACCTGAGCAGATGTTGTGTGAGCACCTTCCAGAAGCATTCTTAGAGGAAGGAAGCATGCACTCTTGCCCTTTCCTCTTCCCCTTGGGCTCCTTCCTTCAGGACATGATTCTAGAGCAGATGCCGCCATCTTGGTCAGCAAGGTCACTGCCATGTGGTAGGAATGGCTGAGATCCTAGTCACAGTGGAGCCATCACACCTTGTCTACAGGAGAAATAAACCAGATATTTCTTGCTTAAGCCACTGTTACTCTGTGTTTTCTGTTTCATTATCCTCAAACTGAACTCATCACCCGATCTGAATTATAGCTGAATGTACTAGTACTGATTAGGGGAGGAGCGTGTTGAGCGGAGTCCAAGTTCACAGACGTGTTTTGAAAATATCAGAGCCCTAAGAAAGCCCATGTGATGCCACTGATACTTTTTCAGAGTCCCTGTGCTTCATCCACTCTCCAGTCTGTTTTAATTATATTTTGGCTTCCCCGTTGCCTAAATTTTTCCTCTTTCCATCTTGAAGAATTATAATCAAAGTTGGCAAAACCAAGAGGCAGAGGAGGTGATGATGAAACCTGCTGTCTCAAGGACATGAAATTGCTTCTTGATGGGCCTCCAATTTCACTTCCTCAAGGTCCATACCTATCACATGCATTCTGAGCACAATATGTCTCCAGAATCAAATTATTACCTAAAAGGACTAGGGCTGAAGATGAACAGAAATGGTTTCTCAGGCCAGATTCATCACATGAGTCCTTAAATGGAAGCGAAGCATTGAGATTTTAGTATGTGACATTAGTTATTGCACAGTGGTTTTGATAAATCAGGAAAATTGTGTATTGAAAGCAAAAATACAGACATAAGGACCAATATCTAACGTTGCTAAAGGATATTGAAATTGTATACAACTGTGGCAGGAAAATGGTCAAATCCCAGTGCATTATCAAATCATTTACTATCATTGAACAGAAATCAACTGTTTTTGATGTGGCAATGGTTAGAGCAACAGCAGAGAGAGGGCAAGAAGTGGTCTTCTGTACCATTCGCGTAGTTATGCAAGGTTTTCACCTCCCAGTCTCCTACTGGACCCCATGGAATTTGGTGCACGTGATATAGTGCACACTAGTATAGAAATACTAGATGATTAATGTATTACAGAAAGTATCTCAGAATTTATTAAAAAATTGAAACCAACAGAGTGTTCAAGATGAATAAGAAATCTGTTAAGGCATAAAAAGTGACTTATGTAAGAGATCATAAAGATTTTATACTCAGTTTGGACAAAGAAAGCTTAAGATATGATAATGGTTTGGGGGCATCTTTAGACATGAAGACCTAAACAAAATATTATGAATTAAGATGCACCACAGATTTCTTGATTTACAACAGATAAAGGTAAATTGGAAGACTGCACTTGGTGGAAGAAAAACAAGGAAAGCATTTTACTTTGAATTGAATTTTAAAATTTAAAGTGATTAGTCAAATTATTTAGACTGTGAGTGATTCACAATATTTTGATTGACTCAACCCTGAGGCTGAGGTAAACAGTTCATTACAGAGAATAGAAGACAGCAGAAACAATTTCATTGAATCAGCTGGATATGTGCTCAGGTTTTGCAAATATATGAGAAATAGCAGAATTCTTCTAATTTTGGGGAAAGTTGGAGTAATGATTAATTAGATCAGGAATTTGTCTCTATAGTAAAAGGTGAACTTGACAATAGGTGGAAATAATGGAGTTTCTATTCTAAGAAACATTTTCCCCAAAGCAATCTTGCCTTTACTGGGACTAGGTAAGCAAATTTTGAAGTTATTCCCTTCAGATTCCCAAAGAATGGTGAACTTGTGAAAATGAAGAATCTCAGTGTTAAACTCTCAAATGAGGAAAGCGACAGGGTAATGGGCTTGATGAAATGCAAACCCATCAATTGCACTTCTGATTTTACTCAACTGAAGTGAGTGGAATGATTTTTTTGCCTGTGTCTGCTCAGGCACAGAGAATGTAAACATGGAGTCAATTATTTAAGTCATATATGTTTGAAAGACTGTTTTGGGGCCACAGTTTAGCTTGACTGCTCTTAAGCAGGTCCTGTGCATGTTTTTTTCCTGTTAAATTTTATTCTGCTGTATAACTGAAGGCTGTGTAAATGACAACAAATTCATTTATAATAATGATTGATTTGTTTTTCAAAAGAAACAAAATCAATGATCATGTTCTGCAATGAGAGATGTGAATTGTTGAATAACTAGCTACTTAATTTCCTCCATATGAGCAATTGAATACACAACTTAGCTCTCCCGTCTCCTTTTTAAACCCAAATGATAGGAGTCTTTCTCAAATCTAAGCATAGACACTACTTTCGTCTCATTTTTTTTTTTAACTCAAATTCTATGATTCTTTGTTTATTCATCATAATACTTTTCCAATATAGTCAGGCTCATTTCAAAGAAACATTATAGAAAGCTTTCTTTAACAGATATTTCAAGCTTGTTCTTTAAAGATAACTTATATGGCTCACTTACCTAATTGAACAGTCTAAATAATTTGTGGAATTTTCAGATATGTTCTAGACAATCAATTATTTCTTTGTTTTTACATATTAATGTAATTTTAGAGTAAGCAAGGGAATTTTCTTCCTAGTCCCCAGGAACAAGAAAAGTAAAAATATACCATTAAGCTTGACTACAGCTACAAAGTTTTAGAATTCATGGTAGGTCATTAATAGTCTTAAATGTGATTTAACTCCATATGGTTTCATTGTATGTAAACAATAGTGGGAAAAGAATGGTGATGTTCTTACAGTAATGGAATTATTCTTAACCCGAAGTCACTGAGAGATTATCTATTTAAACTTCATATTCTAATTTTAGATTAACTAAATTAATATTTAATCTTCCCTGGTGGCTCAGTGGTAAAGTATCTACCTGCCAGTATAGGAGACACGAGTTTGATCCCTGACTCCTGAAGACCCACTGGAGAAGGAACTGGCAACCTGCTACAGTATTCCTGCCTGGGAAATCCATGGACAGAGGAGTCTGGCAGCTACAACCCCAATATTATTGTAGATGCACCTCCATCTCAGCAGGATGTACTGTTCTGTTTTAGAGAACAACACATATTTAGACCAGCAGTTGTATTGGTCTAGCTCCATCCTATTATCCCTAATTTCTTAGAATATGGCCTATTACAATTTTTTCCATATTTTTATAATTATTTCAATAGCAAAAACTTGGAGCTTACCAGGGATTTAATATGACCAACCTAGACAGCATTTTAAAAAGCAGAGACATTACTTTGTCAACAAAGGTACATCTAGTCAAGGCTATGGTTTTTCCAGTGGTCGTGTATGTATGTGAGAGTTGGACTATAAAGAAAGATGAGTGCAGAAGAATGGATGCTTTTGAACTGTGGTGCTGGAGAAGACTCTTGAGAGTCCCTTGGACTGCAAGGAGATCCAGCCAGCCCATCCGAAAGATCAGCCCTGGGTGTTCGTTGGAAGGACTAATGTTAAAGCTAAAACTCCAATATTTTGGCCACCTGATGTGAAGAGCTGACTCATTTGAAAAAACTCTGATGTTGGGAAAGATTGAAGGCAGGAGGAGAAGGGGATAACAGAGGATGAGGTGGTTAGATGGCATCACTGACTCGATGGACATGAGTTTGAGCACTCTGGGAGATGGTGAAGGACAGGGAAGCCTGGTGTGCTGCAGTCCATGGGGTCACAAAGAGTCAGATACCACTTAGCCACCGAGCATGCACACAAGGATTCAAACTGAAATTGGTGTAATACCAAGAGAGATCACGTCATTGCCTTGCCCTGTCTCTTGCAGTTTAAATAGTCTCTGCTTAAGAGACCTGATTAAGTCTCTAAGTCTCTCACTGTTTAGTCACTCAGTCCTGTCCAGCTATTTTGGGGCCCCATGGACTGCAGCCTGCAAGGCTCCTCCATCCACGGGATTTTCCAGGCAAGAGTGCTGGAGTGCATTGCCACTGATCCTTTACCACTGCTCTAAGTCTCTACGTGTTCCTAATTCAACCGTAAGATGAATGGGAAGGGATGAAAGTATATTGGACTAGGAAGGTTCTAGAATACAAATTACTCTGTATGCCTATTGGAGTGGAGTAGTTATGTTTGCTACATAAATCTGGAAGGTCTTTGCTATCTTGTCTGAGATGGTAGAGCACAGTTTTCCATGGAAGGAGTGAAATGATGAGATTAAGCTATTATCAGGTGAAACCACCTGCAGTCCCGATTTCAAAATATTTCTGCTTTCAAATGACTTCTCTGGAAGGAAAGGGGCTATAAATTCCCTAAATAAATAATAATAAATGTTCTGGTCTGTGTATGTATCACAGGAAGATTACTTTGGCATGTTGGCACTTAGCAAATGAGAAATGTCAAAACAAATAAACTGCTTAATCCATATTGGATCCTGACAAATTGATTTGGAAATCCTGTTTTTTCCTATCAGGTGCTGCTTCTGAGATGGATTGTTTCACATTTTTTTTATGTCAGCTTTGAGGCCTTTGACTCATGCTATTGAGACTAGAAAGGCAATTTGGCAGTTCAGGGAGGTATCTGACAAAATGCTTTTAAAAAAGTTTTTATCACCTTTTTCATGAATTGATATTTTATATCACCCCTGTACAGAGTCATGGTAACATCAACTTTTTGTGCTGGGAAAATACTCTCTTTAAGTATCTATCACCATTTCCATCATTTTCCATTTACTGTTATTTCTTTCAGAATAGCTATAAAGCATCAGATTTTAAATTATGCAGAATCCTAGTGACTTTATGCTAGTTATCATCATTCGATTCTTAACAAATTATTTTGTTGAAAACAAACTTGTGAGAAACTACTTTCTGCTCTATCAAGACTTCAAGATTAATATTTAAGGCCATTCAGATCAGTCGCTCAGTTGTGTCGGACTCTTTGCGACCCCATGAATCACAGCACGCCAGGCCTCCCTGTCCATCACCAACTCCCGGAGTTCACTCAGACTCACATCCATCGAGTCAGTGGTGCCATCCAGGCATCTCATCCTTGGTGGTCCCCTTCTCCTCCTGTCCCCAATCCCTCCCAGCATCAGAGTCTTTTCCAGTGAGTCAACTCTTCACATGAGGTGGTCAAAGTACTGGAGTTTCAGCTTTAGCATCATTCCCTCCAAAGCCTTTGACTTTGTGGATCACAATAAACTGTGGAAAATTCTGAGAGAGATGGGAATACCAGACCACCTGACTTGCCTCTTGAGAAACCTTTATGCAGGTCAGGAAGCAACAGTTAGAACTGGACATGGAACAACAGACTGGTTCCAAATAGGAAAAGGAGTACGTCAAGGCTGTATATTGTCACCCTGCTTATTTAACGTCTATGCAGAGTACATCATGAGAAATGCTGGGCTGGAAGAAGCACAAGCTGGAATCGAGATTGCCAGGAGAAATATCAATAACCTCAGATATGCAGATGACACCACCCTTAT
>SJYV01042278.1:0-27967 GCA_006410875.1 Neotragus pygmaeus | reverse complement strand
AGAGTCAGACGTGACTGAGCATGCATGCAATCAGTTACAAAGCACCAAGCATCCTGTTAGCCTATTGTACTTTCACTCCAACTTCAGAGAAGGCTCTGCTCCCTCTGCTTCCTAACTGGGAGGAGTCCTGGGATGGATACGCCACCAGGCAAAGCCCTGGCAGCAACATCCCATGGGAAGAGAGGACCACCACCAACAATGTGAGGAACAGTAAGAAAGATGCTCTCTGACAAAAGTTGTAAATAAATTGCTGACCACAAGCCAAATAGGGTACATAAATATATCTCAGCAGCTGAGCACTTTACTTAAAAAAATATTTATTTATTTTAATTTAATTATGTGATTTATTTAAAATTAATTTAATTTATTTAATACATTTGTTGTAATTTATTTATTATAATTGCTTTATAATATTGTGATGGGTTTTGCCACACGCCAGTATGAATTGGCCTTAGTTGCCTGTCCCTCCTCCCACCTCCCTCCCCACCCCATCCCTCCAGGTTCATGCCCTGCTTAAGCCTGGTTATCCATTTTACATATGGTAATGTAAATGCTTCAGTGCTAGTCTCCCAAGTCATCCCACCCTTTCCTTCTCCCACTGAGTCCAAAAGTCTGTTCTTTACATCTGTGTCTGCTTTGCGTCCCTGTATGTAGGATCGTCGGTACCATCTTTCTCGATTCCACACATGACGCGTTAAGGTACGGTATTTGACAATTAGCCGCCAATGTTTAAAACCTGGAAGGTTTCACCCGCACTTGGGTCTCTTCCTCCTCATGCAGTAGAAGACCTGGCCACGCCGGGCTCCTGTCCACACCTGCTGGTGGTGGGCTGGGGCCATGGGCAGCTGCCCTGTTGGGGGGTCATTTGTCATTCAACCTCCAGGTCATCACTCAGGCCCCACAGTGCGTCGTTTTTGAAAATCACTATTTTGTGTATTAAGGGAACAATCACTGATTTTGAGTTTGTGACTTCTGCCTATATAAAGCTATTTGCTCTTAATTCTTCTGATGCATAAATCTGAGTTTATGGAAGTTTTGCTCTGTACCCATGGTGTTGCCTCACCTTGCTTGGGATCCTCAAGACAACTTTGGTAAAAATCTACCATCCAAGGGTTTGGCAGCTAGATTTGCATCTCTTCTGAATGATCTTTAAGGATGAAGCAAAACGCTTTCCAGGCTGCAGAGGTTAAGGAGTATTTTCTGTATTAGTGGTTGCTGAGCCCTAATTCAACCTGCTGAAAATACCTAACAAATTATTAACCATTGAAGCAAATATCTTTTTCTAGACTCTTTGCTAATTTTCTTCCTAAGGGATTTGAGGGGCTTATAACATTGAACATCATGGAAAGGACAACTGGGTTGAATAATAGGGTCAGAGGGAGTAGCTCTTTCCAGACAGTAGAAATGTGTTCTTATTTATAACTAATTATTGACTTTAGCTTCATGTTTCCTGGCAGCTATAGACGAAAAGTTTGGGGTTTTAAAGTTATTTTTTCCTGACAAAATAAGTCCTAAAAGTTCATCCAAAGACAGAATTGAATCTGAAGCTAGAGCTGACAGGTGGATAGTACTGAAGGCCATCCACCTAGCTCACTGGGTTGTATTACATACATGGACTGTGTACTGTGTTCATCAGAAATTTAAAACTATTCATACAAAACCTGCACGCTGATGCATACAGCGGCTTTATTATAGTTGCCAAAACTTAGAAGCAGCCGTGTCCTCCCATAGGTGAATGGACACGTAAACTGGAAGAGACTAAACAGCAGCCTCCAACAGGGTCTTTAAATTCAAAGACATGGAAAATGTTTTTTTAATTAATTAATTTGTTTTAATTGGAGGCTAGCTGCTGCTGCTGCTAAGTTGCTTTAGTCATGTCCGACTCTGTGCGACCCCATAGACGGCAGCCCACCAGGCTCGCCCATCCTTGGGGTTCTCCAGGCAAGAACACTGGAGTGGGTTGCCATTTCCTTCTCCAATGCATAAAAGTGAAAAGTGAATGGGAAGTCACTCAGTCATGTCCGACCCTTCACGGCCCCATGGACTGCAGCCCACCAGGCTCCTCTGTCCGTGGGATCTTCCAGGCAAGAGTACTGGAGTGGGGTGCCATCACCTTCTCCAACTGGAGGCTAGTTACTTTACAATATTGTAGTGGTGTTTGCCTGGAAAATGTTTCTTAACTGTTCCAAGATAAAAGCCAAAAAACATATACTTGCTTGGCTCCTGGGGGATTCGGGTCACTCACGGCTGTTTGGTGACTCAGTCATGTATGACTGTTTTGCAGACCCATGGACTGTAGCCTGCCAGGCTCCTCCGCCCATGGAATTTTCCAGGCAAGAATACTGGAGTGGGTGGCCATTTCCTCCTCCATGGGCTCTTCCTGTCTCAGTGATTGAACTCAAGTCTTCTGTGTCTCCTGCATTGGAGGCAGGTTTTGCCTCTGAGCCGCCTGGGAAGCCCGGGTCCACTCACGGTGGGAGGCTGCCTGAGGCCATAGAATCCTCCTTGGTTGTCCCTGGGCAATTTTCTGTCTCTTACGCAATGTGTTCACTCCCCTGGGCCTTTCTCTTGCATCAGATGGGCTAAGAAGCCTGCTGAGAACAAGGCGGGCTAGGTAGCTCCTTAGCTTTCCTGATCGAAGCAGATGGGGGAGCGGTAAGCGGCAACTGAATTCCTTTAAGACCTGCCTTGCTGAGAGAAAAGTTGGTTTGTTCTGGTTTGTATTCAGCTGGCATAAAAGGAATTGCATGAACTGAAGTAATGATATCTTATTGTGCTTTGTCCAAAGCAATCTCAGGAAATAATTTATGACCTTTGCTATGTTTCCCCCCCTTAAAGTTAAACTTGTGGATGATCAGCCGTTAGGCTTCAACCTAAACCTGGCTTCCTGCCACTTTCTTTTCTCAGACTTGGAAACTCAAAAGATGATGTCAATTTATTGGTTGTCCCTTGGATGTCTTCTCACGTGGACTGGGCAGGCTTGGATGAAAGGCAACGACCGAGTTTTAGGTTATATTTTGAGTTCTTGTTCAGGCCGGGTGTTTTGTCTTCATAAGAGGGAATTTTAGTTGAACGTTTTGCTTGATTCCTAGGAACTGTTCTTGAATGTAGAGCTGCCAGTGGGGTAGAGAGGCAATTCTATCTGGGAATACTTGGCACACTCCTGATGAGCTGAGAAAGAAGTAATGAGGCATCCTTACATGCTTGTCAGGCTGCACAGACTCCATAGGCTGATGTCGCAAATAAAAATTACATAAAGCAATACCCTCTGGCAGAGGGAGAAGCACCCTTAAGTGCCAACCAAAGGCCACCTGCTAAACTGAAAGACAAAGAAATGGAGAGCTTAATCTGTGGTGCCCTGGTTGCATGTGGAGCCAGGCCGTTTTATCTGTCGGCCAAGGAAGTCAGTGGATGGGGTGGCTCAAGAAGGGAGATGACAAGGAGCTGGACGAGGTTCCCGGGCTGTTGTGGCAGCAGAAACTGCTGAGTTTATGCCAGACCCTTGAGCCTCTGGCAGAGCTTAGTGGTCGGAGTCTGAGAAGNCTACTGACCTGGGGAGTTCCTCTTTCAGTATCCTATCATTTTGTCTTTTCATACTGTTCATGGGGTTCTCAAGGCAAGAACACTGAAGTGAGTTGCCATTCCCTTCTCCAGTGGACCACATTCTGTCAGACCTCTCCACCATGACCTGGCCGTCTTGGGTGGCCCCACAGGGCATGGCTTAGTTTCATTGAGTTAGGCAAGGCTGTGTCCGTGTGATCAGATTGGCTAGTTTCCACATATAAGCAATAACAAATGACCCCTGTCTTTTTCTGCCTGACTTCACTTAGTATGAGGAACTCTGGATCCATCCTTGTTGCTGCAAAGGGCATTGTTTCATTTTAATCAAAACCAAATACGATTTGTCATCCTCCCCATCAGGCTTCCCTGGTGACTCAGTTGGTAAAGCATCTGCCTGCTATGCAGGAGACCTGGGTTCAATCCCTGGGATGGGAAGATCTCCTGGAGAAGGAAATGGCAACCTGCTCCAGTATTCTCGCCTGGAAAATCCCATGAACAGAGGAGCCTGGTGGGTTACAGTCTGTGGGGTTGCAAAGAGTTGAACACAACTGAGCAACTTAACTTTCTCTTTCTTTTCTTCCACTTTCAAACTCTGCCATGCCTCTTTCAATCTTCAAGGTAATTTCAATCTTCCTTTTCACAGTTGTCCAAGTAAGAAATGAAGGACTTATGAGCTCTGGCAGGAGATGGCAGTGGCACCCCACTCCAATACCCTTGCCTGGAAAATCCCATGGCCGGAGGAGCCTGGTGGGCTGCAGTTCATGCGGTTGCGAGGAGTCGGACATACGACTTGACTTTCACTTTTCACTTTCATGCCTTGGAGAAGGAAATGGAGAAAGAGTGGGTTACTCCAGTACCCTTGCCTGGAAAATCCCATGGACAGAGGAGCCTGGTGGGCTGCAGTCCATGGGGTTGCGAAGAGTCGGAGACGACTGAGTCACGTCACTTTCACTTTTCACTTTCATGCATTGGAGAAGGAAATGGCAACCAACTCCAGTGTTCTTGCCTGGAGAATCCCAGGGACGGGGGAGCCTGGTGGGCTGCCGTCTAAGGGGTCACACAGAGTCGCACATGACTGAAGCGACTTAGCAGCAGCAGCAGCAGCAGCAGCAGCAGCATGAGCTCTGTCCCTTACCTCTGATGTCTGCTGGTTCCTCTCATCTCTCAAATTCATCTACCCCTCTCTTCCCTTCTCTCTTTCCTGTTTGAACTTCGGCAAGAGCGGCACTACCCGGTTCTTTCTTGTCTAGTCATTCGCTCATGTTTCTCTCTCCACTACCAACTTCTTTAGTCCCCTTTCTTGTTCTACCTGGACAAACACCAGCTGTAAATTAGCCGAACAACTTACCTCTCAATGACTTGTTTAGATGCCCATCTTCCTGATGGACATGTTCCTAAAATGTTCTTTATTTCTAATTAATTCGTTAATCAATCCATGCATCAATGAATTAAATCATCTGCCTCTTAAATTTGTACTATTTTGCCTTTATGTTCCTTTATTTTTCAGGGCCGAGGCACTGTTCTCAGGCACCAATGAGAGGGAGCCATCCAAACCTCACTTTCCCTTTAAAATTCAGCTCAGAGTAGCATTCTTGGGGACACCTCCCTGGCCTGCCTCTGACTTAGGCTCAGCTGGGCGCTCCTGGTCTGTGCTCTCACATCACTGCTGTGAATTGTCACCAGACTGCTCTGCTCTGTTCATTATCGGTGGTTTGCTTATATTATCGGAGAAGCCTGAGACTTCAGATTCGGGCAGGCTGTTCCAGCCGGACACATGGCTGGGGTTCAGATTTAAATTCTGAATCTGTGAGGACAGGAATGAATGAAGAAGTGTTTGGACAATTTTTTACATGCCCCCCCTTTTTTAGTGGCTCAAAAACTGCAGTGTTCTTAATGACCCATTTATATAGATTTCCAGATAACCAGCTATAAAAGCGCTGCTATTTGATCATGGGTTGGGGCGGGGGCGGGGGCAGATTAGATGCTCTGTTAAAACTTCCTCTCAATTCCCTTCTAGTAATACATCCATGGACATGAAGTGTTATCCGAGGTGATGAGGCCAGCAAAAGATCTAATGCAATCTTCAGCTGCATTAATTGAAGAATGGTGCCCTCTTCACAGAAGATAATAGGCTCCTTGCACTCAGCACAACTGAACCCACACCAGCAAACTCTGATTCATTCTTGGTCAAACAGGAGAGTCTCTCTCCGATATCTCTGCGAGAGGTCAGTGGGTAATGATCCTCATCTTAATATAAGCGATGGTTGAAGGTGCCGTTTATGTTCAGTGGGGAAGAAGAGACACCAGCCTTCCTGTGTCTGAGGTCTGTTCTATGGAGGAGGAATTAAAACTTACTCCATTCAGCTTTCAGACCTAGGCTTTGAGAGCAGAAATTACCCACAGAGAAGATTTCAGCTAATTAAAAGAAAGAATGTATTAACAATTGGAATGAGCTCCCTTTTGTATTGCTAAGCTCCTCAAGTGCTCACGGTGTGCAAGAGGAATGATTTCTACAGGGCAGGTAGCTGATCTTTTCAACCTCTTTCAAATCTAAGAGTCTACTTTTTCAAGATGGTGACCTTATTTTTTCCTCATCTCCAAAGAGGATTCAAGAAGAAATGGAATTTAAGTACATTAGGACAATTTAGGTAGTAGGGCAAAAGAAATTCCTGAAAGACAATGATATTCATGGGTAGGACCATCACAAATTTTATGAAATCTCAATTGTAGATTAACTTGAAAAATAATTTGCCCTGTCATTGATGAACACACTTTAGTTACTTGTGTTCAAAATCAAGGAGAAATAAATAGACAGGCTCTTATTACCTCTGACTCATGGTTTATTTGACCTATATAATGTCTTTCCTCATAGCAAGGCATTTTTGAGTACGGGAATATTTTAAATAAGAAAAACAAGACCAACGATAAACAAACAAACCAGAAAGGGCAGTGGTGAGATTCCTAGATTATTCATTCATCAACTGTTTTGCTATTTAAATAAGTTGAAAAGCTTGACTAATAACTCACAGAATCCAAAACTACCCCCTCTTTTTTGGGAAAATTATCCTTGTTCTGAAAAACTCAGGTAGTTTTTCATTTTTTGTCTTCATTTTTTATTGCCAAACAGTTAAATTTTTTTAATGTCTGAAGGTTACCTCTTTTAACAAATTTTTATCCCATGTGTGACATTTATGCAGAGTTTTATTTTAACAAATCAATAAATATATCTTTTATTTTGGTCTTGAGATGTGAAGTTCTAATTGCTATTACTTTTTATAGTTTGTCTATACTGTCTTTGCTTACTGCATGTGTATAAATTCCATTATCATTAATAAGGATGATACAGTGAAAGCATACACTCATTAGTGTCTAATGTGCTTCTCAAGGTTATTCTAAGGTGCAGGAATTTAATGAGTACTTAATGAGAATTCTAGTATCACTGATTAAGAATATCTATCATGTTTGTGATATAGATACCACCATCTAACACTGGGAGGCTAGTAAAAAGAATAAGTCCCAAATAGCTTCTTTTATTAATCACATATGTGAAAGGCACTTTGTGATCACAAAGTTATGACCTTTAATTTAGTCTATTAATACTTGAAATCTGCTAATCTCATAAGTAATTCATCACGATTTAAATTTTCATGCAGTTTATGACTCTTTTGTGATAAATAACATCATACAAGACAGGAAAAAGCTGGGGTCATGTTTTAAAATAGAACTTTTGCATCTTAAAATAACTGCCTGCTTAAAACCGAGTTGAATTTTTATTATTGCTTTGAAAAATAGCCTAAAATGGAGGAATTAATAGTCTGTAAATAGAGTGTGAATGAGGTCAGTCTAGATATTTCAGACCAAACTTGTCATCTCTCTATGAACATAGATTGTTAGTTGTAATGACAAGAACAACATGTCTAATTGTGGAAGATACTCTGGAAAATAATTGATTTGAAACTTTGAGTCGACAGTTGACCCTTGAACAAAGATGGGGGTTAGGGGTTCCCACACTGTGAGCAGTCAGAATCTGCGTATAACTTGTAGTTAGTCTATTGAACTGGTCACCCCTCTGTAAGCATGGTTCCACATCCAGGTAGTCAACCAACCACGGGATTGTGTAGCGCTATAGTATTTACCTTTGGGAAAAAAAATCCACGTATAAGGATCCATGTGATTCAAATCCGTTTGTTCAAGGGTCAACTCTATTTCATTTGCAAGGTTTACAAAAGTCAGATACAATATAAGGAGGAATTATTTAAACAGGCTTCTCAGCAACTTATATATTTTCAGTTAAACAATGTTTTTGACATTTCCACAGGCTCTGTACCACAAATAATGCTTCCCATGGTAACTGCTTTTTTTTTTTTTTTTTAAGAACTTAGGGAAAAGTTTCTTTCAATGGAGTTGATAGGTTAATGAGTGTCCTCCTACATTTATGGAATGGTGGTTGTAATCATCGCACGAGGTAATATACATAAACGTGCCTTAAAGCCATAAAAGGCTTTATAGGTTTGTAATTTGTTTTTGTTGGATATCAGTGAAAATGGTCTGTAAAGTCAATAGCTTCTGGATGGGAATTCGGTAGGTGTAACAGACGTGTGAAATGATCAGCGTCCAAGAAATGGGGTTCCATGGCTTGCTCTGGCTCTGCCTCCCTCTGTCTCTGCTTCTCTGCTTAACTCTGTCTTCTCTCTCTCTCACACACACATACACACATTTCAACTGATTGCATTTTATGCACACTTCCTGCAAGTAAATCTAAATCCCATGTAGATTGAATTCCTTAGTTAGAAAAATATAATGCTGTCTCTCAAACTGACACCTGGTAGATTTCTTAACCCATAACGATAAAGAGAGACGTACATGGGACCTTATAACAGGTTCCTCGGGAAGTGGAATCTGGGAAATCAAACTAAAAATCAGTGACTATCGTGGTAAAAACTGAATAGCTTTGCTACATCTGTTCCAGAGCCCAAAGAGAAGAACAAATCAAGGAGGGGAGTTCTCTGCTCCAACATTCAGGGTAGAAAAAGCAAAATCTAAAGGAACTGATGGAACATCCAAATATGAAACAAATTATTAACAGATCTATACAAGCGTCACAATTTTATTTATGAAAACTTGAGTATCACACAAATGAGCGAGCCACAGAGTGAATCATGGAATCCCACTGAAAGTCATCCAATGTATCTTCGGTAAGTATATTTTACCTCCTTTATAAGAATTAGAGACTTTTGGTACATCCATTATGGTGGTAAAATTTTAGGTTACTTTGGTCCCATCTTTCCTTCTCTCATCCTCTGTCTGGAAGAGGATATACTAAGTAGCAAATAGTTTAAAGATGGAAAACAGAGGAAGAGAAGCAAAGAGCCTAAGTGAACTATACACTAGATCATTACCACCTGTAATGGATTTGGTATGAATTTCAAAACATCTAGGATTCAGAACATCTCTTAGGTTGATATATACCTAAAACATTCCTCTCTCTAGCCTGTTTTACCATCTGTTCAATTTAACAGGTGAATACTGCTTTACTTGGTAAATATCAATGTGTTGGAGAAATAAAGTTACTTTTGAGCCTGATATCATCCTTGCTTATTAAAAAAGATACTTGATAGTGGTTCTTTTTTGCTATAACATATGTCAAAAGCATACAGAGCATGAGCAAATGGCTCAGTAATTTTCCCAAAGCTTACCCACCACCTAAATAGACAAATAGCAACCCGATAAATACAAGTGGAGATGCCTTAAATAAAGTCACAGGACCTTTTTGCCCACAACAAGGGTAACATCACTCTTCTCTCCAAATAACATCATGATTCCTTTTAAAATCAAAGAATAATCAGATTTATTGAGAAAGTTGACGTAGATAAGCCCATGGCTGAAGAAATGCAAGAGTTAACTGTGAAACTTTCCCAGTCAGTGAATTTTATAGCTGATAATATTTTCTGTTTCCCTGCTTGGTCATTTACACTATCTTCAATAGTTCTGAGTGTTTGGCATCTTGCCCTCAAAATGTTATGGAAATCATATCCAGATTTTTTGAAAGCAAATCTGTTAGGATCAGCATTTTTCTGAAAATGTCTCAAAGAAATGACTCAGTCACAATTTTAAAACTTAGTGTGTTTGGAGGAGGGTGAGGACTTTAAAAACACTAATTTGTGGGTCAGATGCAGTGGGGTCTCTTCTGTGAAGCAAGAGGTGTGTGTCAAAATTTTGACCTCTGTGATTTGGAGGGTTATTTCCTTGCGAGCAAGACTGGATGGTCCAAGCTGCTAAAAGAATTCATGAAGTGGAGGGGGTAAGATGAAAATCTCAGTCTTTGTAGGAATTTTGGTTTCCCATTAAACTTAGTGAAATGAGAAAATCATGATATTCGTGGAAGGTGCATGGCTCAGAGAAGACTAGTGAAAATCATTCATTATGGCCTTTTCTTAATTCTTTGCAGTTATATATCCCTATTCTACATCAATGCTTTTGTAAGATCCTGTTTGCTTTAATGGGGGAAAATATTTTCTTTTGTAAGCCACTGCCAGAATTACATGATTTCTGCTTAATGACATAATATCCAACTCATAAGTGAAAAATAACTATATAACTGAATCATTTCGGTGTATACCTGAAACTACATATAGATCTCTGGGTTGAGAAGATCCCCTGGAGAACGACCTACTCCAGTATTCTTGCCTGGGAAATCCCATGGCAGAGGAGGCTGGTGGACCATAGTCCATAGCGTGGCAAGAGTCAGACATGACTTAGCGACTAAACCACCACCACCACCATCACCACCACCACCACCACCACACACACACACACACACACACACACACACACACACACACACACACAAACTATATATGTATATATAACTGAGTCACTTTACACTACACCTGAAACTAAAAGAACGCTGTAAAGCTATACTCCAAAATCAGTTGACTTCTTGCATTTAACTTTTCTTCTCTTGCTTATTGATTAAAAAACAATATTTGGACTGGGTAGTTCTTAAAGAAATTTGTCAATGTCCAACATTTAGCTAATGTGGTTTGTTCCTGTACTTGGATAACTTCTAAAACATTTTGCAGCTGCATAAACACATACGTGTAATAAAACAAAATATAAATAGAAGCATAGTGAGAGCACAGCAGAGGTAGGTGAGTAGGAGTTGGTCCTCGGAAGTGCACGCGGAGGAGTTTGTTTAACAAGCTAATAACACTGGGCTAAATGCTCTGTTTCCTTTGAAAAAATTAAACAAGAAAATACTCTCAGTTACAAGATTTTTCCTGTCCCTGAGACCATCTAGCTAATGACAGACGTTCTCTGCCGGTGTTCAGTGAGGGCCTTGTAACTATGAACAGTTTCTTGGCATTCTGTCTTATCCATGTGTTTTAAGTGTGTTTGTTGAATATTCACCTAATTTTTGAAGGAGATACTATTATTTGCTTTACACAGAGAAGGAAATGGAACTTTTGATAGCTTTTGCAATTTACATAAAGTCACAGAAGCTATAGACAGAGCACCAGAAAATTGAACTCAAGTTTTCCTGAGGTCAAAATGCGTGCTTTGCCCTCTACATCTTTCTGCTTTTCAATCTACAGCTTTTTTTTTTTTAAGAGAAAAGATTCGTAGCCATTTTTAACTGAACCATTGTGTAGATTAGTGGTGTTAAATTCATTGCAATGTTGTGTGACCATCACCGCCATCCATTTACATAGCTTCATTTTGTGGCACTGAGGCTCTATACCCATTCAACAATAACCCCTAGTCCCTGAGGAACCACTGTTCACTTTCCGTCTCTATAACTTTGACTACTCTCATGTAAGTAGAATCATGCAATATTTGTCCCTTTGTGACTGACTTATTTCACTTAGCACAGTATCCTCAAGGCTCATCCATGCCATAACGTACATCAGAATTTCCTTTGGGGGCTGTTTAATATTTACAGTATACATACACTGCATTTTGCTTGTTCTTTCATCTGTTGATTAATACTTAAGCTGCTCCCATATTTTAACTATTGTGAATAATACTGTTAGGAACATGAGTGTAGAGACACCTCATTGAGACCCTGCTTTAAATTATCTTGGGTATATATCCAGAAATAGAATTGCCGGATTACATGGTATTACTATTTTTAATCTTTTGAAGAACTGCCATACCATTTTAGCTGTACATTTTATATGCCCCTCAATAGGGCACGAGGGTTCTGATTCTCTGCATCCTCACCAAACACTTATTTTCTGTTTTGTTTTTGGTAGTAGCTATCCTAACTGTTTTGAGATGATATCTCGTCGTAGCTTTTGATTTGCATTTTCCTGATAATTAGGGATCTGAAGCTTCTTTTCATCTGTTTGTTGACCATTTGTACATCTTCTTTAGAGAAATGCCTGTTCAAGTCCTTTGCCTGATTTTTAATTGGCTTGTTTGTTTTTCTGGTGTGTTGTGTTTAGAAAATCTCATTTTATTCTGGGATTAATCCCTTATTAGACATGCAGCTTGCAATATTTTCTTCTATTCTGTGGGTTGCCTTTTCTACTCTAATAGTGTCTTTTGAAGCATAAAAATTTTAAAATTTGCATGAAATTCAATTTGTCTTTGTTATTGTGGCGTGTGGCTTTGGTATCAGTAGCCAAGAAGTCATGGCTAAATCTGTTGTTGTGAAGCTTTTGTCTCATTTGTTTTTTTAACAGTTGTATAGCTCTAGGTCTTACATTTAATTATTAGATCAGTTTTGAGTTAGTTTTTGTGTGTTAGTTTTGTTTTAGATGAGAGTCTAGTTTCATTCTTTTGCACGTTGATATCCAGTTTTCCCAGCGTTGTTTATTGAAAAAACTGTCCTTTCCCCATTGAATGATCATGGCACCCTTGTCAAAACTCATTCTTCCTGGGCTATCTATTCTAATCCACTGTGCTCTATTTCTGTCTTTATGCCAGTAACTCTTTGTTTTGATGACTGTAGCTTTGTAGTAAGTTTTGAAACCAGAAAGTCTGAGCCCGCCAGTGTTCTTCTTCTTTTCCAAGATTGTTTTGGCTATTCAGGGTCCCTTGAGATTCCATATGAATTTTAGGGTGGGTGTCGCTGTTTCTGAAAAAATAGTCTTTGAAATTTTGATAAGGGTTATATTGAATCTGTAGCTTGCTTAAAGGTAGTATTGACATCTTAATACTGAGTCGTCTAATCCATGAGCATGGGATGTGCTTCTTTATTTATGTTTTCATTGATTTTTTTAAAGCAATGTTTTGTAGTTTTCATTGCATAAGTCTTTCACCTCCTTGGCTAAGTTCATTCCTAAGGATTTTATTATTTTTTATGCTCTTAGAAATTGAATCATCTCTATGATTTCTTTTTCATATTTTATGTTGTTAGTGTTCAGACATGTGGGAGATTTGTGAATGTTAACTTTTCATGCTGCTACTTTGGTTTGGGAGTTAGATCCCTGGGTCAGGAAGAGCCTCTGGAGGAGGGTAGTGCAACCCATTCCAGTATTCTTGCCTGGGGAATCCCATGGACAGAGGAACCTAGAGGACTCCAGTCGATGGGGTTGCAAAGAGTCGGACACGACTGAAGCAACTTAGTGTGCACACATTTTGTTGAGCTAGTTCTAACAGGTTGTGTGTGTGTGTGTGTGTGTGTGTGTGATCTTTAAGGTTTTCCCCTCATAAGATCATATGATCTGCATACAGAGATAATTTTATTTTTTCCTTTCCAAATTGGATGTCTTCTATTGCTTCACCATGGAGTTTTCAAGCCTTTAATAGGCTCCAGAGTTCCAAAATAGTTACTGTGGACAGATTCAGCCAGAACAATCATCATTTAGGTGGGGAGATAAATTTCAGGTGGTTCCTACTTTGCTATTTTCTAGAATCCTCCTCAATGTACAGCTTTTATATCTTCAGTTGTGGTTATTATCATAGGTTGACTTATTCAGGCTGTAGTGAATATTTTTGGAAGATGTAGTTGCTTTAATATCATTAGCTATGTCAGCTATGAACTTTTTTCCAACATTGTATCTGAGATCAAAAAATCTAGTCAATGTATTTTTGGAAGGAATAGCTGCAATATTCCAGATAGTTCTTGGAAACCTAAACGGGCAAGGAATTGCATAAATGTTACATTTTAATCATTTATCTTGTAAAGGTTAAAAATCTGGTTAAACAAGTTGAAAGTATGGAGAAATGTAACAATGAAATATTAAAATAATACTTAAATAGAAAGACTAGAAGAACTATCAAAAAAGCAGTATAAAATAAATTGATAAGTGAATAATACAGGCGTTAACTGCTAGAAGATTTCAAAGGAGGGAAACATCACTTTTATGTAACTAATTGGGAAAAGCTTCATGAAGGTGGCAGAATTTTTAGACTCCCATCTCCAAATCTTTGCTCAGATTTTTTTTTTTTTTTTTGCTTTTTTCATTCATATAAATTCTGACAGAAAAATTCATGATAAATCCCAGATTTTATGGACTGATATTCAGAACACTGAGCTATGCATTCAAGTGACCTTTTAGGAGAGTTATAAATGAAACTAGGATGCATTGATTTTTGTGTATGCATGTGTGTGAGAGAAAGACTTGGAAGTTTCAAATATTATGAGATTATAGACACAGTGAAAAGTGAAAAGTGTCAGTTGCTCTGCGTGTCTGACTCTTTGCAGCCCCACGCCTGCCATACTCCTCTGTCCTTGGGATTCTCCAGGCAAGAATACTGGAGTGGGTTGCCATTTCCTTCTCCAGGGGAGCTTCCCCATCCAGGAATCGAACCCAGGTCTCCTGCATTGCAAGTGAGTTCTTTACTATCGGAGCCACCAGGGAAGTCCCAGACACACCAGAAAAAAATCATAATGTTTAGCAGTTTGCAGACATGAATAAATCCAAGAGCTACCCCTTGGGGAGTAGTGGAATAGAATTTTCCTCAGCGAATAGCTGAGAAAATTGAAGAATAGAAGCAGAAACCAATTTCTCATGTATGCGCATAAAGGCTGAAAAAAAGCAGTCTGAAATTTAGTTCTTGATTTAGTATCTTGAACTTGAAATGGGCTGGACACTCAGTAGGCATGTTGTTCCTATGAAATCCACCTCAGCCCTTGCTTAGTTGCCTTTGGTATGATGTATTTCATTTTTCTGTTATAATGAGAATAGCACATTTTGATCCACTTTGCTTAATAAAGTGAGCAGCTATTTCATAGGTTAATTCCCATGCTGTTAATACCTCATAAATTAAAGTATATTTAGAATGAGATCACTTTGCTTAATTAGTTCTCACCTTTTTTCCAAACCATGCTTGAATGCCTTTATCAGAAAGGCATCTGAAAATTCACCTTTTTACCTTTTTAAATTTTCTGCTACTCTAAGCTGGTAGCAGATTGAGGCCACCATGGATTAAAAAAAAAATCAATCAGACATTTAAGTAGTTTTTTTCAGAAGTTTTCCTTTCACATGGAGCCACATGTGACTTGTTTGACTGTGCACTTTTCTTTTGGGGGGAGATTTCCAGAATAAAGTGAAGAAAATTAAAAACCTGGTGGATCGGCCAGATGAATTCAATGGGCCCCAAGATGTCCTGGTGTGGAAAAAAAAATGACCAGGAATGGAAGATTCATTTTTTAAAAGTCTTTATTGAATTTGTTATAATGTTGATTCTGCTTTATGCTTTGGTGTTTTGGCTATGAGGTATACGGTATCTCAGTTCCCTGATCAGGGATAGAACCCACACCCTTTGTGTTGAAAGTCAAAGTCTTAGCCACTGAACCACCAAGCAAATCCCAGAAGACTCGTTTTGAATAAAAGTCTAAACAGAAGCATTGGCGCTTCTTTCAATGTTGGCAGAAATACCAGAAAGAAATAAGACGAAGAATAGATGTAAGTACGAATTTCAAATTTACTTCCTTTCCTTCAGGTTAGGCAAAATTCATGTATCCCTGATGGCTCAGTGTCTCCAATGCTGGAGACTTGAGGTCAATCCCTGGGTACTGGAAGATCCCCTGGAGGAGGAAATGGCAACCCACTCCAGTATTCTTGTCTGGAGAATCCCAGGGACAGAGGAACCTGGTGGGCTATAGTCCATGGGGTCACAAAGAGTTGGAGACGATTGAGCAGTTAAAACTGGGCATTCATGACGATGCTGTTCGCCATTTCTCTTCTTTCTGTGTCGCTTCTGAGAGTCACTTCGTTGCTATGTTACTCCCTCCAACACCAGAGGCCTTCAGGGACATCCTGATAACTTAGCATCCATGAGGTTCTCCGGACGGATATCTTTGTCATGAACATCAAGGATCTACCCTGTAATTACAGGTTCAGCCATCATCATTCTTGTTATTTTAATTCAAAATTGAATTGTAAGTTCTGTAAGGGACCATGTTTTACATACTCGTATATGCATCGTCTTCCTACAGTGTCTCCAGCAGAGGTTGGGCCCGTAATAGACGTATTTGAGAAAATAATTATTTTAGAAAACCTGTATGTTTTTAATTCTGCAAAATAAGTACATATTTGGAGAGTTGTAAATGCCTTCAGTTTCTAAAAAGCTTTGGTGTGAATTTTTCAGAGTCACGTTTTAACATAGTATTTCACACAGAATAATGCAAAGGAAGACACCCTACAAATATAAGAATTTATGATAATATTGGAGGTGAAATTGTGTAACACATTCATGCTCATTCTGCTGACCTTTTTGTAACAATGCAAAAAGAAGAAAATATAAGATTATCTCAATTTTAAGCACTTCTGGCTTCCTAATATTCACTTTGACAAACCCAAAGCATGCATTTATGGTAACCAAATCATAATTTAGCAAACTCATAATAGTAAAAGACATTTTTAGTTTCTTCCTGATTTAATAAAAAAAAAGTCATTTTCGTAGAATGTGTTTTAGATTTACTAAGTTACACATTTCACTGTTCATGCTATTTTTTTTAAAGTGGAAACTTATACTTTAACTAAAATCAATGACTTTACCAGATAGTAGCACATTACATTTTTAGACCTCTTCTGCATCTTTGTATGTGCAGCTCAAATTGCATTAAAAACAGTTCACTCAATTGTTAAGCNACATTTCACTGTTCATGCTATTTTTTTTAAAGTGGAAACTTATACTTTAACTAAAATCAATGACTTTACCAGATAGTAGCACATTACATTTTTAGACCTCTTCTGCATCTTTGTATGTGCAGCTCAAATTGCATTAAAAACAGTTCACTCAATTGTTAAGCATTCCTTTACAACTCTGTGGAAAGTGCCATCTTGTTATTCACATTCTGTAAAGAGGGAGTGAAGATGCATTTGGGTCAAGGGCGCCAAAGACCCAAGACATGTTGAATAGTAATCTTGAGGGTGCTGGGGTTTGAGGTGCATTGGGAAAGGCTGGTTACTCCATGGGGCCCTATACTTCCTTCCTCAGGCCTTATACCTGCATTAAAGGAGAGAACTCTCACCATGAGATAAAGTGAAAGTGTTAGTTGCTCAGTAGTGTCCTGCTCTTTGTGACCCCATGGACTCTGGCCCACCGTGCTCCTCTGTCCATGGAATGCTCCAGGCAAGAATACTGGAGAGTTATCATTCTCTTCTCCAGGGAAACCTCTCAACTCAGGGGTTGAACCTGGTCTTCTGCATTGCAGGCAGATTCTTCACCATCTTAGTCACCAGGGAATTTGCAAATATTACTAGAGCGAGTAGCCAATTAGACCACAACAATTCACTGCAAATTCTTTGAAACAGTTGAGAGTCTGAGAACATGAAACAGCCGAGAGGTGAAATGTCACCTTATGCTAGATCCAGGCCCCTGCCTAGAGGCTTGAGTGCCCTTGCCATATTGTATGATTTCCATTTTCCAGTAATATGTTCAGTTTATCCACACTGGAAAGATTGGCCCTTCAACATCTAACTGTAAAAAGATGAGAAGTTTCAGTGGTCAAATTTATTTGAAAAATGATGGAGTAAATAAAACCAAATTGAGTTGTTTTCTACTGATTGTTGGGAAATTGTGAGATCATCAGAAATGTAGGACATTGGGAAAATCAAATTGTATTTACTGCAAGTTTAGTTGTCAGAAATTGGGTAAGTTACTGTGATATGCCTAGATTTTCACATGTAAGAGTCTATCCCATGCAGTTCCCCTTGCAATGAAATAACGATATAAAGGACAAAGCCCTGTTTTGTTTAGTCGCTAAGTCATATAAGACTTTTTTGTGACCCCATGGACTATAGTCCTCCAGGCTTCTCTGTCCAAGGGATTTTCCAGGAAAGAATACTGGAGTAGTTTGTCATTTCCTTCCCCAGGAGATCTCCCCAACTCAGGAGTCAAACCCACGTCTCTGGCTTTGGCAGGTGGATTCTTTACTATTGATTCACCAGGGAAGCCCAAAGGACCAAGCATAGGACCATCCACGAAGGACGGGAACGTGGTGGGTGCTTCTGGAATGCAGGTTTTCTCCTCCTTCACTTTTTCTCCTTTTGCTTTCTGGAAAATCAAGAACTTCAGACCAGTACTAAATAGAAATTAGCACATTGTAACTTTGACTTTTTATCAATTGGCCTGTAGACCTTTCCAAAGAATTTTTGTTAGCATCATTTAAATAGGAAATATATTAATCCTTTTCTATTACACATTTGATTAATATGATACTTCTGTTCCTTTCCTGTAAGGTTTTTCTATATGGATTTATTTATGTGCATATTAATATTTAAAGGATATGGTAATAGTTCTATATAAAAGTGCATGGCAGATTTGAAGTATTTTAAGATAATTATTGTTGGTCTTTTGCTAGTTACTTAGATCATATGCACATTTGAAATAGACTATTGAATAGATGATATTAAAATTTATTGAGTATGTGTTATAGGCTGGATATAATTTTTCCATTTAAAATCAATTTTTTTTAGTTTCAGATTGCAACAAGTGTTAAAATTTTTGTAGCTTTTGTCTGGTCGTCTGAAATGAAAACTGAATTCCCAAGGCATGTTTTTGTTTACTTGCTAAGTTGTGTCCAACTCTTTTGCAACCCATGGACTGTAGCCCTCCAGGCTCCTCTGTCCATAGGATTTCTCAGCAAGAATACTGGAGTGGATTGCCATTTCCTTCTTCAGAGGATCTTCCTGATCCAGGGATCAAGCCCATACCTCCTGCGTGGCAAGCAGATTCTTTACCACTGAGCCATCTGGGAAGCTCCTCCCAAGGCATACTTATGTGCATTTCTTAGAATTTGTTTTTAGAAGAAAATTGAGGTTAATGATTATAAGAAGTGACATTCAAGAGCATCTGATGAAAACTAATTCTAAAAAGTAGCAGCTTTACAGTTATTGAAAAGACTATGACAGAAACTGAAGCAGCCATCTTTTATTTTAATGTGATTTTTTTAGGGTATCTCTGGGTCAATATGGCATTTACTGGTGGTTCAATCCAAGCAACCATCCAGGTAAATAGATTTGGAAAGATGATGACAGCCTACAGGTGCTCTAGCCTTACTAAATGCCACCCTCCTTCATGTTTAACTCACTTATTGAGATGTCATTTCCAAGTTGATTTTTCAATTGTTCTAGCCATTGTAATGGAACAAAAGAGCCCTTTATAGCTCTTAAGGACAGTATTGCAAGAAGATTGGCTCAGATTTAGGATAACTAGACATCTATGCTCTTCTGATAAAGAGCAGTTTTCAGAAACATTTCTCAGTTCATTGTGCAAAGTTGTTGACATTTTGCCATTGTAATCCTTTTAATGTTGTAGCCCTTTGAAATTCGTGTAAAGGCTTTGCCTCACGTCAAAGTAGATGAGAATATAGGGAGGGACCAAAAATAACATCTCTGAAAGCACGCCTGGTATTGTAGGGATTTATGATGCTATCACAACATCTATGGATCAGTGAACATGAATTTGTTAAAAACAAAATAAAAAAGCATAGTTACCCAGAGAGTTTCAGAGAGACCGTTTAAAGCCTGATCAACAAAATCCACTAGTGGGACACACTGCTGCTGCTGCTAAGTCACTTCAGTCGTGTCCGACTCTGCGCGACCCCATAGACGGCAGCCCACCAGGCTCCCCCGTCCCTGGGATTCTCCAGGCAAGAACACTGGAGTGGGTTGCCATTTCCTTCTCCAATGCATGAAAGTGAAAAGTGAAAGGGAAGTCGCTCAGTCGTGTCTGACTCTTCGTGACCCCATGGACCACAGCCTACCAGGCTCCTCCATCCATGGGATTTCCCAGGCAAGAGTGGGGTGCCATTGCCTTCTCCAATGCATGAAAGTGAAAAGTGAAAAGTGAAAGTGAAGTGAACTAAATACTACATCTTCTTTATCCATTCCTCTGCTGATGGTCATTTAGGTTGCTTCCATGTCTTGGCTATTGTAAATAGTGCTGTTATAGGGTTGGGCAGATCCCTGCAGAAGGGAACGGCTATCCACTCCAGTATTCTGGCCTGGAGAATTTCATGGACTGTATAGTACATGGAGTCACAAAGAATCGGACACGACTGTGTGACTTTCACTTGGAAGGAGGTGAGCTCAGAGTCTTCCTACTCCGTCATTTTAGCCAAGCTCCCTCGTGTATTATTATTACTAATGAACACTGGGGTGCATGTATCTTTTTGAATTAGAGTTTTCTCCAGATACATGCAAAGGAGTGGGATTGTTGGATCATATAGTAACTCTATTTTTAGTTTTTTAAGGAAGCTCCATATCGTTCTCCATAGTGGCCACACCAATNGGGTTATCCTTCAGTTTTCTAGCTCCTTGCTAGCCAAACTCTCTGAAGCTTTACAGGTGATGTCATGGACGGATTCCTGCTTCACCTGCCACCTTCAAACCCTGTCACAGGAGTTCTAATTTTCCAGCAAGCAAGAGACGGCTCTGGTTTCCCTTTTCCAATTAAGTTCTATGCAGGTGACCTAGAAATGATGGAAACGTCCTTGTGAGACGCTTTATGCAATCTAGTTTAACAGAACATTCTAATTCTGCAGATATCATTCCCAAGAGCTGCAGCTTTTGGTTGAGAAGACTCTGGTGTTTTTCGCCTGCAGCTCTGTTGCGGTACAGTTGACAAATAAAAATTATACATACTTAAGGTGTGCAGCCTGGTGTTTTGATATATGTACATATTGTGAGATGATTATGACAACCAAGCTAATTAACATATGCGTCACTCCACATAGCTACCACTGTGTGTAGGTGTGTGTGGTGACAGTATCCGAGATCTATCATCTTAGAGGACTTCAGACACACAGTACAGTGTGGTTAATTACAGTCGCGTGCTATTCATGTTGCGTCCAGAACTCATTTGTCTTATAACTCAGTGTTGGTTCCCACGGACTGACATCCCTTTTTACCACCCCTCAGTCCCTGGAAACAACCAGTCAACTCTGTTACTGTGTTGTTGTTTTTGCTGTTGTTCAGTGAGTTTGACTTTTTCAGATTTCCCCCCTGTAAGTGAAGGTGGATTGTTTTCCTGTGTCTCGCTTATTTCAGACATGTAATGTTTTCCAGGTTTGTCCATGATGCTGCAAGAGGCAGGATTCAGGTCTGAAAGAGTTCTATCATCTTTCAAGTTTGAGTGTCTTAAGGGATCAAAAGCTAAAATTCTGAGACACTTAGCTCCTCAAACTTTACTCCACTGCTTAATTTTTTACCCACCAACTGCTAACTGATTTGGTGACATCTTCAAAATTCACTATATTCTTCATTCTTCTGTGCCATTGGTTCTCAAAACTGAAAGTGCAGAATCACCAGGAAGGATTGTTAAAAATACCAATTCTAAAAGATATATGCACCCCAGGCAAGTATTCTTGCCTGGAAAATCCCATGGATAGAGGAGCCTGGTAGGTTGCAGTCCATGAGGTCGCTAAGAGTTGGACATGATGGAGCGACCTCACTTTCACTTTTCACTTTCATGCATTGGAGAAGACAATAGAAACCCACTCCAGTGCTCTTGTCTGGAGAATCCCAGGGACAGAGGAGCCTGGTAGGAGGCTGTCTATGGGGTCGCACAGAGTTGGACACGACTGATGTGACTTAGCAGCAGCAGCACTCACTGTGGCATTATTCACAATAACCAGGACATTGAAGCAACCCAAATGTCCATTAACAGATGAATGGAAAAAGATGTGGTGCATATATACAATGGAGTATTACTCAGCCATACAAAAGAATGAAATAGTGCCATTCGAAGCAACACGGGTGGACCTAGAAATTATTACACTAAGTGAAGTAAGTCAGACAGAGAAAGGCAGACACCATATGAATCACTCATATGTGCACTCTAGAAAATAACACAAATGAACTTATTTGCAAAACAGAAATAGACTCACAGACACAAAAAACTAACGTAAGGTTACCAAAGGGGATAGCAGGGGGTGGGAGTGGAGAAATAAATTAAGAGTTTGGGATTAACAGACACACAGTACTATATATAAAACTGATAACCAACAAAGTCCTACTGTATAGCCCAGGGAACTCTACTCAATAGCCTATAATGGAAAGGAATCTGGAAAAGAATATAAATATACATGCATAACTGAATCACTTTTATGTACACTTGGAACTAATATAAAACTGAAAATTAACTATACTTTGAAAGAAAGTTAAAGCAAACAAACAAACAGGAACCCCGTTGCTGGGACCCACCATCAGAGTTCCTGATTGGTGGGTCTGGGGTGGAGCTAGGAATATGCATTTCTAGTCAGTTTCCAGGTGATCCTGATGCGGCTGGGTCAGGGACCACACTTTGAGAACCACTGCTCTGCACAGATCTTAGTAGTAAGAAGGCTGTGTTTTCAAGGTTGTATTTTGGGGAAAAGAAGAAACTGAGCTATGGTCTGTGGAGCAAGGGAAATAACTGAGAAAACTGGATCTCAAGGTGAGAAGCCGGGAGACTTGAACCTGGGTAAGGACGGTCAGGGGACTGGAAGGACCAGCTGCGGTGAGAACATTCTGACTTCAGGTGAAGTCACCAGCAGGCTGGGGGTGTGGGCCAGGGCAGAGGTAGGGGGTCTCCTCCCCAAGCAGTTTTCAGGTGATGGCGTGACTGGTGGACCCCAGGAGTTGCATGAATCAACTCTCCCTACTTAGAAACCCTAGGCTGATGGTCACAGTGCTGCCTGCTCTTTAGCATCACCTGGAGAACTTTACAAACTACCCATGTCCAGGCCGCTGCAAAGCAATTAAATCCACTCCCAAGGCTGCCATGTGGGCAGTGGAAGCTTTCAAAAGCAAATCGATTTGGCAGCAAAGATGTGGCTCGGATGGTAAAGAATCTGCCTGCAATGCAGGACATGCATGTTCCAGCTCTAGGTCGGGAAGGTCCCTGGAGGGAGAAATGGCCACCAGCACTAGTACTCTTTCCTGGAACCTTCCATGCATAGAGAAGCCTGGTGGGCTACAGTCCATGGGGTCACAAGAAGTCAGACATGACTGAGCAACCATCACTTTCTTTATGGCTGTGCCCCACCTCAGAGATGCTGGTTTAATTGATCTGGGGGTGGAGGAGGAGCATTTTGAGAAATATCCAGCGTTTGTGGTTTTGAGAGTCTCACTGGCGACTCTAACGCTCACTTTGGTGAAAGGACAGCAGTGTGCAGTAGACGCCATGAGGCTGAGGGTTCGGGCCTCTGCTATCTGTGAGCTCAGCGTCTCGTGCTGTGTCTGGCTCAGAGGCCCTCAGTCAACACGTGGTGAGTGTGTTCATTAATGATTTCTGTAGTATTAAGCCCTTAGGAGGCAGGAACACTGATAAAAACAAAACAAAACAAAACATCTTAGGACCTGCCTCTCTTTCTCTTTTGGTCAACGTGGCTATTAGGACATTTCCCTTACGAGTGGCTCATGTTTTGATGACAAATAAGAAAATGAGATGCTCTGGGCATACGTGGAATTTGCAATTCTTTTTTCATTTAGCCGGGGGTTTAAATCTACAGCCTGAGGGCCACATCTGGCCCATTGCTTTTCTTTTTTTTAATTAAAACAATGTTATTATTTATTTTGGACGTGCTGGGTCTTCTTGCTGTGCAGACTTTTCTCTATTTGCAATGAGCAGAGTTGCGGGGTATGCTGCTTTTTATTGTGGTATGCCAGCTTCTCACTGGAGTGGATTTACTTGCTGCAGAGCATGGGCTTTAGGGAAGGCAAGCTTCAGTAGTCCTGGCTCCTGGGCTCTAGAGAGCAGGCTCAACAGCTGTGGCTCACCGGTTTGGTTACCCTGCCACCTGTGGGATCTTCCTAGAGCAGGGATCGAACCTGTGTCTCCTGCATTGGCAGACAGATTCTTTAGCCACTGAGTCGCAAGGGAAGCCCTGGCTCATTGCCTGCTTTTGGACAGCTTGCAAGCTCAGAACAGATTTTACATTTTTAAGTGATTGGAAAAAAAAAAGAGAGAGAATATTGCATATGAAAATCAAACATCAGTGTCAGTAAATTTCATCGGAATAATCATGTCCGTTCATTGTCGCATTGTTGATGGAGATTTTTGTGTGACAACAACAGGGTGAGGACCAGCTGCAGAGACCACGGGGCCTTGCAAGACCAACAGTGCTTACTCTAAGGCTCCTCCTGTAAGAGTCTGCTAACCCTTCGCTGAAAGCCCTAGCCCTCCCTGGAAACACACTGGTTACCTCACCCAGCTTGCTGTCTCTAGGTCTTCTATGATGCTTCCCAGTAGAGTTCTTTTTCAAGCAGAAAAGGACAAGAGGATTGTTTTATTCATTCAGGTCCCAGTGGACCTCTTTGCCAAGCGTATAGCATCGCTTTTTCTAATTTCAGGAAGATTAAAATCTGTGGACCAAAGACAACATGTGGTCACGAATGCATGGTCCCTGGGGCATCCTGAGTTTATCTAAAGCGGCTGAAGATGTCTGTGAGCATGTGATGCTCTTTAATCTGGAAAGACAGCCACTCCGGTTGTCATTTAGGGACAGGCGGCCGTCTTTCCTTTTTTGCTTTTCCCAGCCCCATTTGCTTGCTCTCTTGCTCTCCACATGGACAGTGAAAGGGAGAGGTGACTGTGGTTTTCAAGCTGTGGGTGGACGCTTCTCAAGGCCTCTGTCTCAACCCCTCAAAGAATTGGAAAGTGACGGGCCTTTGTCTCCAGAGCAGTTCAAGGCCACAAGGGAACACATCAAATCAAGCTCGTTTTTGAGACCATTTCAAGCACTTTGGAAGTGCTTTGGACTTCTTCTCTTGTCTCCTCTAGCATTGCTTTTGAATATTCCAGCTCTTTAAAAAAAACAGAAAGAACAGTTAAATGTTTGGGAATTCTCTGGAGGTCCAGTGGTTAGGGCTCAGGGCTCTCACTGCCAAGTCCCATTTCTTCCCTTTCAGGGAACTAAGATCCCATAAGCTACTCGGTGGGGCCAAAAAAATAAAAAGCAATGGAATATTCCAGCCTCTCATAATTACCTGTTTTACCTTTATTTCCAACCCCTTATAAACTAAGCTTCACCCTGTCTTTAGAATTTTTCCCAAATTTCTTGCAGGTTCTAACAGCTACACAAAGACCTGGGTGTCAGCAGACACTGAAAGGCATAGACAGGGCTGCTCGTGGGCTGAGGCTGGTACGGGGAGGGGGCTCTACTGGACGCACCTGTAAAATTGCATGTCGTTGACGCCTTCACCTCTGGGACTAACCAGTGACCAGGATCGCCTTGCTTCCCTGGTGGCTCAGTGCGTAAAGAATCCACCTGCCAACCAGGAGACATAGATTTGATCCCTGGGTTGGGCAGATCCCCTGGGGGAGGAAATGGCAACCCACTGCAGTATTCTTGCCTGGGAAATCCCACAGACAGAGGAGCCTTGCAGGCTGCAGTCCATGTGGTCGCAAAGAGTCAGACCCGACTGAGCATCTAAAGCACCACCAGCAACACCAAGGTTGCCCTAACTTTCTCCTTAGCTTACTTCTTCCTGATGCAGGCTCCTTTCCTCCCTTTTATCACAGCACTTCCTTGAGAACATTGCAGTTGTTCATTCTGTCTCGCCCCTTTGGGATGTAAGTCTTCTACAACCCAGCAATGTCATTCGTGAGGGCCTGGGAGCCATCCCTAGGAATACAATTATTCAGAAAGCTACTGCCCCATCTACTGGTCTCTGTGGGCGGGTACGAGCTTAAGTTCCATCAGCAACAACCGGCCAGCACAGATGTTTCATCACATTAGCCAAACTCCTCAAGTTCTTCAGTATTTTTCCACCAGCTTACTCCTGTGCTTAAAGCATCCCTTGTGTTTCAGTGGAGCTAAGCTTGATCTCTCCCACCTATTTCAATAGTCTTGATCTTGAAGACGAGACTTGATCTCTTTTCTCTTGCAAAATCTTGTCTAACTTGTCCATGCAGTTTTCCTTATACCAGTTACGCTGTGAGTTGTTATTTTTGTTGTTGTTGAGTTGCTTAGCCATGTCCAACTCTTTGCCATTCCATGGACTGCAGCACACCAGGCTCCTCTGTCCATGGGATTCTCCAGTCAAGAATACTGGAGTGGGTTGCCATTTCCTTCTCCAGGGGATCTTCCGTACCCAGGGGTCCAACCTGAGTCTCCTGCATTCGCAGGAGGATTCTTTAACCACTTACCCACCTGGGAAGCCCTGTGGTGAGTTCAATTGTCCCCATCAAAGGTATGGTTCCTATGAATGTGGCCTTATTTGGAAGTAAGTCAGTGTAGACATCATGAAAATATCAGTGAAGACGGAGTCATCCTTGGGGGCAGGGGGCCCTTGATCCAGTGTGTCCTTATGAGAAGAGGCAGAGATAAACACAGAAGAGAGAAGGCCCTGTGGAGATGAGACAGGGATAAGAAGGATGTGGCTACAAGCCAACGAACATCCAGGATGGCTGGCAAACATCGGAAAGCAGGAGAGAAGCAAGGAAGAGCTTCTCTGTCAGAGCCTCTGATAGGGAGCAGCACAATACCTTTTTTTTTCCCCCCAACAAAAGTTTTCACATATTTATTACTGAGCCACAAGAACACTAGTGAGGAAACACCAAGAGCCAAACATTCCATTTCTCCCATGAGCTGTTCAGACAGCAGGAATGCTCTGTGATTCAGTTAAGATGCAAGGGATCTTGATGCAGCAAAAATGTGTGCCACTTTGTACATGAGGCTCCTGATAGACCCAGTTTGGTTCTCCAGTGTCTGCTCTTGCAGTTGCTGTTGTTCAGTCGCAAAGTCGTGTCCCACTCTTTGTGACCCCATAGACTGCGTGCAGCACACCAGACTTCCCTGTCCTTCAGTATCTCCCGGAGTTTGCTCCCACTCATGTCCATTGAGTTGGTAATGCCAACCAAACATCTCCTCCTTGGAACTGGACCTGATTGTATGACCGGTTTTCTTTCGAATACATTGGGAAATGGAACAACTCTGCTTTTGTTTCTTGGCCAGGGATCACTTGACTCTGAAAGTTATGTGAGAAGACATGGTGAGGAACAAATTTAGCTGCGCGCAGGAGAGCAGAGAAGAGAGAAGAGGGGCAGCCAGCACCTTGATTTCAGATTTCTAGCCTCCAGGATTGTGAGCGAATAAACTGCTGCTGCTTTAAGCCACCTCGGTGGCGGTACTGTGTTACAGCCATCCTGGGGGACGAATGCCGAGAACACAGAGACTTTCACCAGCCAGTCTGGACCCCCAACACTTTCAGTCAGCGCCTGGTGCTCACATCCTAACTTCTAAACTACGGTCCCTCCCATGTCCACGGTCTTTCCCATTTAGATACGTCTCCCTGGAGGACTCCACCCCCCATCCCTGTTCCCCTCCCCACGGCTGCTTGGCAAAGTCCTATTTGTCCTTGAAGACACAGCATTAAAGAGGGCCTCCTCTGGGGGTCCCATCGACCCATGGGACAGTTTGCTGCCCTGCTGTCTGAGCTGATGTGTGACATGGTCACGCATCTACACACCTCCCCTTGTATCAAAATTGGCTGGTGGTTGTGACTCTCTTTCCCCAGGTGTTTCAGCCTTGTCTCCTTTATTGTTAGGGGGAAATATTGTTAGGGGGAAAAAAAAATATATATTTTAAGGGAACGCCCCTGCCCTCTCTGACTTCCTGGTAGAACAGTGGTAAAGGATCCACTTGCAATACAAGAGACATAGGAGATTTGGGTTTGATCCCTTGGTGGGGAAGATCCCTGGAGAAGGAAATGGCAGCCCACTCCAGTATTCTTGCCTGGGAAATCCCATGGACAGAGAAGCCTGGACAGTCCATGGCGTCGCATATGACTGAGGGACTGAGGGCATGCACACGCGCCCTTCCCTCTCAGAAAACACTGGTGGGTGAATGGAGCTAGGTAGGAAGGGGCCACAGAGAAGGGTCTTCTTTTTGTCCTCTGTGTGGGATGGAGAGGCCAGGGTGCCTCTTACATCAGGTCTGGAGGGGAGACTCATCAGGTATCACTTCTTAAATACACAGTCAGCACAAAAGAGGACTAATCGTTTAAGAAAAGCAAGCCCC
>SJYV01042274.1:109068-140960 GCA_006410875.1 Neotragus pygmaeus | reverse complement strand
TTTTAGAATGTGAGAATGTCTGCACTGGGGGACCCTTGGAGGATCACCTAGGCCAGGTTCGGGGGCTTGGGGATTTGTTTTTGTTTTTTCATTCTTTAAATAAGATGCAACTCTTTTGATTAAAGGATAGTGGTGGTGGTGGATAGTGGTGATGGCTGACAGGGGGAGGACCTGGACTCAACCTTAGCCTGAAGAGATGCCTCAGAACTCTAGGACAGTGTGGTCCAACTTTCAGTCCTACTCAGAGCGCCTATATAATTATGCATTATCTACCAGCCAGTGTGATAATATTTATTTAATATGTTTCTTTAAATTGACTCATTTTTTTCTTAAATAAATCCAGCATCATACTATGTAATATAGATTTAATGTGCTAAGCATATTTTTTAATTCATATTAAAATACACCCACAACTATTGAAATGTAAGATTTATTTTTGATAGCACTTAAAAGTGTCTCTTGTCCTTGTATTGCACTTCAGGAAATGACCTTATGGCACTAAAGAACACAGTCAAGAAAGTACTTGTCCTTGTTCATTCTGTTGTCAGGAAAAGACACTAAAAGACCCAGAAAGGATAGGGAGTTATCTGAGGTCACACAGTGACAGAGCTGGGACTTAAACCCAAGTCTACTGACTCCTAGTCCTTTGTACCTTTCACTGTATCATATTCCAAGGATATTAGGAAGCCCCTTCACTATCCAGAATCTCCTATGAAAAAGAAGGAAGGAAAGGAAGAAGAAGAAATGCTATTTGCTTATTGAACTGGGATTGTTACAGAACCTGTGACTCCGGAGTCCCAAGGCAGGTGTGGGGTACAATGATTTCCCATGTCTCTCTAGGTCAAGTAACTGTGAGGTCTCATCTTCTAAATCCTAGTCTCGTTTGCTCATACACACAACATGAAATTATAGAACACCTATTACATGCCTGAGAAGATAAAAAGGAACTTAAATTCCCGTGGGTGAAACATCTCAGCAAACAGCTGATTAGAGTGCTGGGATGGGGAACATAGCTTGCTGCAAGAGCAGAGAAAGGCTTGATGAAAGTGGGGAGGGAGAGGAGAGTGGACACGAACCCTACCCTACACAGCTTCAGAAGCCCTAGTCCAAAGGCTTGATTTTCTCTTATTTCAACCATGGAGACTGACAGGTGTTAAATACCCTTCAAAGTCTAGAGTTGCAAGGCCATATCCATAGAGTCTTTTGCTTTTTTTAACCACTGACATTTGTTACCAATGTTCTTTCCTTTACCCTACTCCTTCATATTGGTTGCAAACACGGGACTCACTCTGAAAACAGGAATGAACAAATTGAGTGTGACCAGAAAAATCAACTCCAAAAGTACTTAGTGCTGGGCTGTGGGTTCTCCAAAACTCCTCCCCTGCCCAGACTTGTTCATGGGGCACTTCAAAAAGAAAGTGTTGGAAATGGGTCTGTAACTGATTAGTAATGTCTGATTCTGATAACTGACCCAAGGATTGAACCCAGGTCTCCTGCACTGTAGGCAGATGTTTTACCATCTGAGCCACCAGGAAAGTCCTGATTCTGATAACTGTATTTGGCTTTCCATAGTTGGATGAGAAGTTGGGGATCCATTCCCAGCCCCATCACACATGTGGTGCTTCCCCAGAAACCTGGATTGGGCATAGGGATTTTGTTGCTGATTGGCTGGCATGGCCCTAAAGGGCCATGTTTATCATCATCTCTGTTTCCCCACATACCCTCCAAAAGCTTCATAAACCTAAAAGGAAGAAGACCTGAAATGTTGTTTCTTTCATAAGTATCCCCTGGATTGGTACCTCACAGCTAGGAAAGTGTTCATCTTGAAGGAGCTCTGCTGATATAAGTACCAGACTTAGCCACCCTGGTAAACTGGCACCACTGAGGCAATGAGTAGAAAGAGTCCAGACCAGCCATAGCATCAGACTCATCTTCAACTGTCTCTCCCCACTTCTCTCTTCAGGATCCTTCATCTTCTTTGTTGTTTTCTCTGTAGTTCTTTCTCACTCCATTCACACCCCTAGGGAACTTAACTACCCCAGCCTTCACCAANAAAGAGTCCAGACCAGCCATAGCATCAGACTCATCTTCAACTGTCTCTCCCCACTTCTCTCTTCAGGATCCTTCATCTTCTTTGTTGTTTTCTCTGTAGTTCTTTCTCACTCCATTCACACCCCTAGGGAACTTAACTACCCCAGCCTTCACCAATCTGATAAATTCATTTGTGGTGGGAAAATTTCTGGATGGAGATAAGAAAACAAGGGTGCAAGTCTTGACTTTTTCACTTCCTAGTAGTGTAACTTTGAACAAAATAATTTCACCTCTCTGACCCTCAGTTTCTTCTTTGCAAGACAGGCATGATAACCCCTGACCCACTTACCTCAGAAAACTGCTGTACAGATCAAAAGGGATACTGGATATGAAGCTTTGTGAAGAGCCAATCACAATATACGTGTGAAATGTTAAGTGAGTCACATCTCTTTGGGCACTGGTATTTTGAAAGAGCACAACTTGAAGGAACCAGTCATTAATACAGCATTTTAAACATCAGGACAGGATGGGATAGACGGTGGAGGCTCAAGCCACTTTGTTGACTTGATCAATCATGTGACAGTCAATAATTAAGCACCTACCATGTGTTAGGCATCCTTCTAGATACTGGAGATAATAGTCCCTGCTCCCATGAAACTGACATCCCAGGAGCATGGCAGGTACCTAGGAAAAATAGCCCTTATCCTTCTGGCCTAGGAAACTGAATCCAAAGTCTAGTTCTGAGCCTAATGGCTATGGAACAGCTTTCAATGACTTGATTTAATCCTTTCCACACAAAATGTATTTTAGCATTAATTTGACATTATCAACCATTTGCTGAGGTCCTGTGTAGATCCAAAGTAATGTGTCATATATTCAATAACATGCATTTAATTCAACAAATGTTTATTGAGAAGCTACTATGCACTTGTCACTCTGTAAGTGTGGGAATAGTAAATGGAGAAAGGTGTGCAGAAAGAAACAAGGTATTAATTTCTGTCCTTGAAGAGCTTCTAGCCAAGTAAAAGAGGCAATTACAAGAAGATAGGCCCATGACACAAATCTGGTGTTGCCTTAACAGTTTAACCCAGTAATGCATGAAAATAGATGCCAAATAAAAGTGAAATATAATTGAGTGTGAGTGCTATGATAATTCTGAGGAGACATTTATGAGGCATATAAAATGGGAAAAGCCTTATGAAAAAGGTGATATTTGAGCTGAATCTTAAAGGTAGAATATATTTTTAGTAAGTATGCTGCTGCTGCTAAGTCACTTCAATCGTGTCCGACTTTGTGCGACCCCATAGACGGCAGCCCACCAGGCTCCCCCGTCCCTGGGATTCTCCAGGCAAGAACACTGGAGTGGGTTGCCATTTCCTTCTCCAATGCATGAAAGTGAAAAGTGAAAGTGAAGTCACTCAGTTGTGTCCGACTCCTAGTGACCCCATGGACTGCAGCCCACCAGGCTCCTCCATCCATGGAATTCTCCAGGCAAGAGCACTGGAGTGGGCTGCCATTGCCCTTAAAAGGAAGTAAATCACCCGCCAGAATGGTCACAAGTAAAAAGATGATAATTCCAAGAGGATAAATAAATGTTTCATAAATATATTAAAAGTTCTCAACCTTTTAATCAGGGAAATAAAATAAAAGCCACAATATCATTTACACCAGAATAAATAAAATGAAAAAGATTGACAATAGCAAGTATTGTCAAGGATATAGAGTGACTACTAGTGAGAGTACATATTGAAATAATCACTTCAGAAAACTGTTCATCAGCATCAACTAAAATGTAAAGATATGCATGCCTTATGAGCTAATAGTTCCACTTCCTAAGTATACATCTAACAGAAATGCAGACATATGTGTGACACCAGTCATTATAGTCAAAGACTGGAAACAACCCAAACGTCCATGTCCATGTAGTCATTGTTGTTCAGTTGCCAGTAGTGTCCGACTCTCTGTGACCCTATGGACTCTAGCACACCAGGCCTCCCTGTCCTTCACCATCTCCCAGAGTTTGCCCAAGTTCATGTTCATTGCATTGGTGAAGCCATCCAGCCATCTCATCTGACACCCTCTTCTCCTTCTGCCCTCAGTCCTTCCCAGCATCAGGGACTTTTCCAATGAATCAACTGTTCGCATCAGATGACCAAAATACTGGAGCTTCAGCTTCAGCATCAGTCCTTCCAGTGAATATTCAGGGTTGATCTCCCTTAAGATTGACTGGTTTGATGTCCTTGCTGTCCAAGGAACTTTCAGGAGTCTTTTCCAGCATCACAGTTTGAAGACATCAATTCTTCAGCCCTCTGCCTTCTTTATGGTCCAGCTCTCACAACTGTACATGACCACTGGGAAGACCATAGTGGACCTTTGTCAATAGAGTAATAATGTCTCTGCTTTTCAACATACTAAGTTTGTCATTGCTTTCCTGCCAAGAAGCAATTGTCTTCTGATTTCATGGCTGCAGTCATCATCCATAATGGCATCCCACTCCAGTACTCTTTTGCCTATAAAATCCCATGGACAGAGGAGCCTGGCAGGCTTCAGTCCATGGGGTCGCTAAGAGTCAGACACAACTCAGTGACTTCACTTTCACTTTTCACGTTCATGCGTTGGAGAAGGAAATGGCAACCCACTCCGGTGTTCTTGCCTGGAGAATCCCAGGGATGGGGGAGCCTGGTGGGCTGCCATCTATGGGGTCGCACAGAGTCGGACATGACTGAAGCGACTTAGCAGCAGCAGCAGCCACAGTCATCATCCGTAGTGATTTTGGAGCCCAAGAAGAGGAAATCTGTCACTACTTCCACCTTTTCCCCTTCTATTTGCCATGAAGTAATGGGGCTGGATGCCATGATCTTAGTTTTTTTTGTTTTTTTTTAATATTTAGTCTTAAGTCGGCTCTTTCACTCTCCTCCTTCACGTTCATCAAGAGGTCTTTAGTTCCTCTTCACTTTTTGCCATTAGAGGGGTATCGTCCACATATCTGAAGTTGTTGATGTTTATCTTGATGCCTATCCTGCCTATCTTTATACCAGCTTGTAACTCATCCAGCCCGGCATTTCTCATGATGTGCTTAGCACATAGGTTAAACAAACAAGGTGACAGCAGACAGCTCTGTCATCCTCCTTTCTCAAACCTGAACCAATCAGTTGTTCCATACAGGGTTCTAACTGTTGCTTCTTGACCCACATACAGGTTTCTCAGGAGATAGGTAAGATGGTCCAGTTGGTATTCCCATCTTTCTAAAAGCTTTCCACAGTTTGTCATAATCCACAGAGTCAAAGACTTTAGCATAGTCAATGAAACAGAGATATTTTTTTGAAATTCCCTTGCTTTCTCTATAATCCAGCAAATGTTGGCAATTTGATCTCTAGTTCCTCTTCCTTTTCTAAACCCAGCTTGGACATCTGGAAGTTCTTGGTTTGTATAATGCTGAAGCCTAGCATGCAAGATTTTAAGTGTGACCTTACTAGCATGGGAGATGTGTGCAATTGTCTGAGGGTTAGCATATTCTTTGGTCCTACCCTTCTTGGGGATTTGGATGAGGATTGACTTTTCCCAGTCCATGTAGTATATTCATTCAATAAAATAATATGCAGCAATGAAAATGAATGAACTATGGTTATACTCAAAATTGATGACTCTCAGAAACATAGAATAGAAGGAATGAAGCCAGACACAAAAGAGTACACAAGTACGATTCTGTTAATATAAAGTATAAAAATTAGGTAAAATTAATCTGTGCTAACAGAGATCAGGATAGTGGTTACCACCATAGCAGAAGGAGAGGTTGTAACTCTAGGTAGGCACGAAGGGGGCATCTAGGTTGCTAGTAATGATACAGTTACTGGGATATGGGGGCTGGTTAAATGGGAGTGTCCCATTTGTGAAATCCAATGATATGTACACATTCACTTTTCTACACAGATGAGCTAATAGTAAAAATAGAAGAAACCAAAACAGTCCAATGGAGCAAATGGAAGTCTTTCCAAATAGGATAAAAATAATACAATATCCATATCACACACAAATATTCATTTGAAATGGATCATAAGTCTAAATGTATTATCTGAAATCATAAAGCTTTCAGAGGAAAACACAGAAGAATATATATGACTTGCAGACATGCATTGATTTCTTAAACAAGTCACAGAAAGAATACTCAAACAAGAAAAAGAGACTAAATTAGATTTTGTTGAAATTAAAAATGTCTACTCATCAAAAGGCATTGTCAAGAAAATTGGTAATCAAACTGCAGGCTGGGAGAAAAATTTGCAAAACATACATCTGACAAAGGATTCAGGCCATGTAAAGTTCTCCTAAAACTCAATAATAAAAGATGGACAACCTAATCTAAAAGTACACAGGGAATTCCCTCACAGTCCAGTGGTTAGGACTTGGCTTTTTCACTGTGGTGGCCAAGGTTCAACCCCTGGTTGGGGAACTAAGATTCCATAAGCCACGTGGCATAGCCAAGAAATAAAAGAATTTTTTTAAATACATAAATTTGGCATTAAGAATATAAAAATATTTGAACATACACTTCACAAAAAATAAAGCCAATATAGATGTGAAAAAAAAAAAACTCAACATCATTAGTCATCAAGGAATTTCAAGTTAAAACCACTACTCATCTGCTAGAATGACTAAAATGAAAAAATTTAAGTGAAAATACCAAACACTGGTGAGAATACGGAGTAACTGGAACTCACACTGCTGGTAGTAGTAGTATAAAATGGAACAACTTATTCTGACACAGTTCTGACAGTGTCTTATATAGTTGAACATCTATCTTACTCTCTGACCTGACATTTCCACTTCTAGATATCTACCCTGGAGAAGGCAATGGCATCCCACTCCAGTACTCTTGCCTGGAAACTCCCATGGATGGAGGAGCCTGGTAGGCTGCAGTCCATGGGGTGGCTGAGTCAGACACGACTGAGTGACTTCACTTTCACTTTTCACTTTCATGCATTGGAGAAGGAAATGGCAACCCACTCCTGTGTTCTTGCCTGGAGAATCCCAGGGATGACAGAGCCCAATGGGCTGCCGTCTGTGGGGTCGCACAGAGTCAGCCACGACTGAAGCGACTTAGCAGCAGCAGCAGCTGCAGCAGCAGGTATCTACCCAAAAGAAATGAAAATATGTCCATGAAAAAATAATTCATAGCAGCCTTCTTCATAAAAGCTGTAAGCTAGAAACAACCCAGAAGCCCATCAATTGGTGAATACAATACAAATACAGTGGAATACTACCCAGCACAACCCAGCTAAATCTCAAAAGCATTATGCTGTGAAAGATACTATGTTCAAAAACCTACAAGCTGAATTATTCCTTTTATATGAGTCTCTTAAAAGGCACAACTAATCCATGGTGGTTCTCTCGAGGGTGAAAGGGGGTGGGTTTGACTGGGAAGGCCCATGAAGGAAGTTTGCAGGGTGATGGTAATGTTCTTAATAGGGGTTTGGGTTCAGTTCAGTTCAGTCGCTCAGTCATGTCCGACTCTTTGCAACCCCGTGAATCGCAGCATGCCAGGCCTCTCTGTCCATCACCAACTCCTGGAGTTCACTCAGACTCATGTCCATCGAGTCCATGATGCCATCCAGCCATCTCATCCTCGGTCGTCCCCTTCTCCTCCTGCCCCCAATCCCTCCCAGCATCAGAGCCTTTTCCAATGAGTCAACTCTTTGCATGAGGTGGCCAAAGTACTGGAGTTTCAGCTTCAGCATCATTCCTTCCAAAGAAATCCCAGGGCTGATCTCCTTCAGAATGGACTGGTTGGATCTCCTTGCAGTCCAAGGGACTCTCAAGAGTCTTCTCCAACACCACAGTTCAAAAGCATCAATTCTTCGGGGTTTGGGTTAGTACTTGTCAAAACTCAGCAAAATTTTCTTAAGGTTTATGTATTATCCTACATGTAAGTTTTACCCCAAAAGGAAAAAACCGCAAGAAAATTGAACTCTAATAATATACATACAGAAATATTGAAGGAAAAATGTATACTAATGTCTTCAATTTACTTTGAAATGCATTAAAAATAATATAGATTCATAGATCAACAGAGAATTGGGTAGATAGGTATGTGATAAAGCAAATAGAGTAAAATGTTAATGTAGAATCCAGTGATGAGTATACAGGTGTTCATGGTAAATGTATTTCAACTTCGAGGGGGGTGAGTTGAGAAAAGGAGACAAAGGCATTTGGGGAAAAGGAAAGAGCTCTGGGAAGTGGTCCAGAAACAAATTAGAGAATTGACCAGACCCCAGATATGGAGGAGCCCAGTGGGGCAGCTCAGGAGTCTGGATTTTAAATTTTAAGCAGTAAGGAATCATTTCAGATTTTTAAGGAGTTAAATGACATTATAAGAGGTAGTGTGGCATGGAGAAATGTTCTGTGATTAAGACCTAAGAAAGAAGGTTTCTGGTCTCACTTACAACATGACCTTGGGCAAGTGGATTAATACCGCCAAGTCTCAGAAAGATTCAACAAAATATACCCTTCCTCCTTTGTTTCCTCCTCCATCCAAAAAGAGGCCCTCGGGAAACAGAGTTTAATTGAGCACAGAAGGAACTCTGTAAATATGTACTGAAGGAGAAAAATAAACTTCTTCTTCGTTGTCCTTCCCCTCCACCCAAATCCCTTGCCCCTGCCCCTTGCACCCTTGCCCCTGCTCCATTTGAATGATTTTTTCCTGCCATTTAACTGGCTTTCTTTACCTGCAAGATCAGCAAGTTAGACTTGAAACTTGGCCCCTGGGCCAGAGCATACCAGTCACTTTCCTCTAACTCAGCTGCTGGTACTTGATTCTGGCCTTAATGCTCACTACTGTTTCATCCTCTGTCTCTTACTCTCTAGAAATTTCCTGTGTAAGGGCCTTGGGGTTTCTAAAGGCCTTAGGTCTGTGGCTATTTTAGAGTCTGAAAAGCTACCCCAAAGAAATGGACCAGGAAATGTCTGAGAATGCAGACACACTTTGTCTACTCCAATCCTTCCCACTGCTAACCTGAACCCCAGCCTATCCCCACCCAGGTCTTCCCCATTTGGCCCTCCTATACTCTCCTCAGCAGTTAGTGTCTCTACCACTGACCTGGTGTTAAGGGAGTTATATTTCTGGATGTGTTTGACTTACCTTTTTGGCTAGACTGAATTCTTAGGAAGACAAATGGTTATGGGGCAGACAAAAGATCCTGTAAAGCCAGAGCACTTCTTAAATTGAACAAAACAAAACAAAAACCTGCCAAATGTAATACCCCAAAGACTTTACTAAAATAAGCTTCTTAATGTGATGAGGAACTCCCATATCACAACGTATCTCTGACACTACACTTTCTTCTTGAAGTTTCTCACTATTTATTCTCCTTTAATAGTCTGACCCAAAGCCTGGCACAGAACTTCATGTGCCATAGAACAGAGGAGACTAAACTGAAATGTTCAGCAAGACACTAGAAAAGGGAAGGAAATAACAAAAGGGAAATAAAAACCAACAGTACCACAGAGCTAGATAATTCTGGCTTCAAATATATGGCTTGATCTTAAGGCTAGCAATTCCTGATTGTATAGTAGTTGCTCAATGAATATTTGTGAATGAATACCTATCCACAGTGGAAGTGAGACACCATTCTTATCCCTAAGGAACTTAGGTTCTAGTGAGGAAATGTGTTAAATGGATAATTTTAATACAATTTCATAAGTGTTGTGATAGAGAAGTGTTAGTAATTAAAAATCACAGACTCTGGAGCTAGACTGCCACAGTGTGACTCATAGATCCTCAGGTAAATGACTTAACTTTTCCCTGTGTTCACTGTAAAATGATGCCCCTGCCTTATATGTATGTATGTATGTCATATTGATGTTCACAAGGATTTGAGGTAATTAGAAGGAAAAGCTTAGATAATTTAGATATCACCTTAAGTAAGTCCTACTGCTTCTTTAGGCTTAAATGTTCCCATCTGTATAATGAGGATACTGGATTTTGTGGAAGGTACCTTCCAGCTCTGACAGCTAGGCTCTAGATTCTGGAGTTGAACTAATGCCAAAGAACATACTATGTTGTATTCTTCTTTTTCCAATGAAAGCATTCTGCAAACCATCTTGTTGTTAACATTTATTGAGCATTTACTACATGCTAACATTTATTTCCAGGTGCTGTGCCAGCTGCTTTCCATATCTTATTTCTCATCCTTACAATAAACTTGAACAATAAGCCTCTTCTCTATTGTTTATAGTGAGTCTCCTACATACAAATGAGTTCTGTTCCAAGAGCATGTTCATAAGCCCAATTTGTTGATAGGTCTAACAAAGTGAGCCTAGGTTTCCAACTAACACAATCAGCTATCTAGTACTGAACTGTAATAGGTTTATAATACTTTTCACACAAATAATACATAAAAAAACAAACACAAAAAATACAGAAAACATTTTTAACCTTACAGTGCAGTACTTTGAAAAATACAGTATTACAGTACAACAGCTGGCTTACAGTGGCTGGCATCGAGTGAACAGGCAAGAAGAGTTACTGACTGGAGGAGGGAGAAGAGGTGGGAGATGGTAGAACTGAAGGACTGTCAGCAGTAGGAGATGGAAGGAAAGCTGCAATTTCACTCACACCTAACACTGTTGGAATATACATTCATGTCTTTGAAAGTTCGCAATTCGAAGGTCTGTATGTAGGGTACTTACTGTATGGGCTTTGTTACACTAAATAGTTTAATTAATTAATTAATTGTACCCTATTTGTGTCAGGCATTTGTGTTAAATCCTAAGGATATAAAGATAAATAATGCTGACCTTATGCTCAAGGAGGTCACAGACTAGGAGAGGAAACCAATATAAAGGGCAAGGCTCATCCTTACACTGCATTGTAACCATATACCTAAGACACTTCTGTTTCAGTCCCACAAGGGAGCCACTCCTCAGGATGGGAATATTTTAGCCAAGATTTAGCACAATGTTTAGAAGATGGTAGACTCTCAGTTGGGCTTCCTAGGTGACACAGTGGTAGAGAACCTGCCTGCCAATGCAGAGATGCAAGAGAGACCGGTTTGATCCCTAGGAAAATCCCTGAAGGACATAGCACCCCATTCCAATATTCTTGCCTGAAAAATTCCATGGACAGAGGAGCTTGGCAGCCTACAATCCACGGAGTCACTGAGCAACTGAGCATGCATGCGTGCACACACATACACAGATTCTCAATAAATACTCTTGAATAAATGAAAAAATTAATTAACAAAAGGCTTTTTATAAACCCATTCCACTTCTACCTTAGATATGATCAATAAACTAATCCATTTCACCCTTTCTCTCACTTCAAGCTTTGCTGCTCTGTACTAGCTCTCAGAGGGTTAAATCCCACCTCATTGTTCTTTATAAAGCTCCTGCTGCTTCTGTCATCTTTCTCCTCTATGCCTGCTCTAATAATAGACCAACGATTGAGCAGAATTGCTTCCTTGGCATTCAGGAAGCAGGCTTCATGCATATGGTCAATTGATTTGTTTTTAATGTACCTATTATTATGAATAGCCTTCTGGCTCAAACTGAAATCAGGCTACATCCAATATCTTTTTCCTTCCATGCCTCCACTGTGGCTCCTAGGAGGTGTCAACATTCAATTTCCTTTCCCAGTAATAAGGATTTCCATCAGTACTCTTTCCTGATTCTGGACAACAAAACCTAAGTCTTCTTTGCCTTTGGACTTCTTTTGCCATCACCATTTCTTTTGCCACTACAAGCATCCTGGCTCCTTTTCACAATCAATCTTACTTGGCTGTCAGATACAAGGTGGTGCCGTGTCATCAGAACTCTTCAGTTACCCTTATAGAGATAAATAAAGAAAAATGAACAAAGGAAGGAAAAATTATGTACTCATCTTGAGAAGGGCTTCCCAGGTGGTTCAGTGGGTAAAGAATCTGCCTGTAATGCAGAAGATGCAGAAAATGCAGGTTTGATTCCTGGGATGGGACGATCCCCCAGAGCAGGGCATGGCAACCCACTCCAGTATTCTTACCTGAAGAATCCCATGGACAGAGGAGTCTGATGGACTACTGTCCATAGGGTTACAGAAAGTCAAACATGACTGAAGTGACTGAGCATGCACACATGTTTCTTGAGAAAGTTCTCAATATGTCATTCATTCTCAAGTAGTTAGGATGATTCAGGCACAGGACAGAGGGATGATGAGAATGACCTATTGAGTTTTATTCAGCCTGAGACTTCTATTGAAAAAAATAGAGGCCCAACGCAAGCAAGTACCTTTTGCCTGAAATTGAGAATGTCAGGGATAAAGGGTTTTCAGAGGTCACCTGGTCCAGTGAATCCCAAGCAATAATCTGCAGACTGATGGCAGTCTGTGACATTTTCATCAGTCTGCTGACACTACAAAACTTGTCAACTGATCTTTCTTGAAAAAGATTTTCCTCAGTAAAAGACTATGTCCTTACTACATTTTCTATATGTCAGTATTAAGACATCATTACAATAATGATATGATAGTGATGATACATGCCTGTATAGACAATATTAAAAGTTGACATCTTTATATTGATCCCCAAAGTTTTGGGAGAAATTTTAGAGAAATTGTACTAGTCTTTGAGATCTAAAATTGTGGTTATTAATGCTTTGGTCTAGTGGTTTCAAAATCTGGCAGTGCAGTAATATTACTGGAAAGTGAAAGTGCAGTTGCTCAGTCGTGTCTGACTCTTTGCGACCNTGTCGGGGCCAGTGGGGGTGGGGGTGGGACAAGAGCTCTGCCTGCAGGTCCCAGCCCTGGGCTGTCTGAGCCGAAGGTCACCCACTCACCTTCAGGCCACCTCCTGGAGGGCTCCTCAGAGAGAAAAGGGGTCAAGATTCCTCCCAGGGGCTTTCCAACTGGTGGAATCCGAGGAGGCACCCTGCCCAGTCCCACCACCGCTTCCTCATTCTTCTCTTATCTCTCCGCCAGCTCCTTAGTGACCCCCAGCATGTGAGCTGAGACCTTGTGGAGCCTGCAGCAGAGACTGGGAGCCGGTGAACAGGCAGCAGTGGGTGAAAGCAAACACCAAGATAAACCCTGCCTCAGATAGGCATCCAGGGCGCCACAGGGCTCAGCAGCATAACCGACCTTGTTTGTGTTTCTGAACAATCCCTGAGGAGCAGCCAGAGCTCTCACATGCCTCCTTGGACTCCAACCCCATCCACGTGGAGAGATGGGAGACCACACAGAGAAAAGGAGGCAGCAGCCTGAACTCAGGACAGAACTGGGACAGGCAGTGGAGGCGAGAGGCAGTCAGCATGTTTAGTGAGGGGCCTGTGAGATCAATCTGCCTGCCAGTGCAGGAAACATAGGTCCGATCCCTGGGTCAGGAAGATCCCCTGGAGAAGGAAATGGCAACCCACTCCAGTATTCTTGCCTGNTGCAATTTCACTCACACCTAACACTGTTGGAATATACATTCATGTCTTTGAAAGTTCGCAATTCGAAGGTCTGTATGTAGGGTACTTACTGTATGGGCTTTGTTACACTAAATAGTTTAATTAATTAATTAATTGTACCCTATTTGTGTCAGGCATTTGTGTTAAATCCTAAGGATATAAAGATAAATAATGCTGACCTTATGCTCAAGGAGGTCACAGACTAGGAGAGGAAACCAATATAAAGGGCAAGGCTCATCCTTACACTGCATTGTAACCATATACCTAAGACACTTCTGTTTCAGTCCCACAAGGGAGCCACTCCTCAGGATGGGAATATTTTAGCCAAGATTTAGCACAATGTTTAGAAGATGGTAGACTCTCAGTTGGGCTTCCTAGGTGACACAGTGGTAGAGAACCTGCCTGCCAATGCAGAGATGCAAGAGAGACCGGTTTGATCCCTAGGAAAATCCCTGAAGGACATAGCACCCCATTCCAATATTCTTGCCTGAAAAATTCCATGGACAGAGGAGCTTGGCAGCCTACAATCCACGGAGTCACTGAGCAACTGAGCATGCATGCGTGCACACACATACACAGATTCTCAATAAATACTCTTGAATAAATGAAAAAATTAATTAACAAAAGGCTTTTTATAAACCCATTCCACTTCTACCTTAGATATGATCAATAAACTAATCCATTTCACCCTTTCTCTCACTTCAAGCTTTGCTGCTCTGTACTAGCTCTCAGAGGGTTAAATCCCACCTCATTGTTCTTTATAAAGCTCCTGCTGCTTCTGTCATCTTTCTCCTCTATGCCTGCTCTAATAATAGACCAACGATTGAGCAGAATTGCTTCCTTGGCATTCAGGAAGCAGGCTTCATGCATATGGTCAATTGATTTGTTTTTAATGTACCTATTATTATGAATAGCCTTCTGGCTCAAACTGAAATCAGGCTACATCCAATATCTTTTTCCTTCCATGCCTCCACTGTGGCTCCTAGGAGGTGTCAACATTCAATTTCCTTTCCCAGTAATAAGGATTTCCATCAGTACTCTTTCCTGATTCTGGACAACAAAACCTAAGTCTTCTTTGCCTTTGGACTTCTTTTGCCATCACCATTTCTTTTGCCACTACAAGCATCCTGGCTCCTTTTCACAATCAATCTTACTTGGCTGTCAGATACAAGGTGGTGCCGTGTCATCAGAACTCTTCAGTTACCCTTATAGAGATAAATAAAGAAAAATGAACAAAGGAAGGAAAAATTATGTACTCATCTTGAGAAGGGCTTCCCAGGTGGTTCAGTGGGTAAAGAATCTGCCTGTAATGCAGAAGATGCAGAAAATGCAGGTTTGATTCCTGGGATGGGACGATCCCCCAGAGCAGGGCATGGCAACCCACTCCAGTATTCTTACCTGAAGAATCCCATGGACAGAGGAGTCTGATGGACTACTGTCCATAGGGTTACAGAAAGTCAAACATGACTGAAGTGACTGAGCATGCACACATGTTTCTTGAGAAAGTTCTCAATATGTCATTCATTCTCAAGTAGTTAGGATGATTCAGGCACAGGACAGAGGGATGATGAGAATGACCTATTGAGTTTTATTCAGCCTGAGACTTCTATTGAAAAAAATAGAGGCCCAACGCAAGCAAGTACCTTTTGCCTGAAATTGAGAATGTCAGGGATAAAGGGTTTTCAGAGGTCACCTGGTCCAGTGAATCCCAAGCAATAATCTGCAGACTGATGGCAGTCTGTGACATTTTCATCAGTCTGCTGACACTACAAAACTTGTCAACTGATCTTTCTTGAAAAAGATTTTCCTCAGTAAAAGACTATGTCCTTACTACATTTTCTATATGTCAGTATTAAGACATCATTACAATAATGATATGATAGTGATGATACATGCCTGTATAGACAATATTAAAAGTTGACATCTTTATATTGATCCCCAAAGTTTTGGGAGAAATTTTAGAGAAATTGTACTAGTCTTTGAGATCTAAAATTGTGGTTATTAATGCTTTGGTCTAGTGGTTTCAAAATCTGGCAGTGCAGTAATATTACTGGAAAGTGAAAGTGCAGTTGCTCAGTCGTGTCTGACTCTTTGCGACCGCATGGACTGTAGCCTACCAGGCTCCTCTGTCCATGGGATTTTCCAGGCAACAGTACTGCCATTTCCTTCTCCAGGAGATCTTCCTGACCCAGGAATCGAACCCAGGTCTCCCACATTGTAGACAGACGCTTAACCGTCTGAGCCACCAGGGAAGTCCTGGCTCCCATCCCCAGAAGATTTGATTCAGCAAGTGTGGAGAGGAACTCAGGAGTCAGTACTTGTACATAAGTCTCTAGGTGATTCTAATGTGTAACCAGGTTAGGGAACTACTGCTTTGCTTCACCACTTGTATGATTAATCAAGGACGTAAGTAACTGGAATGGTTCCATTGTGGGATTATTCTGTTAGAGACAGAAATAGAGTACGTTCTTTCCCTTGCAGTGTAAACCAGAGACCTCCGTTGGAGTTTTCTAAGATCCACAGACAGATAAGTAAAATAATTCAGAGAGTTTACAGGGGCCACACTCACTTCTCAAGAGCATAAGCCAAATTGAATGAAAAGGGGATGACAGAGGATGAGACCGTTGGATGGCATCACCGACTCAATGGACATGAGTTTGAGCAAGCTTCGGGAGATGGTGAAGGACAGGGAAGCCTGGTGTGCTGCAGTTCATGGGGTCACAGAGTCAGACATGACTGAACAACAGCCACGACAACACACAGTAGGTGCTCTCTAATGATTTGTTCCTATTGATGATGTCTGTCAACCAAGTCTGATTTAGAAATTTGTAGAGAAAACTTCATTCATCTTGAGACTTTAAGTCTACTTCTGTCACCTCACTCTCAACCTTGTCTAATCCTTTACATCCATCTCTTTCCTTTTCCTCAAGAGGACAAGGACCATTGTATGTTCCTGAGCTTGACTTAGTGACTGGCACATGCTGCTGCTGCTAAGTCGCTTCAGTCGTGTCTGACTTTGTGTGACCCCACAGACGGCAGCCCATTGGGCTCTGTCATCCCTGGGATTCTCCAAGCAAGAACACTGGAGTGGGTTGCCATTTCCTTCTCCAATGCATGAAAGTGAAAAGTGAAAGTGAAGTCGCTCAGTTGTGTCCGACTCTTAGCGACCCCATGGACTGCAGCCTACCAGGCTCCTCCATCCATGGGAGTTTCCAGGTAAGAGTACTGGAGTGGGATGCCATTGCCTTCTCCGGACTGGCACATAGTACTTGCTTAATAACTATTTGTGAAATGAATGACTGAATGGTATGACAAAGGCAAGAGGCATGTCTCCCCAGTTTAAGACTAACCCTCCTATATACTTTGTTGAACCCACTCTGGAGATGCATGAAAGGCATAGAATCTCAACTGGAAGATAGTGAGGAAAATGGGTGGTGAAGGATGAGAGAAGAGTACGTGTCCATATGTCATGGAATGATGGATAATCTAGTATGTTTGAGGCCTGCAATGAATGGGAGAAAGGGAAGGGGAGAAAATGTTGAAGAGTGGAGCTAGACAGGTTGAATGTGAACATCTCAGAGCCAAGTACCAGGTCTTTTTGTGTCCTTGGTATATACTATAGTCTGATACACAGAGGCTGTTAGTAAACACTTGCTGAATAATTGTGGCTGGTCCCAAAGCATAAAGGACTTTTATACCTAGTTGAGGAATTTAAACTTAACTCAAAGAGAGAATCACTGAAAGTTTTTAAAACAGAGAAGTGTCATGATTAAAATTGTATTTTAAAGTTGTAATTGACAAGATTGTTTAGAAGAAGAGACAGAAAGCCACAAGCACCTTCAGATCTGATTTGGCTCTTAACTTCCAATCTTCACTAACACTGCTGCTACTGCTAAGTCACTTCAGTCATGTCCGAGTCTGTGTGACTCCATAGACAGCAGCCCACCAGGCTCCTCCAGCCCTGGGATTTTCCTTCTCCAATGCATGAAAGTGAAAAGTGAAAGTGAAGTCACTCAGTCGAGTCCGACTCCTGGCGATCCCATGGACTGCAGCCCATCAGGCTCCTCCATCCATGGGATTTTCCAGGCAAGAGTACTGGAGTGGGTTGCCATTGCCTTCTCCATCACTAACACTACTATCATCCTTTCCTTCACTCAAGAAAGAAGGAAATGTCAGCGTCATCTTTGCTTCTTCTTTTTCTCTTACTATCCAAATCTGTCAACTTTACCATAACGATAGTTCACAGAGCCATCCCTTTGTCCTCATTCCTAGTCAGTGCCTTATTTCAGATCATCAACTTATTACCTGGTTCATTGCTTGGTTTCCTTACCTCTTATCTTTCCAAGTCACAGTAACTTTTTACACTTTCACCATGGATTTTTCCCCTAAAATTCAGATCTGATATTAGTTGCCTACTCAATAATCTTCACTGGCTCTCTTGTATATCCAAAATAAAACCTAATACTTCTCAGTATGCTATTTAACAACTTTGTGATGTGGATATTAACTCCATTTTGCAGATAAAGAAACTGAAGCTCAGAAAGGGAAAACAACTTGCTTAGGATTATACAAGTTTACAATGATAGAATCATGATTAGAATCCAGGTCTCCAGATTCCAGTGCTCTACCATTATAAAATACCTTCTAAAGAGGGAATAAATGGTAGGCACTGCATGTGTTTTGAGAATGGTAAGATAGTGGCTACATCACCTTGTCTTTTGGATGGGGAACATAATGTGAAGTTCATACAAATGAGTTAAGATTCCTGTTCTAACCTCTTGATGGCTTTGTAGACTTAAAAAATTGACTTAGGAGGTTTCCTCACTTGTGAGACAGGAACAAATCATTTCAATCTTATAGCATTGTTGTGAAGATCTTATGAGATCATTTTTGTAAAGGGCTAGCATAGTTCTAGGTTCACAAGAGCTTCTTAGTGTCATCACAACCCCCACTCCAGTGATCTAAAAAAAAAAAAAAACATTTAAATAAGAACAGAATTTAGACAGGAGTCCAACATAAGCTACAAGACTCCAGGGTCTATTCTTGGTTCTGGGTTTGGAAATAACCCTTTTCAGCGTTTTAATCAAGTTCCCTGCAAATGGAAGCCAAGGCTAGTGTTCCACTAGGGCAATAGTTGGTCCTGTGAGACTGCTGACTAAAAAATCAAATCTTAAGCATATAACTGTCCATGATTCGTCACTCCTCATGACTGAAGCATTGAGGATTTTTATTAAAATGCAAACGTTTCCTGGGAGAGGCAGTATACATATTAACTTTTTGGCCTGATTAGCTTTCATTTACCTCTTTCTATGAGTAGAATTCTTCGTGCCTCTTTACTTTGTCCCTTCTAGGTAGGTACACCCAACCTCCATCCCCAGCCTGTTAAAATCCTTCTCAAGATTCAAGGGCCATCTAAGCCTCTACCTCCTCCGGAAGCCTACTGTGATAACTCAACCACATCCTGCCTTTCCTTCCTCTGTCCCTCTCCCAGGGAGTATCTCCCCAGTGGCCTGTTGTGAAGCTCAGGAGCTCAAGACTTTGCCTTGAATTTCAGCTTATATTTGACTTGTCCCATGACCTTAGACTAATAAACACCTTGATTTCCTTAAGCCTCAATCTTCCAGCCTGGAAAAAGCAGGTGATAAAAACGCTCACCTCCAGGCAGTAAGGAACATGCTCTATTTCTCTGGCAATGACTGCTCTGCTGACTGGTGGAGGCCCCATGATTTGTGAATTTGGCTTCTTCCTCTCATGGCGTGGCAAGCTACCTGGGACACCTCTATCCTCCCGCTCAGCTCACCCCGCCTTCAGCTGCTTGTGTTCCCGGGCATCTGGCGCAACCCTGAGCTGCATTTTCACCTGCCATGCAGTCTTTTCACCCAACAAGAAGGTTAATGAGATGCTGGGTAGAAAGGGCTTGGCGCTTGCCCGCCCGCTGGTGGGGAGTGAAGTAGCTTGGTAACCACACCACGAATTCTTGATTAGTGCATTAGACGCGCGGGCCCTTAGGGGAAGCAGAGCTTCCCGGGATCGCTGGGGCCGGCCCCGAGGGCCGAGGCTGGAAACAGCCGTGCATTCCGGCAGGGAGCCCAGCCGCCCGCGGGGCAGATCACCCCTCCCGCATACCCGGACCCGCTCACTCTCTAGGGAGAAACTCTCCCTTTCCCTCGCAGGGCCAGGGCCTTAGTCTCGGACTTTCAGCGGGACTCCTGTGTCTCTATGCCAGAGGTGGGCGGAAGGGCGCGGTGGGTGCTGGGAAGACATCCCTCAGCTAGCGGCTCGGCCGAGTTCTCCAGCGCCCGAAAANCAGGGCCAGGGCCTTAGTCTCGGACTTTCAGCGGGACTCCTGTGTCTCTATGCCAGAGGTGGGCGGAAGGGCGCGGTGGGTGCTGGGAAGACATCCCTCAGCTAGCGGCTCGGCCGAGTTCTCCAGCGCCCGAAAAGCCGCGGCGGAGACCCGAGGGACCAGCCCAGCCGGGATGTTGAGGGCAGAGCGGCCCTTGCCCAAACTGGCGGCTCGACCTGGCCCCAACTCCTACTTCTCCAATGCGGGACAGAGCGCCGGGAGAAGCCAGCGCTGAGCTCCGTCTCGTGCCCCGCCTGGGCCCGGCCCCCTCCGGTGCCANAGATGGGGAATAGTGGCAGATGTTATTGAATATTCTTGAATATTCATTGGAAGGACCTATGTTGAAGCTGAAACTCCAATACTTTGGCCACCTGATATGAAGAGCTGACTCACTGGAAAAGACCCTGATGCTGGGAAAGATTGAAGGTGGGAGGAGAAGGGGATGACAGCAGATGAAATGGTTGGATGGCATCACCGACTCAATGGACATGAGTTTGAGTAAACTCAGGGAGTTGGTAATGGAAGGGAGGCCTGGTGTGCTGTAATCCATGGGATCGTAAAGAGTAGGACACGACTGTGCGACTGAGCTGAACTGAACTGAATATCTTCACAGCCCTAAAGCTGTGCTGATTGGCTTAATGGGCCTACGGTTCTGAAGTTGATTGGGACTATTATGAAGGTGCCCCCCCAAAATGGTTGTTTTGATGTTTGGGGGCTAACTCCACATCAGAGTGGTCTTTGGACATGGGAAAAAGTCATAGAAAGTGTAAGGAAAGTGAAATTCAGGGCAATGCAATTTGTGAACTCTGTGGTGCATACAGTTCTGTAGTGGCAGTGTATCTTGTCCTTTCTCTTCCACTATTTTGAAAAGGAAACCAGCTTTCCCTGGGTCCTAATCCTGGGAGGACCGGCAGGCAAAAAGTCCTTGAGATGAAGGCAAGTGACCAAGGTCTGATTTAAGGGAAAAAGGAAAAGATCAAGAGAGAAATGAGCCTATATTTTTTGTAGAGCTTGTGGGAAATTTGTGAGTTCCCCTAACCCAGACCAAGCAGCATACAAGACCGGAGCAGCCCAACAATTTGATGGGAAGCCGGTAATGCCCACCTGATATGAAAATGGAGACTTTTGGGGGAAAGAAAGAGCAAGGTAGCATTGGTTGTAGGCCTCAGATCATTATTGGAACCCTAAATGAGTTGGATCAGGGGCAAGTTAGGGTTGGGGGTCCAGAAGACAAGGCAGAACAAGTCAGAGTTGTTAACGCTGGCTCCAAGCTTAGGTCTTTTTGGACATGCCCCAGAGTAAACTCAGCACCATGTACTTTCTACCTTGATTTCCAGTCTAGCACTGAGTCATTAAACATGATGGGAGGCATCTTTTCCTTGGCAGTTTATAACCATGATCCTTGTAGTCTCCCAGGTGGGGGTGGGGGGCTGTCTCTCACCACCCAGAAAAAGGGGTGATAATGGTCAAAAAGTTTCATTATTGGTTACAAGTTAGTTCATACTCATGGGTCACTCTGATGGAGACAGAATTTTTCTAGGCATGGGATAAATGTTACATTCTGTCTTTGAGCAAAGAGTCCCAAAGATAGGTGAGGCCAGGGGCAATTTAGGCTATCTTTCGCTTCCTCATTTTAGAAGCTTTCATTGCTTAGTTCAGTGTCTCACTGGGATGACCACTAAATTGCTGACTTTGGAAGCCAGGTATCTTTTGAGCAAATATGCCAATGTCCTGCCTTTGGCTGAAGGTCTTTGCCTATTGTCCATAGAAGACAGAGGTTGGCTCAGAGAACCAATCTTGGTCAGCCATAGGAGGTTGGCTCAGAGCCTGCTATGGAGCCTTGGGACACAAGGCCAGGCATCTTTCAAGCCACTCCTCTGACTCCTCTCTAATCAAACTGGGTCCCAAACTGAGACCCTGACTCATACTGGAGGGGATGAGGAAGAGAGGTTAGGGGTATTTGGAAGCCAACTGGGGGGTGCTTGTTTGAGCTGGAGTGTCTGATTGAAGTTAGATCCCTGGCTCATTGTACAGTGACCTCAAGTGCTCATTCTAAGTCTAAATCTGGATCCTAATGGGTTGATGATCTCAGTAATACCAGCTGGGCAGTGACTAGGAGTTAGACAACTTGTGCCCCTGACTTGCTCTGTGACTTTGAGCAGTCACTTTACCTCTCTGTACCTCAGTTTATCTAGTTGTAAAGTGAAAGGGTTTGACCAGATGAATACTAGATGAACTTCTTAGCTCTTCTGTTCTATCCTTCTAAAATTATATTTTATTCTTTACTATTCACTTGGCATAAATTTTGACTCATTCAAACAAATGGAAATATGCTAATCTGCCTGAATGAGGGTTTGAATGGGTTGGGAGGAGATTGGAAAAGCAATGAAAAGCTATACAGACAGCATTTCTCTATGTTGTGTGTACATATGCTACTCATATGTACCAATATTGGTTGAAAAGACCCACTTGAAAAAACACAGTATGTAATGGTAACTTCAGATCCACAACTGCTTCCCCCAGAATGTCTTGCTTAGCATAGAATTGGACCTCCAAAAGAATTCTCTCAACTTGGCCTGCTGCAGGCCAGCAGAGTGGNTGGTTGAAAAGACCCACTTGAAAAAACACAGTATGTAATGGTAACTTCAGATCCACAACTGCTTCCCCCAGAATGTCTTGCTTAGCATAGAATTGGACCTCCAAAAGAATTCTCTCAACTTGGCCTGCTGCAGGCCAGCAGAGTGGTTCTGTATGCTGCTGTTTCCCAGCATTTGAGCCTGTTCCTATAAAGAATTAAACTGAAAGCATTTCCTTAAGCCTCAGTTTGGACCCCTCTCCTGAAATTTAATTTTCTACAGCTCATTCTCATTTCTCAGAAATGCATGGTTAGTATGACCTTGGTTTGCTGTTACTTCAGGATAGAAGAGTAAACCAAGATTTATAAATTCAATAAAGTGGTTTCCTTTAGGGAGCTTCAGACGGGGCATCCTTATAGCTAGCTAAGGGCTGCTGCCTGGTAGTGGGTGTGAGAGAGCTGCTGCTTGTCATCCTAGAGAAGGCCATATTCATTATTCCCAATTTCTGGGCAACTTCAGCTTCACTCAGGGTTTACTGAGAGTGACTACTGAAGTAGCAGGCACAGAGCTCTATCTTTTCTTTTTTCTGAATTTATACTTGCTTTGGAAATATTTCCTCCAGTGCCATGAAGAGTAAATAAGCAGATGGACTGTCAGCATTTGCAGAAACATATAAAGGATGTCATCTGTACATTTTGAGCAGACCAGTTTCCCAGGAGAGTGTGCCACTTTTCCCATCAGCATCTTTTTTTGTTGTTGCATTTTTTTAAGATTTTGTTTTTGACTGTGCTGGGTCTCTGTTGCTATGCCAGGGCTTTCTCTAGTTGTGGTGCATGGGCTTCTCATTGTGGTGGCTTCTCCTATTGTGGAAGGGCTCAGCAGTTGCAGCTCAGGCTTAGTGGCCTCGCGGCATGTGGGACCTTCCCAGACCAGGGATCAAACCTGTGTCCCCTGCATTAGCAGCCAGCTTCTTAACCACCGGACCACCAGGGAAGTCCTGTTTTACATTTTGAAAAAGAAAAGAATCATTTACTCTTTTCATATTGTGTGAAAGATGGAGTGGGATTTCCTGTTTTGAAAGGAACTATCTCACCTGGGACTGAATGAGTAAACCTTACAGAAAACACTTTTTTCATAAAATGTTCATGCCTAAACACACATACACATACACATACTCTACACCTCAAGCCATGGATTATGAGTATTCTGCCTGAAAAAGTCTTTTCTCGTCTGCTTATGGAATTAGGTTTTAATGTAACAGAAGCTTCTGTAGGATTTGTGTGAGACTAGTACAAAGGGCCCAGACTGAGAACACTTGTTAAGGAGGAGTGATGGAGAGAATATGGTCAGCCTAGATTGTACCTCTTGGCATGGATTCTTTGCAATCCCCTATAGTAGTGCTTGGAAACATTTATATAAGTTTTTTTCTGCTTCCATCCTCCCCTTATCCTGCATCCCATTCAAAAGTTATTGGGAAGAGGGTTTAGGATACTCCAGCCCTCTCCCATTTTAAGGGTGAGAGAGGACTAAGCCTAGGGATGTTTAATCATTTGCCTTGAAGTCGAGGTATTGTGATTACTAATGTGAAATCACTTGACACTTAGTTGTGGGTGGAGAAAGTGGCCTGCTTGGGTGGCTTGAGGAAGTACATGCTTTTTCACCCTAGTAGTCTAGCCCTTCTCTATTCTCTTGTTTGCTTTTTCTGGGGTTGGTAGAAGAGGGATAAAAATGGCTCTCCCAACCATATATTTTCTTGGCTCCTCCTATTTTCATAGGGCATTTGTAAAACCCCTGCTTGATATGCCATCCTTTTGCTCCTAGTATTGTTCTTTCTTCTTTCTTTCCCTCACTCAATTAGAGGAACAACTAGGGTTTCAGATGTTGTGCAGTCCTTACTCCAGACTGGATCCCAGGCCCATTCCCATATACCCTGTGGAAGTGTCTCTTTCCCCCTTTCCCCTCTGTCTTACTCTCCACTTTCTGAGGGAAGAGTGACTTCCTATGGAACACTTAAGAGTGTAGAAGCTATCGCCTCTGGATTTTTGCAGTAAGATTCACAGCCCTGGGACCCCAGTCAAAGAGATAGTATTGTAGCAGGTCTTACTCAATAGTATTCAACAAATGTCCTGGTCAGTTGCATGCTTTCTCTTCAAATCTGCACTATCATTGTCCCTCAGTTACTGAGCCTACCCAACTTCTAGAGACTACAGATTGGTATTTAGTAGCCTGAGGGATTCTGAATAAAATAGAAATCTCCACTCTATTCTGATCCCCTATCAATCTCTCTTCTTGCAAAAAAAAAAAAAAAAAAACTACAGAATTGATTGTAGAGGAATTGGAGAAGGGAGGAGACAAACACACTAGACTTAAAAGTGCTTTTAGTGAGGATGAAGAGGGAGGAAATGAAACTCCCAGGTTAATTGTTTCCCTGCAACTGAAGGGAGAAAAGGAAATGTCACTAAACCAGCAGTCCCTACAGAATCTCTTGTCTAACTTATCCTGTGGCTCTGTCCACCCACCTTCTTACCCAGGCTAGAAGGGTATGTGCATGTGCCCATGTATCCAGACCTGTGGGTACGTATGTATAGCTGGGTGTGTGATATCTGTCTGAGCCAATTAGCACAGTTGCTTAGAATATGATGCCTATGAGATTCAGGCCACAATTTTAGTCACTTGTTTAGGTTACTGAGCTTCTTACAAGGAAAATAAGTCTTCTTCTGTTCACCACTCATGCCCTTCATGTGTGGTTGCCACTGATTCCAAGAGGACTGGGTATAAGTATGGAGATGACTCCCTATAAACCTTTTTTGTGGGGGGAAAAAGTAACAAAGCACACAGCCTAGTGATATCTGCTATTTCACAGTGTGATTTCTTTGACATTTAGCTTCTTACTTCCATCAAGCAGCCTGATAATAATAATAGTAATTGCTAACTTTTATTTAGCGTTTATTAATTCTGTGCTTCTTTGAGACCCCATGGACTGTGCAGTCCATGGAATTCTCCAGGCCAGAATATTGGAGTGGGTAGCTTTTCCCTTCTCCTGGGGATCTTCCCAACCCAGGGATCAAACCCAGGTCTCCCACATTGCAAGCGGATTCTTTACCAGCTGAGCCGCAAGGGAAGCCTAATTCTGTGCTAGACATTATATTAAGCATTTTACATGTACCAACTCATTTCAATTCTGAACAACTCTATGAGGTAGGTACTATTATTTCCTCCATTTCACAGATAGAGACAGATGCACAGAAATTAAGTAGCTTGCTTCAGCTAATGTAGCAAATAATGGCAGAGCCAATTTGAACCTAGGGAGTATGAATCCAGATATCATTTAATACATCTAAAGATGAGGGGGGCCAGGTACCAAGAAGGACTACTACAGAGTTTTCCATTCCTTTAGCCTCCAGGCATCCTTATGATTAAGGGATATATGAGATGACCATGAAAGGGCTTAGTAAACAAAAGTCTGACAGTCTTGTGATACGTGGTATACTCTTCTAACCACTCATTCTACTCTACCTAGAGTCATGGGTCATTGGGTCCAAAAAAGGGCCAGAGAAACTGTCTCTTTTTAGTTGGTTAGCCTGAATGTCACATAAACTTTCAAGGCTTCGGTGTTCATCGTGAGATTGATTGTATTTACTTTTATAAGCCTGTGAAGGAGCATATGAGATTCTGTATGTGAGTGGTATTTGTCAGTTGTGAAGGGGTTGGTATTATTATCATTATCATCATCATCATCCAGTAGCCTTTTCCAGCTCCTAGAAAGTGAGTTGTTACACCTTTCTCTAAATATTTCTGAAAGAGGAATCAACCCCTCCCCACTCCATCTTGTCTCCATCTCCTGTCTGTATTCTTCTGCAATTTTACCCGGGTGTCTCATAGCTAAGGATTGGCCACTGGCCATGTTTCCTTTGTTCCTTAGTTCTCTAGGAGCCCAGGGAGAGGAGGGGCCAGATCCCAGGCCATATACATTCAAGGAAACAAGGCATGTTGAAATATTTACAGCTCTTGGCAGGAGCTCATAAACCTCCCTTTGAGTCAAGGACTGACTTTTTTCTTTTTCTTTTTTTTTTTTTAAATAAGGATTACTAGGCATTGGGGGCAGATGGTGGGTGGAGTTAGGGTGTCATTTCCTCCCGAGGGTCTCTCACAGAGCCTCTGTTCTCCTGCAGGTAGTGAAAAGAAGGAAAGGGATATTTAGGGTCAGAAGGTCTGGGCCAGGGGACATTAAGCAAAGAAGGGACCTTGCTCCTTTGTATTCAGTTTTTGAGTGGGCCAATTTCCTTATGTTCTAAACAGGATAGCNAGCTGCCGGGACCCTGACACCTGTGCACCCGTGACGCGCTGTGGCCCAGAGGCAGGGCCCGGGCCGGGGCTGGGGGCGCTCCCGGGCGGGCCAGGCCGGGCGCCAGGGGTCTCTGCTCGGCAGCAGGAGGCAGGGCCCGGGCCGGGGCTGGGGGCGCTCCTGGGTGGGCCGGGCCGGGCGCCAGGCCTCTCTGCTCTGCAGCAGGAGAGCGTGATCCAGACCATGGAGCTCCGTAGCTGCTTCTCCCTGTACTGCCTGCACCAGGAGACGCAGCTGGTCCACGTGTACCTGCCGCTCACCTCCCACATCCTCGGGGCCTTCGTCAACTCCCAGATCCAAGGGCACAAGGAGGTGGGTCCCCCACAGCCGCCTGTGTGGGCCAGCGGGTGCCCCCTTTCCAGAAGCGGCAGCCCAGCTGACCTTGACGAGTGATCTGGGCGGGTGGGCAGGCGGACGGGGCGCCAGGACTTGACACGGCTCTTGCCAGGCTCTCCGGTCTCCTGGTAGCCGGGGAGACCCGTGAGGCTGTCCTCGCGGCTGCAGGGCCGGGACGCGGGGCGGGGCACGCAGGGCGCAGAGGAAGGGGTCCCCAGCCTCAGGAGGAGCTCCAGGGAAGGTCAGAGGCGGAGTGCCANGTCCCTATTCTTGCCAGGCTCTCCGGTCTCCTGGTAGCCGGGGAGACCCGTGAGGCTGTCCTCGCGGCTGCAGGGCCGGGACGCGGGGCGGGGCACGCAGGGCGCAGAGGAAGGGGTCCCCAGCCTCAGGAGGAGCTCCAGGGAAGGTCAGAGGCGGAGTGCCAGAACCCGGCACGAGAGCAGAGAGGCGGGGTGTCGCTGTGAGGGGCGGGAGGGCCCTGCCAGCTTCCTGCCCAGGCCTGGGGGGCCATGTCGCAAGGGGACCCCGCAACATGAGGCAGCCTGGCCCGTGCTGTCTGAGGCGGCTTCTCGGCTTTCTCAGCACTGCGGTGCCCAGGGCAGCCGGAGGCCAAAGGCCCTTCCCACCCGTCCCGGTAGTCAGCTCTTGGCTCCAGACGGGCTCACGGCGTGGTCCGCGTGTCCTGTGACTGGCGTGGAGATTCCTTTGCCCATTTCCCATAGTTCCTGGTGCCCCTGGAGTTTGCTGGGGTGCCCGGGGAAACCCTCAGGCACAGTTTGGGAACTGCATGTACGGCTGAGGCAGCAGCAGGGTGCTCGGGCGGAGGGAGGGCTGCACGGTGGTTAGACCTCACAGGCAGGTCCGGGCGGCTGGGGGACTGCAGGGTGACAGGCAGAAGGTGGGCAGGTCGCCTGACGCGACGCAGCGCTGTGTTTCTCCTCCGGGGGTGACTCGGCCCCCGTCTCCAAACTCGGGGACTGGAACCACCACACGTGCCCCGGGCCGCCCTGCCCTCCCTCAGAGCCCCCTCGCCCTGCTCTCCCTCAGCAGCCCCTGAGCCGCTCTGCCCAGTGCCCGTCTCAGAGGCCCCTCGTCCTGCGCTCAGCAGCCCCCTCGCTGCACGGCTCCCCTCTTGCCCGCACCCCCCTCTTGCCCGCGCCCGCGGCCGCTGCAGGGCCTGGAAGCCTGGCGTGGCCGCTCGGTCTTCCTTTGTTTCTGCGTTCCTTTGGTGGGCGTTATTCTGGCCTCGCTGCAGAGCCGTTAGAGGGAGCGACCCAGCGCTAAAATTTCTTAAAGTGCCTTACAGGGCGTCCTGTAGGCGTCTGTCCGTGCGCAGGGTCAGAGGAAGCAGCCCCCGCCGCCCCCGCGGGGGGAGCTGCAGGGAGGGGTGGGAGGCCCACTGCCCGCCCTCCGGCGCTCTGGGCCCGCGGGCGCGGCTGTGTCTGCTGTGTGGCCCCAGCCGGCCTGGCCCTCTCCTCCCGCAGATGAGCAAAGTGTGGAATGACCTGCAGCCCAAGCTCCGCTGCCTCTTCGTGGGACCGCACGGCGCCCCGGCGCCCCCGAGACCCCCCCAGGACGGCCTGTCTGCTCACTAGTGCCCGGAGGGCTCGGAGACCGCTCGGCGCGCGCACTAAAGCCTCTTTCCAAACGGCGTGTCCCTGTTTGATTCCCTGGGTTGGCGCCCGCCCCACCCCGAGGGCCCGTGCGTGTTGCTGCAGCCCTCTGTGGGGGGCCGGAGGGCCGGGTAGCCGCGGCTCCCCTCCCTCGGGGAGCGAGGCCGGGGCGTGCGGGCTGCCCTGCCCGTCCTGACTGCGCTGTGGCGGTCAGCCTGGTGCTGGGAGCGTCAGTCCCCGGAGCGGTGTCCCCCACATTCCCCGAGGAGCACATGGCGGCCCTGGCCTGCGTGTGCCTGCCTCCAGGCTCGCGTGTGTGTGCCCACTGGGCTGGGGCTGGGGAGACGGGGACCGCGGTGTCTGGAGGCTCGGGAGCCGGCGCCTCCGCCGTGGGTCTCTCCAGGCTCAGATGGCTGCCGTCCCTTCTCAGGCGGGCCGAGGCTGGCCGCGCAGTGGGGCGCGGGCGTGTCTGCTGATCTCTCCTCTTCAGAGCAACGGGCTCCCCTTCCAGCCTCCCTCCCGCTCTCTCCGGCCAGGCGTCTGAGACCAGCAGGGTTGTGTCCGCCTGGGGCAGGGTGTTTCTGCTCTGGAACCTGCCTGCCCCCCACCCCTCCCGGCTCTCTGCTCGGAGGGGGCTCGGAGCAGGGGGACTGCAGGGGAGGGCTCCTGAGGGTCTCCCAGGAACACATGCCTGGTTCGGGGGCTGCCCTCCATCTGAGGTCCGCAAGCAGGGCCCGGAGGTCTGGGGGACGGGCAGGCGTCCCTGACGAGCTGACACACGTCTGCTCCAGGACGCGGCGTGTCCTACCTTGGCCGGGGCCTGCCACACGTGGGTCCTGCCAGTGCCCCCAGAGCAGCCTCGGGGATGCGGCAGGCGACTGCAGCCCTGGCCTGAGCCCCCCACAGTGGACGCGTGTGCCTTCCCAGGCTGGACTGGCCAGTCCCCGGCGGATGAGCAGGGGCCGTCCGTGCCGTTTGTCCCTTCATGGGCTGTCGTCTTGTGTTTTGATTTCTGTGGAAACGGGCGCCCACCACCCTGAGGCTCTGTGCTGCCCCGCAGGCTGGCCACCACGCGCCGTGTCCACTGGAGTCGTGACCGCAGGCCTCTGCCCCATGGTGGAGGCCCCGCCCCAAGGCCCACGGTGGGAGCCAAGGACCCTGAGGCCCTGGGCCAGCGGCACAGGTCGGAGGGTGGGGGTGTGTCTCCCCGCACGGAGCACCAGGGCGAGTTCTGGCAGCAAAGACTCGAGATGCTGTTCCGGGGTGACCCCTCCCGGAGGACTGGCTCCCATGGGGACACCAGGAGCACAGGCTTCTTTAGGGGCTGCGGGGGTGGGGTCGGGGGCACTTTGTAGCCCACATCATCCTCACCCCAGGAGAGGCGACGTCGGGAGGCTGGGGGGCGAGGCGGGCAGGCTGAGTCGCCCTGCCGGCTGCTGGGCACGGAGGCGCCTTTTCCCCAGAGCCCCGCCGCTCCCCGGGCTGCTGCTGGATGTGGGCTTCCTGGTCAGTGTTCGCTGCGGGAGAGGCTGCTCCCAGCTCGGGGTCCCCACACCTGCATCCTTCCTGGTGCCCGGGCTTCCCTCGCCCCCGGGAGACCTGGCCATGCCCCTGAAAAGACGCCGGCTCCGTGGCCCTGGCGGGAGCCCCGCAACCCGCCCCGGCCGCCGCGGGCTGTGCCTCAGGCCACGTCCCTGCAGCCTGTGTCCAGGGCACTCGGTGTGACTCAGCCACGGCCTAGTCGCTGGGTGAAGCCACAGTGGGGGTACGGAGACTGGGCCGAGGCGCGGGCTGCCTGCCGCTGGAGCTCGGGGCGGCCCTGCACCTGAGGCCTTCTCTCTTGCTTTCTGCGAGTTGGTTTATGTATGAAGCACTTTATGAGGCTGCAGGAATCAACGACCCCCCCATCCAATTAACTGGAATTGTTTACAAATGAGCTACATTCTGAGATTTTTTATCAGCGAACTTCGGGAACAACTACCATTAAAGGTATTTATAAAAGCTGTGTCAGGCCCGTGAGTCTGTGTGACAGGTGGGTGACCTCCCATGCCCCCCAGGGGTCTGAAGCCAGGACGGGAGCAGCCTGTGTTGGGGGCGGGAGGGTGGCCAGCTGATGGCAGATGAGACAGGGTGTGAGCCCTGGGCACTGACCGCCGCTGTTTCCCCTTACCTGGGGGGGAAGGGAGGAGATGGCCCCCAGTGCACCCTGGGACCCCGCACACATCCACGCGGCCTCACGTGTCGGCCAGCCCCTCGCCTCTGGGCCCGTGTCTCTGCCCATCCCTGTCTGGCGATGCAGGTCACGGCCCAGCATGTCTGGTGGCTTCCCAAGGACAGGCTGGGCAGGTCGTGGGGAGGCCTGGCAGGAGTGTCAAAAGAGCTTCATTTGCTCTTCCATCCAGTCATGCTCCAGACGAGGCCCCAGTGGGGGGCCCGAGGCCTCAGGGGCGGGGGCCCAAGGCCAGGGCGCAGCCGGGCAGGGCTCTCGAAGTCCGAGGGGCAAGCCGGCTCTACCCTAGATGGCGTCCACCTCGCGGAGCGTGTAGTCCAGGATGGTGTCCTGCCCCTGGAACCTGAAGTAGCCGTGGAACTTCTTCCTCTGAAGCAGCAGTGGGAGCCAGTAGCTGTCGTCCGGCCACATGTCCCCAAAGGGGATCTGGTCCAGCTGGAACCACTGCGGGCGCATCTCTGCAGGGGACGAAAAGGCAGAGTCACCGACGCCAGCCCGGATCTCAGCCTGACTTTCTGCGAGGGATTCACTGGGTTACTGTGTGCGAGGAGCTTGGCATCCTTTGTTATTTCATCCAGGCGACTGGGCTCCTTACTTTACACGAAGAGGAGGGAGGTTCAGGCCCTGGTGTGTTTCCGTGCCTGCCCTTGGGGAGGGGAGGGGCCGGGGCCGCCCAAGCCGGCCCTTCACTGCCTGCCTCTCCTGGCCTGGACACTCACCGTCGCTCTCCACGGGCGTGCCCTGGGCACTGTCTGTGCAGAAGACGTGCACGTCCATCAGCTCGGGGTCACCCACGAACTCAAACGTGATCTGGCCCACCTTGAGCAGCGTGTCCACGGCCAGACCGCTCTCTTCCTGCAGCTCCCTGGAGACAGACGGGTGGACAGGAAGCGACAGTTAAATCAAGGTGCCTGTGTCCACGTGGAACCAGAGACGAGCTGGGCGGACGGAGGGTGGAGAGTGCATGTGTGTGGCCAAGGGGTCGGGTTTGGGGTTGCTGTTT
>SJYV01042274.1:96675-107760 GCA_006410875.1 Neotragus pygmaeus | reverse complement strand
ATTGATGCTTTTGAACTGTGGTTTTGGAGAAGACTCTTGAGAGTCCCTTGGACTGCAAGGAGATCAACCCTGGGATTTCTTTGGAAGGAATGATGCTGAAGCTGAAACTCCAGTACTTTGGCCACCTCATGTGAAGAGTTGACTCACTGGAAACGACTCTGATGCTGGGAGGGATCGGGGGCAGGAGGAGAAGGGGACAACCGAGGATGAGATGACTGGATGGCATCATGGACTCGATGAATGCGAGTCTGAGTGAACTCCGAGAGATGGTGATGAACAGGGAGGCCTGGTGTGCTGCAATTCATGGGGTCGCAGAGAGTCGGACACGACTGAGCGACTGAACTGAACTGAATATTCAATTGTATATATGTACCACAGCTTCTTTCCATTTATCTGTCGATGGACATCTAGATTGCTTCCATGTCCTTCCTAGCTATTGTAAATAGAGCTGCAGTGAGCATTGGGATACTTGGGTCTTTTTCAATTATGGTTTCCTCAGAGTATATGCCCAGTAGTGGGATTGTTGGTCATATGGCAGTTTTATTCCTAGTTTTTTAAGACATCTCAATACTGTTCTCTATAGTATCTATATCAATTTACATTCCTACCAACAGTGCAAGAGGGTTCCCTTTTCTCTACACCCTCTCCAGCATTTATCGTCTGTGGATTTTTTGACGATGGCCATTCTGACTGGTGAGAGGTGATACCTCATTGTAGTTTTGATTTGCATTTCTCCAATAATGAGTGATGTTGAGCATCTTTTCATGTGTTTATTAGACATCTGTATGACTTCTTTGGAAAAATGTCTATTTAGGTCTTCTGCCCACTTTTTTATTGGGTTGTTTGTTTTTCTGGTATTGAATTACATGAGCTGCTTACATATTTTGGAGATTAATCCTTTGTCAATTGTTTCATTTGCTATTATTTTCTCTCATTCTGAGGATTGTCTTCTCACCTTTTTTTTTTAGTTCACTTTGTTGTACAAAACCTTTTAAATTTAATTATGCCCTACATATTTATTTTTGTTTTTATTTCTGCTACACTTGGAGGTGGGTCATAAAAGATCTTGGTGCAATTTATGTCAAAGAGTGCTCTGCCTATGTTTTCCTCTAAGTTTTATAGTTTCTTGTCTTATATTTTGGTCTTTAATCCATTTTGAGTTTATTTTTATGTATGGTATTAGGAAGTGTTCTAATTTCATTCTTATACATATAGCTGTGCAGTGTTCCCAAACTGCTTATTGAAGAGGCTATCTTTTCTCCATTGTATATTGTTGCCTCCTTTGTCAAAGATAAGGTGTCTTTGTAGGTGTGTGGGTTCATCTCTGGGCTTTCTATCTTGTTCCATTAGTCTATATTTCTGTTTTTGTGCTAGTACCATACTGTCTTGATGATGGTCGCTTTGTAGTATAGTCTGAAGTCAAGAAGGTCGTGTATATTCTTTGAGTGTGATAAGTAAGGCTGGCGGTGGGGTTAGGCAGTGGGTATGTGAGTATATGGTGAGTTTCAGAGGGGAGGTAGAGGCAGCTTTCGAGGAAAGGCAAAAAAACATTCACTGGACAAAGTATGTATGTAGCCTAAAAAGTGTAATCAATAAATTGAAAAGTTGAGCACTCATACCTCCCACTTTCCCTCATATTTACAGTTAGGCTTCATGATCAAACATCAGATTTAGGCAACATAATATTTGAGGTATGTTCCAGTTCTGCTGTTCACGCTATGACTTTATGAGGTTATTCAGACTTTAAATGCAGTTTACCAATGATATCTCTGAGGTTATTTTCAATGTTTTATTCCAGGCAAGGAAGAAATGACCATGTCATATGGCTAGACCTTGGTAGGCTTGGCTATGAATTGACATGGGAGGTTGTTGGTTAGTGATGAGGGGATAAGCTATGAAGCAAGGAAAACTCTGAATCCTCAGGGCCCAGTAGCTCAGAAAGGGATTTTAAAGGAAGTGTGTGAATGTGTATGAGGGGGAATTTCTCATAGTGATATACCTATTTGCATTGACATATCATCTCCCTGGGGGTCCTCCACCTGTCATGGGACAGATGTTTCATTGGAGAATGTGACAGTTTAAATGTGCCACACTGATCAAATGCTTTTGGTGTATTTAGCTTCCCTGGTGTTATAAATAGGGGAAAATGAAGCTGGATTCAAGTATGCCATGCTCTCTCAGAAAGAGAAGGGATGTACCATTATTAAAAGGCTTGGAGGAACCCATAGTTAGCAAAAGGGTCCAAGGATTCCCTCTATATGAAGAAAGGAAAAGTCAATGCCTTTGTCCACTGTTTGAGCACAGTTTGAGCTAAATGACTAGCAGCAGATTGGTCCTGAAACCCCCTCGGATCATGGTAAAATGGCAAGAATGGAGTTGGTAAGCCCCCTAGGCACTCCCACCCCAATTGGACATGCATTGAGGCTGGGCCACCCAGTTTCCACTACATTTTTAACTGCCAGTCAGCTCTCATTCCTGAAGCATTACCACCCTACTATCAACAGAGTGGATTTGAGAACTAGCCTGGAGAGGGGCAAGCCTTCTCTTTTGCCCTAATGCAGGCAGTCTTATAGCTCCTACTCTAGAAAAGAAAAGCAATGACATAATTCAGGTACCATTTTGGATTAGGAAGCAAGAAATGAACAACACAGAAGGGTAGGGGCCTATAGCTTGTGGGACCCTCTAGATTTATCTAGTATACTGTTTTTCAAAGTGTGTGTTATACCCCATTAGTGGGTCATGAAATTAATTTAGTAGGTCACATTCTGCATTTAAAAACAATATAATACATTAGAAAATGTTAGTTTGTCACATAGAGTAGGAAAAATTACTGTTTTGTGAAATTTGTTTACGGTATATGTAAATATCAGATGTATATTTAAAATATAGATTAATTATATATATATATATATTGCATCATGACACAAATGTGGCATATACATATATAGGTATGTGTAATACATATATATTTTGTACATATAAATACACATAGATATACAAATATACACAAGTCCTCTTTCACTGATGCTCATATAATTTCAATTGTCCTCAGTCTACTCTCCTCTAGACACATTCTAGTTGCTCTTTGTGTGTGGGGCCCTGGAACCCTAGCATCCCTCCAAGTGGTAGTCTGCTCAGAGCAAAAGAAAGAACAACTATCTCCTCCTTTGTTCTGATCAGTACATTTTGGACAACTCAGCTCAAGATTTCCAATAAGATGGAACATCACAACTTTGATACCTGTTAAACTTGTCATTGTCTAAAACTCCTAACTATCTCTCATAGGTCTCTATTAAGCCATAGCTCCTTCATTCTGTAACTGTGCAGGTTTCTTTTTATTCCAAGTAGATTAACCGTCATTTATCTTTGTTGCGGTATACCTTTCACTTTGACTCACCTTTTTTTGATCCACTTACATATCTCATCCTTGACCATCCTCATGCATATGTAAATTTGATTTCATTGGCCCAGAGAGAGCTACATCTAAACCCCACGTAGCTCTTGTTCAGCAGGTCATGTTTATTTTTTTATAGGCCATTTCTTTTACTGTTCATCTATCCTTTCACTGTCTGGCTTCCATTATGCTTCAACTCCAGCCAACTCTATGTCCTCACTGTTTTCATCACTGTACCCCAGACGTACTTCTGCCTCTGGGCTTTTGACTACACTAAACACTAATCTTATGATACTCTTCTTGCTCTAATTCATCTTTCATGACATAGCTTAATTCACTATATATTCCATGATGCTTTATTCAGCAGGTTTAAATCATATCAATCTATTCTCTGAATTTCTAAATTTCTATTTCTTTTCCTATTACATCACACTTAACATTAAAATTCATAAGACTATGTATGTATGTATGCATCTGTGTGTATATATATAAATTAATATCTTGTTGCCTGCATTGGAGTTGTATTACTAAGTCATACGTAAGCTAGACTGCCTAGATTCAAATCTAGTTCTACAATTGACTAATTGTGTGTCCTTGTGCAGATTACTTTATCTCTCTATGTGTCTCAGTTTCCTCAAAATCAAGATAATAATTACAAGTTTTACATAGGGTTGCTTGGTGGTTTAAGTGAATTGATATACATATGAAGTACTTTGAATAGTGCCTTGCACATATAATGACAGGTAATAAACATTATCTATCATTATGATTATGTACTATACATTTCATGTGTTTTATCTCATTTAATCTAAGAGGTGGTTAGAGCAAAGATTGTTATCTCCATTCTACAGATGAGTAACTAAAGCTTGAGAGGTTAAGTGACTTGTTGAAAGGTCACGCAACAAGGAGCTATCTTAGTGTTACTGAGGGGTTAATTATAAAGTAAAATAGAAAATGCTAAGGGCCATGAGAGAGAGGAGCAAAGGGCCTCTGGGAATTTAGAAGTTCTTCTGGCTGGGTGAATAGGGAAGAATTGTGATGATGATGAGGAAGCAATGAAGAAGGAATGGGTAGTACTAACCTTGATAAGAGTAAGGCCATTCCAGGCAGAGTGGACCCAGGTAAGGTGAGGGGTGGTGAAGAAGGTGGAGTGTTGCTTCTTCTACATTCTACTGCTGGTATAGAGGACCCGAGTCAAGGGAGAATGAACCTGAAGAGGAAGCACCAGGGCATGAAAGCCATGTGAGGAGCAGGCAGGAGCAGTTCTATGGCACAGGTAGCAGTATACTGTGTGCTGTAGGAGTGTACTATGTGAAAAAGGGACAAGAAGAGCCTACAGTGGCAAGCCAAGGCTTTGGATCTGTATTCCAAAATGAATTGAATTCACTTAGCCGTGTCCGACTCTTTGCGACCCCATGGACAGTAGCATACCAGGCTCCTCAGTCCAGGGAATTTTTCAGGCAAGAGTACTGGAGTGGGTTCCCCTTTCCTTCACCAAGGGATTTCCCGACCCAGGGATCGAACCCAGGTCTCCTGCATTGCAGGCAGACGCTTTACCATCTGAGCCATCAGGGAAAATATATACTCACAAAATCCATGAATATCTGGCTATTGCACTGGGCTTTTACAATCCTTGATTGATTAGCCCTGGCAACTTTATCAGCTGAGACAACTGGCCTCTTGTGAAAGGTATGCAATGACTACTCAGTTCTGTGTTAAGCTATAAGGGACTGAGGAGAAAGAAAGCAAGATCTCTTTTCCAGGAAGCTTCCAGTCTAAATAATTGATTTACTTCTGAGTTGTGATTGTTGCATGGTGAAATTGTTTTTGAATGGATTGTGTCCTGTAGTTGTAGTTCATGAGTAGGGCTACAGGGGAGAGGCAGGAAATGGATGAAGAAACTGCCAGGAGTCTAGTAGTGCCCTACTGGCTGGGAAAGGAGGTACAGAGAAGAGAAGTTATGAGTTGAATTGGAGGTGGAAGAAGACACTTTGCTCCCTTCCCAACTGGGTAGCAAGCCATTCTTAGCATCCAGTGTGTGGGCTGAGAGTCTTGGCCACATTTGAGCTTGGAAAACAGGGACTTGAAATAGGAATTACTATATACACTTCTACCTCAATTCCCTGGGCCTTCATTTTCCCAGTGGGGAGATAATAAGAATGAAGAAGAAAATGCAGTTGAAGTGGTTTAAGCTCTTTAGGATGCTACTGTAGATACACTTGTGCTGTCATGAGATGGAAATGTAGATACCAAATTAAGATCATTATCACTACTACTACTATTGCTGCAAATACTGTTAATAACTATGTATGTGATGCTATCAAAGGAGCCTGCACTTAGTCACTGCCTCTACCTAGTGGGCTCACGATTAAGGAGAATAGTTTTGATTCCTTTCAATTTGAGCTTTAGATAGGCAGGTCCCTGAGACCAACCTTTCCCCATAGGCTGGGTTAGCAATGCTCTTTTGCATCCCCCACACGTCAAGCCTTGAGTACACAACAGCAGCAAAGCATCTCCCACTCCCTTCTCCTGCCTGGTAAATTCCTAGAATGTTGAAGAAGTTGGAAGAACACTTAGAGGCCATGAAGTCCAACTCCTTTGTTTTACTGGTGGAGATATAAGGGTAAATAAAGAGACAGGAACTTGACCAAGGTCACACAGTAAAGCAGTGGCAGAAACAAGTCCTCATCGTCTCCTGGTTCATATAGGCCAGTGTGTGCTTTATACAGCATCCATCTCTTGCTACTTCTTCGCTCTCTGTCTCTACCAACTCCAGGTCACTTGACCTGTTACCTAAGCTGGAATCATACTGAGACTATGGACTTCTTCCAGAGCAATGGTTCTCAATCCAAGTTGCCTATCAAAATCCCTTGTGCTTAGTTGCTCAGTTGTGTCCGACTCTTTGTGACCCCATGGACTGTAGTCTGCCAGGCTCCTCTGTCCAAGGGATTCTCCAGGCAAGAATACTGGAGTGGGTGTCCATTGCCTCCTCCAGGGGATCTTCCCAACCCAGGAATTGAACCCAGGTCTCCTGCACTGAAGGTGGACTCTACCATCTAAGCCACCAGGGAAACCCTTAGGGATCTTCCAAAAAACGCTGATTGGCTTGCCCTATCCCAGAACAACTGAATCAATATCTCTGAGTGGGGGTGGAGGGGCAACATTTTTAAAGGTTCTCTAGGTGATTCTAATGTGCAGTAAAGATTAAAAAAAAAAAACTTGCTCTACAGAAAGCAAACCTTATATCTGTGAGGCTTGAAGGACAGACTCCCAACAAATCAGGCTTCCCAGCCTCTGCTCCATTGACTCTGGGTCACCCTGCACCTCAATAAGACCCTGAACCCTNTTTAAAAAAAAAAAAAAAACTTGCTCTACAGAAAGCAAACCTTATATCTGTGAGGCTTGAAGGACAGACTCCCAACAAATCAGGCTTCCCAGCCTCTGCTCCATTGACTCTGGGTCACCCTGCACCTCAATAAGACCCTGAACCCTGAAATATAGAGATCCTAGGAGTCTAAAAGTCTGAGATTCAGAATCACTGATACTGTCCTAAGCCCCACTGACCCCCTTGTCATCACCTTTCCCCTCACGCTAGATCAGAAGTCTTTTACTTCCAGCCTTATTACTTTTTCTTTACCTATCATGAATGCTTATGAAGAGCCTGCCTACCTCCAATGAGAAGCCCACAAATAATTTGGGCCAGTTTCTGACTTTTCTTGGAACCTTCTCATATAAGGAACGTTTCTTCTCTGGCTCCCTCCAAAGGACTCATGCTATCTAGAACATCCTTCAGCTTCTACCTCATCTACTTGCAGTTCTCACACCGAGCCTACCCCCTATGCACCAAAACTTTAGGGAGAGTTAGCACAGAGGATGGAGAAGAGAGACACTGGGCACTGGGAATTCTGATGTCTGTTCATCTCTGCTTGCTCTCTTGCTGGCTCTGGGCCCATAGCTGTGTGTACGCTTAACCTACACAGGAATGAGGGATAGATATATATATATGTTTTCCCACATCACCAAGTAGTCTTTCCTTTCTTCAGAAATGGCTCAGACAGTAAAGCGTCTGCCTGCAGTGCAGGAGACCCAGGTTCAATTCCTTAGTCAGGAAGATCTCCTGGAGAAGGAAATGGCAATCCACTCCAGTACTCTTGCCTGGAAAATCCCATGGACCCAGAAAAGCCTGACAGGCTACAGTCCATGGGGTCGCAAAGAGTCAGACACGACTGCACAACTTCACTTTCACTAGTAAAATGAAACATTAGTGATACTGAATAAAAAGAACATCCTCTTCAACATACTCTATATACCTATCTTTAAATAATCAGGCTGGAAGGGAATATCAATAATTGGCAACATAGACACTTTGCTATGCTGTAGTCTTTGACTACAACAAAAGACTTGGTCAGATTTCTGCTTCTTCCTCTACCTCCTACCACCAATGACTCAGTGCCCAAGAATGTGCTTGTTAAATCTCCTGGACTGGTGTTCTGTGGGCTTTTAAAATGTAAAATCAAAGCTAGCACAATAAAGAAATCCCTTTGGACTAATGTTGTAGTGAAAGTGAAGTTGCTCAGTCATGTCCAACTCTTTGCAACCCCATGGATTATAGCATACCAGGCTTCTCCATCCATGGGATTTTCCAGGCAAGAGTACTGGAGTGGATTGCCATTTCCTTCTCCAGGGGATCTTCCCAACCCAGGGATTGAACCCGGGTCTCCCGCATTGTAGGCAGATGCATTTACCGTCTGAGCCACCAGGGAAGTTGCATTGTTGTAGGGGAATAGTTTATTCTATTCATGCCAGTAAGTGGTGGGTAGACTGGGGTGCCTGGAAAGCCCAGCTAAGCTTCAATCCCTGTCTCACCAGAGTCCTGCCTGGATCCCCTCAAGCCAGTTCCAAACCTCCACTTTGGTCTCTACCTATAACTGAACTCTGACCCTGATCTTAATCCAGGACATTTCCTTCCTCCTATCAAGTCTAGAAGCTGAAAGATAGTCTGGGAAAGAGACACTGAGGCAGTAGCTACCCCAGTGGCTGGAGCTGAGTTGAAGCCATGGCAGTTACCAGAAAGAAAATGCAGATTAGTGGTGGCCTCCAGTGGTTCTGAAAGAGGGAAAAGTCACTGAAGGACAAAATTTGGGTCCCCTCCCACCAAGGTTTTGGTCCATTATAAGTTTAGGGTCTCTGCCACTTAGAATTGTGTGACTGTATGCAAGTGGCTTACATGTATCCTCAGTTTTCTCATCCACTAAGCGGGTATACTAATTGTCTGTTAGTACAGATGTATAAACTAATAGAGGTTAGGTTTATTGGGCAGGGGTGGGGGGCGGTCAGCAAAATGTTGGCTTGATCCCTATAGTAACACCTACTGTTGGAAGAAAACAGTTGTATGTGGCATTCTCTCCAACTTTCACCCCACCTCCTTGGCCATTCTTGTTTGCTTTGTGTTCTCCAGGCCCAGGTGATTAAGAAGCTAGAGAAAGTACAGGAGTGTGCTTGGCTTCCCTGGTAGCTCAGACGGGAAAGCGTCTGCCTACAATGCAGGAGACCCAGGTTCGATCCCTGGGTTGGGAAGATCCCCTGGAGAAGGAAATGGCAACCCACTCCAGTACTCTTGCCTGGAAAATCCCATGGACCAAGGAGCCTGGTATGCTACAGTCCATGGGGTTGCAAAGAGTTGGACATGACTGAGCAACTTCACTTTCACTTCACTGGAACAAGAAACAGTCTATACATTCAGGGTACTTGGAAGGGCTGCTAGAACTGAATGGCTTTGATCAACAACTAGCATAGGCATGACAGAGGGCAGGTCCATGGAAGAAAAGAGCCCATGGCTCAAGGTGGTCTGACTTCATTGTTCCAGGGAGAGGCTCTCTGGTCCCTGGTCCTCTTCTGTTCTTTTTCTCTAGAGACTCAAGGTTCCAGTTGCCCTATGGATATGGGGAAATCATATGTATCTGGGCAAATAAGGGGTATATTCTACTGAAGATAAAGATGGAGTTCTTTGGTACTCGAGAGAATGTACCTTGATGACCTCTGACAACAAGGAGCTTAAGTGATCAAGGATTGCTGTGCTCTGAAACCCACTCCAGCATTTGTGCTAAGGTGCCCACTACATGGCACAGATACTAAGGTAGACCCATTCATGAGAGACACAGAACTCCTCTGCCTACCGACATCAGTCACATAAATCCTTGATGGCTTTTTCAAACCTTCCTTAGAGTGTAGAGCAGACTGGGACACCTCTACCCAAACTTCTCTACCTTTACCTTTTGTTCAGGGTCAGACTTAGATTACATTCTCATGGCTCTCTTAACCTTCCCAGGCCCCCTTCTCCATGCTCTCATGCTGCCGCTGCTGCTACTGCTGCTAAGTCACGTCAGTTGTGTCCGACTCTGTGTGACCCCATAGAAAGCAGCCCACCAGATTCCCCTGTCCCTGGGATTCTCCAGGCAAGAACACTGAAGTGGGTTGCCATTTCCTTCTCCAATGCATGAAAGTGAAAAGTGAAAGGCCATGCTCTCATTTCCCTTAGTAAATCCTTAAACATTTAATCCTATTTTATTGTCTGATTCTTGGAACTCCAGAATAACACAGGTTCTGGGCAATGTGAAATCAAATGATTTGACCTGGAGTTTGGATCTTTAGCCAGGGTCCTTTGTGGTGAGAAGACATGGGACACCCTTAGAAAATCATCAGCACTTTTCTAAACTTTGAGGAAGAATCCCTAGAGTTTAGAGAAACTTTGTGTTGTCTTGTTTTACTCAAAATCAGTATCTTATATGAATAAGATATGTTTTTTCAGATTTCCTAACTCAGTATCTTATATGACTTCTTATGGAGGAACATCTTTTTTATTGAGGTATAATTGATAAAACATTACAGTAGTACTATAATGATATACAGGTGTACTAATGATTCAATATTTGTATATATTGCAAAATGATCACCACAATAAGTCCAGTTAATGTCCATCACCAAATGTTACAAAATTTTTATTATTATGAGAAATTTCAAGATCTACTCTCCTAGATACTTTTGAGTATGTAATATAGTATTTTTATTGCAATATAATTGCTTTACAATTACAATAAACTGTGGAAAATTCTTAAAGAGATGGGAATACCAGACCACCTGACCTGCCTCCTGAGAAATCTGTATGCAGGTCAGGAAGCAACAGTTAGAACTGGATGTGGAACAACAGACTGGTTCCAAATAGGAAAAGAGTACATCAAGGCTGTATATTGTCACCGTGCTTATTTAACTTCTATGCAGAGTACATCATGAGAAATGCTGGCCTGGAGGAAGCACAAGCTGGAATCAAGATTTCTGGGAGAAATATCAATAACCTCAGATATGCAGATGACACCACCCTTGTGGCAGAAAGTGAAGAGTAACTAAAAAGCCTCTTGATGAAAGTGAAAGAGGGAAGTGCAAAAGTTGGCTTAAAGCTCAACATTCAGAAAACTAAGATCATGGCTTCCAGTCCCATCACTTCATGGCAAATAGATGGGGAAACAGTGGAAACAGTGGGTGACTTTATTTTTCTGGGCTCCAAAATCACTGCAGATGGTGATTGCAGCCATGAAATGAAAAGACGCTTACTCCTTGGAAGGAAAGTTATGACCAACCTAGACAGCATATTAAAAAGCAGAGGCATTACTTTGCCAACAAAGGTCCATTTCTAG
>SJYV01042274.1:72693-89086 GCA_006410875.1 Neotragus pygmaeus | reverse complement strand
ATTACTTTGCCAACAAAGGTCCATCTAGTCAAACCTATGGTTTTTCTGGTAGTCATATATGGATGTGAGTGTTGGACTATAAGAAAGCTGAGTGGCAAAGAATTGAAGCTTTTGAACTGTGGTGTTAGAGAAGACTCTGGAGAGTCCCTGGGACAGCAAGGAGATCCAACCAGTCCATCCTAAAGGAAATCAGTCCTGAATATTCATTTGAAGGACTGATGCTGAAGCTGAAACTCCAATACTGTGGCCACCTGATGCGAAGAACTGACTCGTTTGAAAAGACCCTGATGCTGGGAAAGACTGAAGGCAGGAAGAGAAGGGGACAACAAAGGATGAGAAGGTTGGATGGCATCACCAACTCAGTGGATATGACTTTGAGTCAACTCTGGGAGTTGGTGATGGACAGGGAGGCCTGGCTTTCTGCAGTTCATGGGGTCACAAAGAGTCAGACACACTTGAGTGACTGAACGGAACTGGCTGATTCATGTTGAGGTTTGACAGAAAACAACAAAATTCTGTAAAGCAATTATCCATCAGTAAAAAATAAAATAAAATAAATCACCTGGTAAGAGGGGTCTGGGAATTCTGAAATGTATCATTTGGGTTGAAATCATGATATCCTGATCAAAGTTATGGTTGCCATAGGTCTACCATGGTTCAGAAGTCCATGGCTTTGTAATAATACACAACACTTACTGTGTACTTATTAATACTCTCCCTAGAGTATTTAGGCCAGGCTCTACTTTCTTGGCCCAATTCTGCCAATCCAGATAACTTAGTGACCAGGGAACCAATCAAGCCNGGGTTGCAAAGAGTCGGAGTTAATAACTGTAACTTCCAGGGAAAACTAGGAAGCAAGCAATTGTAAACTGTCTGTGGCCATACCAATATTTATAAGGCTTCCCTGGTGGCTCAGCTGGTAAAGGATCCACATGCAATGGGGGAGACCTGTGTTCAATCCCTAAATTGGAATGATCCCCTAAAGCATGAAAGATTGGGCAAAAGTAGGCATCAAACCCCAAGGTAAGCCTTGAGGAAATTCAGGACATGAAAACACAGGATGCTGGTCCCAATAGCTGAGGTACATATCAAAGGAATGATTTCAGTGAGTCCAGACTCTTGTATCTTCCTATACATAGAAACGTGCAAAATTCCTTGAGATTATCTCAGTTCAGTCGCTCAGTCTTGTCTGACTCTTTGAGACCCCGTGGACTGATTATCTAATTTTCTTTAATTATCAGTAACTGGGATTCAAAAGAGAAACAAAAAGAATGCCTGGGGTTGAGAAACTAGGTAAGACAAAGGAGACAGACTAAAGTTAAGCCTGCCCTTCAAGAGCTCTGGTCATGGACACCACATTTCAGACATGTGATTTCATTCACAAAGCATTTTAAGTAGTTTAATATGTTGCACTGTCAGACAAGAAAGAGCATTCTGGAGTTAAGAAATAAATAAAAAGATGCAGCCTAGTCTCCAGCAGAATTTAATTCCGACTAAGGGACGAAACAGAAGAAATGCTATATGTCTTGAGTTGGACATGACTGATGGGAGATGAAAACTGTCAGAAGATTTGAATCTAATACTTGGATTTGATATCACCACATGGAGTTCTGTATTATAACTGTTTTCTATAACCGTTCAGAATCCTGACGTCAAATGCTATGGTTCTACTTGAACAATCTCAAAATAAAACTCTTTTACCTCAAAGAAAATTCTTTTAGACTCAAAACAAATATGTTAGGTTTATAGTTTCCATAACTAACACATAGAGAAAGAAAGAGAAGGAAAGAAAAGAGAGAGAGGGAGGAAGGGAAGAAAGGAAGGGAGGATAAAAAATAGTTCTGCCATGAATTACAGGCCTTGGAGTTTTTGAATATTGAAGTTAGAGAGATCGTTATGTCAATTTCTCAATTTATAAACAAGGGAACTGAGATCCTGAGACAGTGAAGGACTTCCCTAAGTCACCAAGTACATGAGCAGTACAAGCAAGATTTAAATTGGATGACCTGAAAGGTTTCCTCTTCACCCTTTCAGNTCGTTATGTCAATTTCTCAATTTATAAACAAGGGAACTGAGATCCTGAGACAGTGAAGGACTTCCCTAAGTCACCAAGTACATGAGCAGTACAAGCAAGATTTAAATTGGATGACCTGAAAGGTTTCCTCTTCACCCTTTCAGGAAGAGCTGATGTCTTTCTCACCTTCCTCCTCTAGGAAGCACTCCCAGCACATTTTGCCATTCCACCTGAACCACCAGAAGCAGCAGAAAGAGCAGGAATCCAGGCAACTGAAGCACAGACAGCAGAGGAGTCCAGTTTCACTGCAATGCCAGCCTACTCCTCAGCACTCCAGCTCAGACCTGCCGCTGCCTAAGCGAACTTGTTTATCCGCTCTGCTCAATACCAGCTCCTTGTATCCTTGTGTTCTGGGAGAAAATATAACTGTAACTGCATGTCTTCAGCCTGTGAATCCTACATAAACTTTTTGAGTTACAGTGAGGTCATTGACACCTAGGAAGCTGAATTATATACTAAATCATATTACTTTAAGAATTATATTATTAAAAATAAAATTCTAACTTTTGAATAAAGTCGGTCACACCCTTCAAAATCAGCACCTATTTTTATCATCAAACCAAGTGGCATAGTGGTAAAGAATCTGCCTGCCAGTGCAGAAGACCCAGGAGACTCTGGTTCAAACCCTGAGTCAGGAAATCTGGAATAGGAAGTGGCAACTCACTCTGGTATTCTTGCCTGGAGAATTCTATGGACAGAGGAGCCTAATGGGCTACAGTCCATGGGGTTGAAAAGAGTTGAACATGACTGAGCACGCATGCATGCACCATGAAAAATAAAACTCTAACTTTTGAATAAAGTAGGTCAGATCCTTCAAAATTGCACCTATTTTTATCATCAAGCTTCTGGTCTCAGTATTCTACCAAAACTTTGCTCATCTTATGAAATCCACAAGGCAAATGATCTGTTGAAGAACCATTGTTATTTCTACCAAAGTTAGAAGCTATCTCAGGAAAACTGTGCTTAAAATTAACAATTTAACACAGGTGGCTGTGACAAAAGACCTATTAGTCCACGAACCATGACTTTTCATTTAGATCATTCAACACTTTGTTGAATCAACTCTGCCTTATTTTCAGTTCCAAGTTGTTTCAGGCCTATATAAAAAGTGAAGCAGTAACTCAATATGTTGGATTCATGAGCAGAAACAGAACTTCATAATAGTTGAATACTGCAAATTTTGTCAATATTATCTGATGCCTCAAATGCAAAATAAGGTTAATTCAAATAATGACTCTGTTTTCTTCATCCAGTTCATAGAATCAAAAATAAATTTTTGGAAATTCTATTAAAGTTGAAACAGCTGACATTACTGTGAATGATCCCTGCACATTCAATTTAAAAATTTAACACTGTAGAGGAGGGGGAATGGGCTGGATGAAATAGGTGAAGGGAATTAAGAGGTAGAAAATTATGGTTATAAAATAAATAAGCCTCAGAGATAAAATTTCAGCATATGGATCATAATCAATAATACTGTAACAACTCTGATTGGCAACAGATGGTTACTAGACTTACTGTGGTGATCATAATGTCTACAGATGTAAAACAACTATGATGGACCCCTAAAAACTAATATGCATTGTATGTCAACTATACCTCAATAAAAATTATAATAAAAAATAAAAACTCTATTAAAAATTAACATTGCAAACAAAATATAAAAATATTCAGGCTGAAATAGTTACATATTTTTATGTTATTGTTGTTCACCTGCTAAGTTTGTGCCCAACTCTTTGCAACTTCATGGATTACAGCATGCCAGGCTTTCCAGTCCTTCACTCTTTCTCAGAGTTTGCTCAAATTCTTGTCCATTGAATCAGTGATGCTATCTAACCATATCATTTTCTTCCGTCGCCTCCTTCTCNATTTATTTCCTCATCTTATTAGCCTAAGTCATAACTGCCCATCAGAACTTCTGACCAGTAAAAATAATGACTGTTACAGGCAAAGATAAAGAAATTTCACACTTTAGTGAGCATGTGCTATATGTCACCTTATCTTGGGTCAATCTAGAATTTCTTTGAGGGTTTTGGATTCATTTAATGATTTCTCTCCTCCCTTCCATTCCCTCTTTACTATCTTCTACCATTCTCAGTTAGGGGCTACTGGAATAGATGGTCACTAAGCTCCCATCAGCCGTTTACATGCCCCAGGGAATGAGTCCATACTCCCAACTTGCTGCTTTCAAACCTGGCTCCCCTGTTTCTGTGACACTGCCATACTAGTCTCTCAAACTGTGGTTGCTTTGTAGAGTGGTAGACCTTCTTCTCTGGGTTGTTTCTCCCCAGTTGTAAGGCCTCTGTGAAGTATGGTCAGGAATCCAGATGGGCTAGTGGGATGAGGGCAAGGATCCTCACCACAAGTAAGCTAAGCTCGAATGCCAAGGTTCTTTTGGTGTGCTTGCCATTTTTCAGTGGAGGTGGTTAATGAAGGGTATGCTTCTTATAGGTTCCTATCTTACCCAAAACAAAATGCTCTCCCTAATTTGGAAACACATAGAACATTGGAAAACGTGAAGTACATTTTGAATTTGAAAGTGGAATCCTCCCAAGGGGCAGATGCCAGATTGAGGGTAGCATGTTTGGCTTAGGGACATTCCCCACCCTTCCCAGGCTGAACTAGGTCACTGTATACCGAGTGAGCTCTCAGCCAGAGAGGTTTAAGGCCCTTTAACGGTTTACCCCTCTTATTTATTTTCCTGTCTATCTCTGTCTCAGCTCCTCCTGTGCCCATACGTTAAAGAACATATTTTCAGAATCCTTTGTGATGTAGACAGAGAAACAAAGATCTAGAAGAATAAGGACTTGACTTAGGCCACAGAGCAGCTTAGTGGTAGAACTAACTGATAGGGCTGTGGGTTGAAAGAAGCTTCTAAAACAGAGAATATCCTAAGTGTGCGGGGTTGGGGTGGGGCATGCAGAAGACAGGTTAAGACCTATACTGCAGACTTCGTGGCCACCTCTAGAGTTGGTTTGCTATTTACCTAGTGGGCTCCTAGGACTGGCACCAAAGTATCTCTCAGAAACAGAGATGCCGCTTCTGAGTAATTCTTTTGGAGCTTGAAAATTGTGCATATTTAATTTTCCAAAAATAAAATCTTAGTATAGTGAGACCCTGTGGGAACAAGGCTCAGGGCAGGCCCTGGGGGAGGCAACTTAGAGAAGACAATTGAGAAAGCTCCCGGTGATAACTTTTGCAGTCTACACAGTTTACAAAAGATTAACTGGTATTCCTGCCTCCTCTCATATATTCTACAGACTGCCTATTGTCAGGGCATGCTCCATAAAGTGGAAATCTGACTTTGTCTGTTCCCAGCTCAGATACAAATCTTGGATCTCCATTTACTTGGTAAGATTAGTTCCAAACTCCTGAGCACGTTATTCAAGTTCCCAGGCTGCTTTCCCAGGCTCATATTCTTCCACCCAACACCTACCTAAATCACCCACACATACCTTCTCCATTTACCTTCATGTCATTCATATTTCAAGCATCCATTGTTCATGCTGTTCCATCTTCTTGAAATCCTTTCTTTACTTTGTGATTATTTAATTATCCTTCAGGACTCAAAGGTCACCTTCTATTCTATTAAGCTTTTAAAAAATATCAGTTTTATTGAGACAAAATTCATATGCCATACAAACAACACATCTTAAGTATACAATCCAGTGGTACTTAGTATAATCACAGGATTGTATAGCCGTCACAATGAATTTTAGAACATTGTCATCTTCAAAAAGAAGCCTATACCCTTTAGCTCTCACCCTTCAATTCCCCATTCCTGCATCTTAGCAAACACTAACCTACTTTCTCTCTACATGTCTTTCATGTTCTGGACATTTCATATACACTGAACTATACAATATGAGGTCTTCTCTTTGACTGGCTTTTTCACCTAGTATAATGTTTTTGGGATTCTCCTATGTTGTAGCATGTATTATTAATTTATTCATTTTTATTACTGAATAATATTCCATTATATGAATATATCAAATTTTGCTTATCCATTCATCAATTCATGCACAGTGGGGTTGTTTCCATTTGGGTGATATTATAAATAATGCTGCTATGAACACATATTCAAGTTTTTTTGTAGATATATATTTTCATTTGTCCTGCATATATACCTAGAAATAGAATTGTTGGATTATATGGTAGCTCTATTTTTAACATTTTAAGGGACTGCCAAAATATTTTCTAAAGTAACTGAATCATTTTACATCCCCACCAGGAGTGAATGGCAATTTCAGTTTGTCTACATCCTTACCAACATTTGTAATTTTCCTCTTTAATTATTATTATAACCACCCTACATATATGCGGGCTCAGTCACTTGAGTCATGTCTGACTCTTTGTGACCCTATAGACTGTAGCCAGCCAGGCTCCTCTGTCCATGGGATTCTTAAGGCAAGAATACATGAGTGGGTCATCATGCTCTCCTCCAGGAGAATCTTCTCCATTCAGGGATAGATCCCGTGTCTCCTGCATTGCAGGTGGATTCTTCATCACTGAGCCACCGGGGAAGCCCTATAACAACCCTAGTCAGTGTTAAGTTTTGTCTTTTTTTTTATACTTTTACATTTTTCTTTTGATTTACACTTCTTTAATGATGTTGGGCATCTTATCATACACTTAATAACCGTTTGTATTTCTTCTTTGGAGAAATGTCTAGCCAAAGTTTTTTGGTCTGATTTTGAAAAAGACTATATATTTTTAAAATATAAATTTATTTATTTTAATTGGAGGTTAATTACTTTACAATATTGTATTGGTTTTGCCATACATCAACATGAATCCACCACAGGTATTTTTAAAGCACTTTTAGGCTTGCAGCAAAATTGAGTAGAAGGTACAGAGATTTTCTCATATACCCCCTGCCCCAGTGCACACAGAGCCTCCCCTGCTATAAACATTCCAAACCAGAATGATATATTTATTACAATGAGTGGACCTACATTGGTACATCATCAGTATCCAAAGTCCGTAGTTTACATTAGGTTCACTCTTGGTATCAGTACATTCTATGAACTCTGACAGATGTCAAACTCCCCCATTATAGTATACAGAATAATTTCACAGTCTTAAAAGTCCTCTGTATCCTACCTATTCTTCTCTCCCTCCCCCTGAAGCCCCCGAAACCACTGATTCTTTTATTGTCTCCATAGTTTTGCCTTCTTCAGGCTGTCATATAGTTGAAATTATATGATATGTACCTTTTCCAGATTGGCTTCTTTCACTTAATAATGTGCATTTAAAGTTCCTCCATGTTTTTTCATGTCTTGATAGTTCCCTTCTTTTTAGCACTGAATAATATTCCATATTCTGGATGAACCATATCCATTCACCTGCTGAAGGACATCTTGATTGTTTCCAAGTTTAGGCAGTTGTGAATAAAGCTGCTATAAATAATCATGTTCAGATTTTTGCATGGACATAGGTTTTTTTTTATTAATTTCCCTAAATACCAAGGAGCATAATTGCTGGATCATATGTTTAGTTTTGTAGGAAACTGCCAAACTGTCTTCCAAAGTGACTGTACCATTTTGCCTTCTCACCAGCAACAAATGACAGTTTTTGTTGCTCTACATTTTCACCATCATTTTGTTGTCAGGGTTATGGATTTGTCCATTCTTATAGGTACGTAGTGGTNGTGTGTCCTTGCATCCCTGGAAGAGATGCCCACTTTGTCATGATGAGTGATTTTTTAAATATGTTGTTGGATTCTGTTTGCTACAATTTTGCTGAGGATATTTGCATCTATGTTCATCAGTCATGTTGGCCTGCAGTTTTCTTTTTTTGTGGCTTCTTTGTCTGGTTTTGGTATTAGGATGATGGTGGCCTCATAGAATGAGTTTGAGAGTTTACCTTCCTCTGCAATTTTCTGGAAGAGTTTCAGTAAGATAGGTGTTAGCTCTTCTCTAAATTTTTGGCAGAATTCACCTGTGAAGCCATCTGGTCCNTCTGGTTTTGGTATTAGGATGATGGTGGCCTCATAGAATGAGTTTGAGAGTTTACCTTCCTCTGCAATTTTCTGGAAGAGTTTCAGTAAGATAGGTGTTAGCTCTTCTCTAAATTTTTGGCAGAATTCACCTGTGAAGCCATCTGGTCCTGGGCTTTTATTTGTTGGAAGATTTTTTAGTTACATTATCGATTTCCCTGCTTGTGATGGGTCTGTTAAGATTTTCTATTTCTTCCTGGTTCAATTTTGGAACATTATACTTTTCTAGGAATTTGTCCATTTCTTCCAAGTTGTCCATTTTATTGGCATATAATTCTTTGCAGTAGTCTCCTATAGTCTTTTATGATTGTTTTTTCTGGGTTTTTATTTTGATCATTCTTCAGAAACATATTTTTTGTCATCTACTTTGGTCTAACTTTCTGTGTCTGTGGTCTCCTTACCACAGGCTACAAGACTGTAGTTCCTTTTGCTTCTGGCATCTGCCTCCTGGTAAGTGAGGTTGGAACAGGGGCTTGTGTAGGCTTCCTGGTAGGTGAGAATGGTGACTGCCTGCACATGGTGGGTGGAGCTAGGTCTTGTCCCTCTAGTGAGTAGAAACCTTGTCAGGAGTTGTGTTTATCAGGCAGTTGTGTGCTCAGGAAGGCTTTAAGCATACTGTGTGCTGATAGGTGTGGCTGTGTTCCTGCCCTGTTTGTTTTTTGGCCTGAGATCCCAGCACTGGTACCTACAGGCTGCTGTGTGGGGTCACATCTTGGTGAATAAACGGCAGCTTCCAAGAGGGCTTATGCTAATGAGTACTCCCCAGAATCGTCACCACTAGTGTCCTTGTTCCCACAGTGAGCCACAGCCACCCCCTACCTCCACAGAAGACCCTGCGATACTAGCAGTTAAGTCTGGCCCAGTCTCTTATGAAGTCACTGCTCTTTCCCCTGGCTCCTGGTATACATGAGACCCTGTGTGTTTCCTTCAAGAGTGGAGTTTCTGTTTTCCCTAGTCCTTTGGAATTCCTGCCGTCAAACCCCACTGAACTTCAAAGCTAGATTCTCTGGAGGTTCTTCCTCCCATTGCTGGGAAGCCTGATGTGGGGCTCAGAACTTTCACTCCTGTGAGAAACCTTCTGTGAAATAATTATTTTCCAGTTTGTGACTCACCCACCTGGTGTGTATTGGATTTGATTTAGTTTCACTGGAACCCCTCTTACCATCTTATTGTGGCTTCTTCTTTGAATATAGAGTATCTTTTTTGGTAGCTTTCAACATCTTTTGTTGATTGTTGTTCAGCAGTTAGTTTTGATTTTGGTATTTCTATGAGAAAAGTGAGCTCATGTCCTTTTACTCTGCTATCTTGTCTCTAGGAACAGTTTTAAGAAGATTTAATGGGTGATTTTAGGATCTTTACCTCTTATTTCAGCTCAATACAGTTCAGGTAAAGAGTTATAGGGTCCTGTCAGGTCCAGAGGCCTGGCAACAGCTTTTCAAGATGCTTTATATCCAATGGAAAAGAGGCAATTCTGCTCTCGCTTATATACATTTTTCTTCTATTTTCTTTAGGAGAGACAGAATGACAGTCATATGTATTATTTTATATAGTCCTTTTAATAACCTTATAATATGACTACCATTTACCCCCACTTTACAGAGTAGGAAAATTAATTTTAAGGGGTTAATTCTATGAAGTTATATAGAAGGTAATGATGAAGCTATAGCTGGGCATTCAATTGTCATAGTATTTTTTAATGTGTCTCACCAGAAAGGCCGAGGCTGTGTATAGAATAGCTACCTGACTTCTACCTGTGCCATGTTGGAGATGGTATTTGCCTGGGCTGGGCAGATAACTCGGAGAATATGCAACTAGAGGGCTACTCTTCCCAGGGCTGATGGTGAAGAAATTTTTCATGGCAACTGATAATAACAGCACAAGCCAGTTGAAGAAGAAGGTTGGAGAAGATATGTTTGAAGCCCTTTGGGAAGGAGGGAAGAACCCAGTGCAGTTGCTGCCATCTCTGGTGGGCTCCATCTCTGCTCTGGCTCTGTTTTGTTTCAGTTTCTAATGAAACCAACTTTGTAAAACAGTCTCCTCCTTTCTATACAGAGGAGACTGCTGGAGGGTACTGGAGACACCACTTCCCACCCTGACCTTTCATGTTCACCTGCTGCCAACTGGCACTGCTCTGTTCATCCTGAACAGAGCCATTTCTCTCCTACTAAATCCCAAAGTCCAAACTCATAATTAGTCTTTTATGTACCATATCTATTTTTGGAGGAGTTTGTCTTGGCATGAGGATACTCCCTCCAAAGAGTACATGTCTCAACAAATAGCTTCTGCTCCTCTTCACCTTGGTGTTTGCTAGCTTGTTCATCCTGCCCCCACACGGCCTTTGGGAAATACCACCCACATAGAAGAGTGGAACAGGTTCCAATGGAAGCTGGGTAGCCTGGGTTTTACAGATACCTGTTGCTCCACTGTAATCCATCAGGTGTGGATCCTAACCCAGAGCCCAGACCAACACTTAGCCCACTTCATGGAAAAACCCTTTGAGGATAGGCCCTCAGCCATTTCCTTTGAAGTGTTCCCTGAAATCCTATTCATCTTCCCCAGGGTGGGAGGGTCCTGGGTCCAAGCACTGTCTGGGATAGAGGTACGTATTGAAACCTTGGAGTCCTCCTCAGCTCTCTCCCCTATCCTGTCTCTTTAATATCTTAAGTTTTTGTGTACTAGAAGGGCTTCCCTGATAGCTCAGTTGATAAAGAATCCACCTGCAATGCAGGAGACTCCAGTTCAATTCCTGGGTTGGGAAGATCTGCTGGAGAAGGAATAGACTACCCACTCCAGTATTCTTGGGCTTCCCCTGTGGCTTAGCTGGTAAAGAATCTGCCTGCAATGCGGGAGACCTGGATTTGATCCCTGGGTTAGGAAGATCCCCTGGAGAAGGGAAAGGCTACCCACTCCAGTATTCTGGCCTGGAGAATTCCATAGACTGTATAGTCCATGGGGTCACAAAGAGTCGGACATGACTGAGCGACTTTCACTTCACTTCACTTGTGTACTAGAAATATATAACACGTTACCTGAAGGTCTAACAAATTAGTGACTTTGGGTGATACATTTAATTTCTCTGGGCCTCAGTTTCTCCATGTGTAAAATGAGAATGTTCGTTTTACCTGGAAACTCCCATGGNGGCTACCCACTCCAGTATTCTGGCCTGGAGAATTCCATAGACTGTATAGTCCATGGGGTCACAAAGAGTCGGACATGACTGAGCGACTTTCACTTCACTTCACTTGTGTACTAGAAATATATAACACGTTACCTGAAGGTCTAACAAATTAGTGACTTTGGGTGATACATTTAATTTCTCTGGGCCTCAGTTTCTCCATGTGTAAAATGAGAATGTTCGTTTTACCTGGAAACTCCCATGGACAGAAGAGCCTGGCAGCTACAGTCCATATGGTCACAAAGAGTCGAGCATGACTGAGCACAACATAACATAACAATAAAAGTGAGAAGGTTGGTTTCTATGAAAACTAAGTGTTGCTGTTTTGAACTCTTGTGTATGTCCTTCAGTCTTAAGTCTGTTCTTATTGGCAGGTCTCCAGTTTAAGCTCCTTCCTACCATCCCTAAAAAATTCTGACATTGGCCTCATCAGTGGTGGTTTCCAATCTTGCCTCCATACTCTTATGGCCACAATGACAACAGTTATCTTTTAAAAATTAATTTATTTATTTTAATTGGAAGCTAATTACTTTACCACAGTTATCTTTTGAACATTTCACTTCAACTGTGTGAGGGGTCTCCTTTACCTAAAGATTCAGGTCCTTTTCCTGACCCTGCCATTCAAAGCTCTCCACACTCAGAGCTGGAGAAAGGTTTAAGACATCCATCCTGTGAGGGTCTCTGGGTACTCTTAAACAAGGAATTGTCAAAATATGCTATCAGAAATTGTCTTAGTTTTGAAATATTTACCTTTAACAACTAACATTTCAACATGCATCACATAAATACAAGGCAATCAATGTATGTCATTTACAAGACAATTACAAGATTAATAGGGTCTACATTGAAGATCTTTTCTGAATGACAGCTCCTGCCAAGTTGTCCTTCTGACCATTTCCCAAAATGTGGTCCCTGACATTGAACACTACTAGTTGAGCCAATCCAGAGCTTCCCAAACTCGACGGTGCCCTTGAATTACCTAGGTGGTGCATATGCAGCCAGACAAGTATGGTCCTCAGGCTGATATTTGGGATCACTGTACAAGCTCCCTTTATATGTTGTATTAGCTTCCTACTTGGATTGGCTAGACCTTTGGTTTCATTGCTTCATAGCCACTTCAGGCTCTGGTATGAAGCCAAAACCCTGGCAGGTTCTTTGACAGTGTTCATTTCATGACTGAAGACCAGGATGGAAATGTGCTTATAACTCTTCCTGTATTCCTGTCCTCTTCATACCCTCTTTAGAGAGAACACATGCGTGCATGCTAAGTTGCTTTTCATGGCCAATTCTTTGCAACCCTATGGACTGCATCCCACCAGGCTTCTCTGTCCATGGGATTCTCCAGGCAAGAATACTAGAGTGGGTTGCCATGCCCTCCTCCAGGGGATCTTCCAGACCCAGAGATTGAACCCACGTCTCTTATGTCTCCTGCATTGGCAGGCAGATTCTTTACCATTAGCACCACCAACTCAGAGCCTCTACAAAAAGAAACTCCAAGCCTTTAAGACCCTAACATTACCCTCTACCTCTACCCAAATTATATGATTTTTAAAAAACTTCTCTTGTCCTATCCCTGCAAACCCCTGACATTCTCTTCAGTAACCTCACTTTTGAGTCAGTGATTTTTGTCCAACCCCTGAGGGCNTACAAAAAGAAACTCCAAGCCTTTAAGACCCTAACATTACCCTCTACCTCTACCCAAATTATATGATTTTTAAAAAACTTCTCTTGTCCTATCCCTGCAAACCCCTGACATTCTCTTCAGTAACCTCACTTTTGAGTCAGTGATTTTTGTCCAACCCCTGAGGGCTCCACAGATCCAGTTAAAAGGAAACAGGGAGTATATTGGCTTTCTTTTATCTGATTCTCTTTTGACCCACACTGCTTTCCTTGCTGCCTTGTGGGCACACACATAGGTATTCAATTGAAACAAGCCCAGACTTGAGAGTTAAGAACTTTAAGGAATTTCTCTGCTCCTGGTACAGCAGGAAATCTGGGGCAAGCTATTTGCTTTCTTTGCACCTTGGTTACCTCATCTATAGATCAGGTATCATGAAACAATGAAAGATTAAACTCTGACCTTGCTGATAGATGGCATGTTCACCTGATCTGTGGCATTCCAAGTATATGGTGACCACAGAGTGCCTGCAGGGTAGTACCAATGGCTGGGAAGTGAATAAGGGAGTGAACACTAGGCTGAGGGTCAGAAGGCCCAAATTAGGCCCCATTTTATTACTAGCTTGTTTTGTGTCCTTGGGCAAGCCACTCAAGCTCTCTGGCCTCATTATCTTCCTTTTGTAAAATAGGGTTATGTACCTTAGCATAGTAACTAAGAGCAAGGGCTTTAAAGTCAGATAGACCTGGGTTGGTGTCCCAGCTCTACCACTTACTAGTAATGTGCCTAGTCTAGTCACCAAATCCTTTTTTGTCTGTTTACTTATATGTGCTTAGTAGCTCAGTCTTGTCCGACTCTGTGATCTCATGGACCATAGACCACAAGGCTCCTCTGTCCATGGGGATTCTCCAGGCAAGAATACTGGAGTGAGTTGCCATGCCCTCCTCCAGGGNCTAGTCTAGTCACCAAATCCTTTTTTGTCTGTTTACTTATATGTGCTTAGTAGCTCAGTCTTGTCCGACTCTGTGATCTCATGGACCATAGACCACAAGGCTCCTCTGTCCATGGGGATTCTCCAGGCAAGAATACTGGAGTGAGTTGCCATGCCCTCCTCCAGGGGATCTTCCCAACCTAGGGATCAAACCCAGGTCTCCCGCATTGCAGATGGATTCTTTACTGTCTGAGCCACCAGGGAAAGTAAATGGGGGCACTAACAGTATTCACTTGATGAGGTTGTTATGAAGATTTAATGAGATGACATAGCTAATATACATAAGGAATTTAACCTAGTGCCTGCCACATAGTAAGTACTATACAAGTGTGTCAGCTATTACTACTACTACTAAGAAGAAAAGGAAGACTTGGGGGAGGACATTTGCTGGCTTATCTATATCAGGTTATTATATACTTGCTGTGAGGATGTAATGATATAAGTTCTGGAAAAGGGTTTGGAAGATAAAAGGACTTTTCAAAAGTGAGGTGATATTGTAATTAAAACACAAAGGTGTTAGGTCCTCTTGCTGCCAAGAGGTTTATCCTGAGTCTGTGAGCTCCGGCTTGCTCAGTGGTGGCATGAAGGGCTATTTCCTTTCCCTCCTATACACCTATCCTTGCCATCATGATGATTTATTCCTCCTGACAGACTGAATTAGAAGAAGAGATTTGAAATCTTGACCTCCATCCCTCTGCCAATTATCACTCCCACCCTTACTGCAGAGTCACTCAGATAAGTAGCCAGTGCCCAGCCCAGGCCCATATAGCACTTTCCATTTGCTCTGTTGAGGGTCTGGCTTTTAGTTGCTGCTGCTGCATTTCAAGTTTTGGAGTGTGCTGGAACCAAGGGGATGCGATGAAGACTCACTGCTCTGAGCAGTCATTAACTTCCACACACAAAGATCAGTTGCATAATGACCATTCAACAAATCTGGGCTGGTTAAAGGAGGGATATATGTGTCTGGGTATGGGATTCCCTTCAGTAGCAGCTTGAGAGAAGTGACTGTCTTCATCTGCTGTCTCCAGGACATTATTTAATTTCTATTAGTACATGCCAGGTCTCTCTTTTTAAATTTATTTATTTTTAATTGAAGGATAATTGCTTTACAGTATTGTGTTGGTTTCTATCAAACATCAACATGAATCAGCCATAGATTTANTGCGATGAAGACTCACTGCTCTGAGCAGTCATTAACTTCCACACACAAAGATCAGTTGCATAATGACCATTCAACAAATCTGGGCTGGTTAAAGGAGGGATATATGTGTCTGGGTATGGGATTCCCTTCAGTAGCAGCTTGAGAGAAGTGACTGTCTTCATCTGCTGTCTCCAGGACATTATTTAATTTCTATTAGTACATGCCAGGTCTCTCTTTTTAAATTTATTTATTTTTAATTGAAGGATAATTGCTTTACAGTATTGTGTTGGTTTCTATCAAACATCAACATGAATCAGCCATAGATTTACCCATGTGCCCTCCCACTTGAACATCACTCCCACCTCTTTCCCCATCCCACCTTTTTAGGTTGTTATTAAGCTCCAGTTTGAGTTCCTTGAGTCATACAGAAAATTCCCATTGGCTATCTATTTTACATATGGTAACATATGTTTCCATGTTACTCTCTCTATGCATCCCACATTCTCCTTCCTCCCCCCCAACCAGCCATGTGCATAAGTCTGTTCTCAATGTCTGTGTCTCCACTGTTGCTCTGCAAACAAGTTCATCAGTACCATCTTTCTAGATTCCATATATATGCATTAATATATAATTGCTTTTCTCTTTCTGACTTACTTCACTCTGTATAATAGGCTCTAGGTTCATTCACCTGATTAGGACTGACTCAAATGTGTGCCTTTTTATGGTTAAGTAATATTCCACTGTATACATGTACCACAGCTTCTTTATGCATTCATCTGTTGATGGATGTCTAGGTTGCTTCTATGTCCTAGCTATTGTAAATAGAGCTACAATAAACATTGCTGTATATGTCTTTTTCAATTTTGGTTTCCTCAGGGTATATGCCTAATAGTGGGATTTCTGGGTGATTTGGTGGTTTTATTCCTAGTCCAGCCAAGACATATAAGCAACCTAAGTATCCATCAACAGATGAATAAAGAAGATGTGGTATATATACATAATAGAATAGTACTCAGCCATAAAAAGAATGAGATAATATTTGCAGCAACATGGATGGATTTAGAGATTATCATACTAAGTAAAGTAAATCAGAAAGAGAAAGATAAATATTTTATCACTTACAAGAGAATCTAAAATATGATACAAATGAACTATTTACAAAACAGAAGCAAATTCACAGACACAGAAAACAAACTTATGGTTACCAAAGGGGAAAGACGGTGGAGGAGGGATAAATTAAGAGTCTGGAATTAGTAGATAGTTGCTCAGTCGCATCCAACTCTTTGTGACCCCATGGACTATAGCCCACCAGGCTCCTCTGTTCATAGGAATTCTCCAGGCAAGAATATTGGAGTGGGTTGCCATGCCCTCCTCCAAGGGATCTTCCCAACCCAGGGAT
>SJYV01042274.1:56045-72579 GCA_006410875.1 Neotragus pygmaeus | reverse complement strand
TTCCCAACCCAGGGATCAAACCCAGGTCTCCTGCACTGCAGGCAGACTCTTTACCTACTAAGCCACCAGGGAAGTCCAGATACAAACTGCTGCTGCTGCTAAGTTGCTTCAGTCGTGTACGACTCTGTGTGACCCCATAAACGGCAGCCCACCAGGCTTCCCTGTCCCTGGGATTCTCCAGGTAAGAACACTGGAGTGGGTTGCCATTTCCTTCTCCAGTGCATGAAAGTAAAACGTGAAAATGAAGTCGCTCAGTCGTGTCTGACTCTTAGTGACCCCATGGACTGCAGCCTACCAGGCTCCTCCGTCCATGGGATTTTCCAGGCAAGAGTACTAGAGTGGGGTGCCATTGCCTACTCCACAGATACAAATTACTATATATAAAGTAAACAAGGTCCTACTGTGTAGCACAGGAAACTATATTCAATATTATGCAATTAACCATAAAGGAAAAGAATATGAAAAAGAATATTTAAAGTATATAATCAACAAGGACTCACTATATAGCATAGGGAACTCTACTCAATATTCTATAATAACTTATATGAGGAAAGAATCTGAAAAAGAATGGATATATGTATACATATAACTGAATCACTTTGCTGTATACTGAAAGTAACACAACATTGTTAAATCAACTATACTGCAATATAAAATAAAGTTACATTAAAAAATAAATAAATAAAGGAATCTCCATACTGTTTTCCATAGTGGCTGTAACAATTTACATTCCCACCAACAGTGCAAGAGGGTTGCCTTTTCTCCATATCCTCTTTAGCGTTTATTGTTTGTAGAATTTTTGACGATGGCTATTCTGACCAATGTGAGGTGATATCTCATTATAGTTTTGATTTGCATTTCTCTAATAATGAGCAATATTGAGCATCTTTTCATGTGTTTATTCATGTCAGGTATTTTATAGTACCTCACTTAGTCTTCACAAAACAAATATTTAGTTGGCACTTAAAAAGTTTTTATTTTGTGTTGGAGTATAGCCAATTAACAATTTTATGATAGTTCTAGGTAAACAGCAAAGGGACTCAGCCATACATATACATGTATCCATTCTCCCCCAAACTCCCTTCTCATCCAGACAGTAGTTGGCACTTTTATAATATCTATTTTCCAGATGAGGAAATTGAGGCTTAGAGATATGAAGAAAGTTGCTCAACGTCAACCAGCAAGTAAGTAGATCTTGTTCTTAAACCCATGTCTATTTGACTTCAGAGACTGTACTCTTAACCTATACATTATAGAAAGAGTAATCCATTCCAGAATCTTCCTTGTAGTGGTACAGGTCCCAGTCTGGTTCCAGGATGGCCACGTTGAAGCTATAGGAAATTTCTCAGTTGGGAAGAAGGCTGCCAACCACTTGTGGCATGCAGGAACTTAATTTTTCTCCCTCTGTTCTTTTTCTCATTTTCTCCATCTCTTTTATAAAATACTCAACAGAAAGGGTCAGTATTCTTGGAAAAGGTATTTTACATTGAAAAATGGGTTCTACCCATGTTTTCCCATTGCCTCCCTCTGCCGTCTTTTCCCTACCTCCCATCCCTCTGCTCTAATAAGGAATCCAGTAGTGCTAGGGATTGTTAGCAGATTCCTGTTCAGAGGCAGGAACATGGACTAATATCAGGAGTAATATTTACTCTGGCCTTCATACATCCTTGAAGCCATAGCAGGAGGTCCCTAACTGTGTCACTAACATTAGTGTTTATCTCAGAATTGAGGATCAAAAAATTATTGATCCTATCAGCCAGACTTCCGCTGATTGATTACCCTGTCATATGTCTCAGGTTTACCATCCAACGTTTCCTTACTAATTGCTGGACTGCAAGTGTGGGGAGAGCTGCTTATGGACACAGAGCTATCACCTGCCTACTCAAAGGAACTACCCAAACTGGCTACCTCCTTAGCTCGAGTGTTCTCAAAGCTGAGGGCAGAGCCCTATCTAGTTTCAATCTCAGGGCTGGAAGTGGCTCATCATTTCAGCATTTGTTTCTTGTTCTGGCTCTGAAGAGGCGCTGATGATTCTTGAAAGCAGAGATTAAAAAATCAGCCATCTGATCCCTGCTGCTTTTGCTTGGTGGTTGGACAAATCATTGGAGGCCTGTTGGGCATTGTGGTACAGTGGAAGGAGCACTCAGTTAGGAGTCCAAAGATAGGGGTTTTAGTTCTAGCTCAGCTGGTAGGCTACAGTCCATGGGGTCGCTAAGAGTCAGCCATGACTGAGTGACTTCACTTTCACTTTTCACTTTCATGCATTGGAGAAGGAAATGGCAACCCACTCCAGTATTTTTGCCTGGAGAATCCCAGGGACAGAGGAGCCTGGTGGACTGCCATCTATGGGGTCGCACAGAGTTGGACATGACTGAAGCGACTTATCAGCAGCAGCAGCAATGGACCTACTATGTCTTCTTAAATAGTTTATGTCTGAGCCTTGATTTCCCCATTAATAGATTTTTAAAGCTTTATTAAGGAAGAATTAATAATCAATAAACTGCATATATTTCAAAGATACAGTTTGACGAGTTTTGACCTGTGTACACAATCATGAAACCATCACTGTGATCAAAGTAATGGACATACCCATCACCCCCAAAAGTTATCTTGTGTCTCTATAATTATTCTCTCCCACTCTACTTTTTGTCCTTCCCCAGGCAACCACTAATATGCTTTCTCTCACTATAAATTAGTCTGTAGTTTTTACAGTTTTGCATAGCTAGAGTCATATGATATGTATTTTTTGGTAAGCTCTGGCTTCTTTCAAGCCAACAAAATTGTTTCAAGCCAACAAAACTCAATAAAATTATTTTGAGATTCATCCATGTTGTTGCATGTATCCCTGGTTTGTTCTTTCCAACCTTTTCTTACCTTCCTTCTTTCCTTCTATTACTATTATTTAGTTTGAAATGGTGTTAAAAGGTTTCCAAAACATATTTAAAAATTTAAAAGCAGCTTATAAGTCACATGTACTATCTATATTGTCTTTGAAACAACTATATAGATATATATACATAGAAAAATCTGGAGGAATACATATCAAGGTAAAAATACTTGTCTTCAAGTGATTGGGATTATGGAGTTTTTTGCCTTCCTTATTTGTCTTTCTAACTTTTCAATTGTGAAAATTTGCGGCTGTTTTTAAAAGTAAGGAAATGTTACTTTATTTTTAATAGCTTTCTTCAGGTATAATTGACATACAATAAACAACTCATTTAAAGTGTATAAAATGAGAAGTTTTGATATATGTATACATCATTAATCCATTACCATATTCAGGATAATGAGCATATCTATCATCTTCCAAAGTCCTCTTCCTAACTACAGGTAACTATTGTTTGTCTTTCTATCACTATGGATTAATATGTATTTTCTAGATATTTTTATATAAATGGAATAAAAAGTAGGCATTTTTAAAATTTGCCTTCTTGTACTCACTACAATTGTTTTGAGTTTCATCCAACCTGTTGCATATATCTGTAGTTCGTTCCTTTTTATTGCTGAGTACCATTTCTTGATGTGGATATACCACAATGTATTTATCTATTTACATATTGATGGACATGATTGTTTCTAGTTTTTTTTACTATTACAAATATAGTTGCTACAAATATTCATGTACAAGTCTTGATGTGGACATACGCTTTCATTTTAGAGGGTTGCTGAGTCATTGTAACTCTATATTTAACCAGTTGAGGAATTTCTAAACTGTTTTCCAAAGTTATTGCACCACTTTACAGTCCTAGCAACTATTCAACTGGAACTTAAGAGTTTCAGTTGTTCCAAATACTCACTAATACTTGGTATGTTCAGTTTTTAAAATGTTACATGTTTTAATGGGTGTGTATTATTATCTCATTAGGTTTTAACTTGTATTTCCCTAATGACTAATGATGTTGAGCATTTTTTTCATATATTTGTTTACCACTCTTTGGAAAACTGTCAGTTCAAATCTTTTTGCTTATTTTCAGTCAGGTTCTTTATTTTCTTGTGTTTGAAAATAAGAAATTATTCTCATACACTCTGGATATAAATCCTCCTTTATCAGATATATTTTTGCCAAATATTTTCTCCCAATCTGTAACTTGTTTTTTAATTCTCTTAAAAGTATATTTGAACCAGCACAATATTGTAAGGCAAATATCTTGCAATAAAAATTTTTTTAAAGTATATTTGAAGAACAAATTTCAAAATTTTGATAAAGTCAATTTTATTTTTATACTTTGTGCTCTATTTTTATACTTTTATGCTTTATTTAAAAAATCTTTGTCTAACCAAAGTTCACTATGATTTTATCCTATGTTTTCTGTTACATTTAGGTCTATTATCCAATTTGAGTTAATTTTTGAGTATAGTGTGAGATATTAGTTCAACTTTGTTCTTTTCTATATGAATATTCAGTTGATTCAGTACCATTTGTTGAAAAATACTATCCTTCCCTGTTGAATTATTTTGACATTTTTAATTGAAAATCAACTAGCCATATATGTGTGGGCTCATTTTTGGACTCTGTTATGTTCCATTGAACAATATGTCTATCTTTATGCCCATACCATAATGTCTTAATTGCTGTATTTTTATAGTAAGTCTTAAAATCAACTCATTATATATCTTCCAACTTTGTTCTTCAGTGTAAAAATTATGTTTGCAATTCTATATCCTTTACATTTACAAATAAATTTGAGAATCAATGCCAGATTCTATGAAAAAAAAAAAAAAACCTTGCTGGGATTTTGATTGGGATTGTATTGTGTCTATAAGACAAATTGGGGGAGAATTACTATATGAACAATATTAAGTCTTCTGATATATGAAAAAAAATATATCCCTTCATTTATTTAGGTCTTCTTCAATTTAGCTCATCAAAATTCTATGAGTTTCACTGTAGAGGTCAAATTTTCCACAAATGTGTTCATTATTTTCATCAAATTTATCCATAAATATTTCAAACTTCTGATGATATTGTAAATGGCATTTTTACTTCAATTTTTAATTATTCATTGCTAATATATATAAATACAATAGTTTTTTGTATTATACCTTGTGAGCTTAACTCACTTATTACTTCTACTGATAATAGCTTTATTTTAGTCTCTAAAATTTTCTAGATAGACAATCATATTGTCTGTAGATAAAGATAGTTTTAAAACTATGTTGCTCTTATTTATAATCTGTATGTCTTCTATTTCTTCTTGTCTTATTTCTGGAATAAATAAGAATATTTATTTATCCTTCTTTATCCATATTTTTATCCTTCTTATGTATTGTTGGATTCAAGTTACTAAAATGTTAAAAATTTTACAGCTGTGTTTATGAGGGATAATTCATTTGTAGTTTTCTTTCTTGTGATGTCTTTATTTGGTTATGGTATTAGGTTAACACTGGGCTCATAGAAGTGTTGTAAAGTATTGGCTCCTGTTTTATCTCTTGTAAGAGTTTGTGTTGGCTTATTATTATTTCTTCCTTAAATGTTTGTAATTCACCAGTGAAGCCATCTTATTTAGCCCTCTATGATTCTTTTTTTAATATAAATTTATTTATTTTAATTGGAGACTAATTACTTTACAATATTGTATTGGTTTTGCCATATATACCCTCTATGATTCTTGAAGGCTCTTTCATTTTTAACACTTTGCATTTCTAGTAAGATGCTTACTGTCAATCTTTACATTTTAGATATGTGCATCTCTCTGTCTCCTTATTGTCTGTCACTGACTCCTGCCTCCTTTCCATACTTTCTCAGGTGAATTCATGTCTGATAATCTGTTTCTAGGTGCTAACCAGCCCCCTCAGATAAAACTGATTAAACTGTTTCAATTTGTAGTTTCTCTAAAGCACTGATATTTGGGTTCAAGAACCACCACTCATATACATTAGCCATTAGAGTAGATAACTGACCACTGTCCTACACCAATTGTTGGCAAATCAGTGGCCATAACACANCATCTCTCTGTCTCCTTATTGTCTGTCACTGACTCCTGCCTCCTTTCCATACTTTCTCAGGTGAATTCATGTCTGATAATCTGTTTCTAGGTGCTAACCAGCCCCCTCAGATAAAACTGATTAAACTGTTTCAATTTGTAGTTTCTCTAAAGCACTGATATTTGGGTTCAAGAACCACCACTCATATACATTAGCCATTAGAGTAGATAACTGACCACTGTCCTACACCAATTGTTGGCAAATCAGTGGCCATAACACATTAAGTAAAGCCTGTCATCCCTTAAGAACTGAGACAGGAGTTAGAAAGACTGCATTTTTAGACCTTATGTGGGTACTTCCAAGTGAGTCTCTCCAGGCTTCAGTCTATCTGTAAAATTAGAAACTGGATCTCTAGATCTTCTGATTCCAAAAATGGAAGTAAATAAACAACAGCAGCACAGAGAAGGAGGTTAAATACAGTAATAAGAGGGTAATAAGACAACTTATGTTTTCAGTGATTATTTGACTTTACAAGTTTTGACATTCAAAAGTAGGTAGCCCATTAAAGTTGGCATGTTTTAAGATAGAGTATGGAAGGTTAAAAATGGGGTTTGTTTAGATGATGAATGCTTGGAAAAGAATGTTTTCCAGTATTGCTGTGCCAACCAAGAAAAACATTATCACATTCTAATGAGAAAAAATAAAAAATGCCAGAACAAATATGAAAACACTTCTGGGATTTTTAAATAAAGGCTTGTTACAGATCTGGAGAAGAGTTCTAGACACAGTGGATGGTGAGTAGCTACCAAAGTAAATGGACCTAGATAGGCTGAAAGCTGGAAGTAAAAGTTTCTCAATATAATGTTTATCAGAATATGGAAAAAGGTTTGGAATCAGCTTTCCTGAACAAGAGCATTACATTTATTCCCTGGAAAAATAGCTACCTAGCACTTAACTCTAAGCTCTGTACAAGGCTAAAGAAACAGAAAATGAAGCTGAGTTGGAGGTCACTCTCTAGTCAGCCACAGAGAGAATGACAGGCAGGGCTCCTGCCATCTCATTCCCTAAGGAAGACCAAAGTGTTGCATTTTTTTCTTTACAGCACCCCAGCTGATCCCTAAAGTGCTTTTTTTTTTTTAAAAAAAAGAAAGATTAAACAGAATCCTTCATTGTTGAATGGTATCCATTTGACTCCTTTTAAATGTATTCCAGCAATGCTTTCAGTCATCTTACAAAGGTGTGCTGATCACCTGGCTAGATGTGCCAGCATACCATCAGCACAGTCCTGAGCTACCTGCCACCAACCCCACATGGTCCCCATGCCAAATCTATGCCAGTCCTACTAGGCTCACTTATCACAACTAGGTTTAGTCTCTTTACTATGTTCTTGGGACTCTAAAACAGTGGAGATGGGGCAGAAACAGGAATATTTCTGGCAACAGAGACTCCAGTTCATAGTGACAATTTCTCTGCTTAGCATTGGGTACTACAGTAATTGGGTACTAAGCAAGCCTCAGAGTGTGGCCTCCTAATACTGTTTGCTAGTCTTTCATTATACTATTCATCCTGTCCTGAAGCAGGGGCTCTTAAATGGGGACAGCTCTGCCCTCATGTCACCCCCCTTCACCTCTCTCTCTCATCTACCCTTCCCCAGCTTTGCCTTTTCTTTGGCCTTGCTCCATCATTGCCTCATTTGAGCTTTTGTTAGTTCCCCCACAGTAACAGGAATTTGTGAAAGCCTGTAATTTATTTGGAGAGTTTGGCTCTTAGAATACCCTCTCCCCATTTCCAACTCAGAGGGAGAGCTCAGAGAGTTGGCTTTTGGCAGCCAAGGAGTAGGGAATCTGGTCTCACATTTGAGTTCTTTTCCGAGCAGCCTCCCTGTATTTCAAAGACTTTAGCCTGTGAGCCTGGATAAGGAGCCAGAGTACTAATTGGGCACTTGAGTGAAAAGACTTTGAATATAAGGAAGCTTGAGGGCCAATAGGTCCAGAATGGAGCTGGAGAGGCCAAGGTTCTGCTTTTGCACTGCCCAGGCTCAACAGAAACCCGGCTGGCAATGGGTAGAGGAAAAAAAGAGGGAGTGCCTAATGAATACAGACATTGTATTCACTTCAGGTACAGAGCTTTTGGGGGCCAACTTTTGGGGAGTACTTAGCTCACTTAAGGGTAGTACTTGAGGCTGAAGAGAACTCTGGGACTCATTGGCAGAAAATTGTGTATGATAGGTTTGTATATATTTAATTCTTAAAGTCCTGGGCTATGTTGGACAGAAAGTTTATTAGTCAGAAATTAGGCACTTGCTTAGCACTTAGGACAGCTGCACATTGGGAAAAAATGCTTACTGCCTAATAGAACATTGTGGGGTGTTATCTCTGATTTTGCCAAGTCTTTTTATAAAGACCATCTTTATAAACGACCCTTTATAAATATAAAGACCCTTTTTATAATGACCCTCTGTATCTCCCATTAAAATTTATTTTTCACCCTTTGAACTCTCCCACATCTCAACCACTTCATCAAAAATACTTCTTTGTCTACCTCATGAGAGCAAGGGTAATATGTGTGTGTATGAGTTGCTCAGTTGTGTCCGACTCTTTGTGACCCCATGGACTGTAAACCCACCAGGCTCCTCTGTCCATGGAATTCTCCAGGCAAGAATACTGGAGTGGGTTGCCATTCCTTTCTCCAGGGGATCTCCCCAACTCAGGGACTGAACACAAGTCTCCTGCATTGCAGGCAGATTCTTTCTATCTGAGCCACCAGGAAAGCCCAGGGGTAATATGTGAGACAACAAAAACTCTCTAGCTTTGATTCAAGGACTGTCAAGCATTCTAGCAAACCTCTACATGTCTTGTATTTTCCAAAAAAGGAAACTAAGTGCAAGAAAGATAAAGAATAACTGATAGCACTCTTTTATCATCAGCATGGTTATAGTTATCATTATTTGTATTATCACTATTGGTTCTTTTTTTAAGTAGTCATACCTGATTGTTTTTTTCTTATAAAATTTCCTCTGATAACTTTTCTTGCTAACAATTATGCTATTTTTCTTCAGTCATTAATCTAGCTATTAAATTACCTTTTTTTTCTGACAGCCCTTCCCCTGAGTGCTGTGCTGAGTGCACCCGACTGCACTCGTGGCCAGGAGAAGGTGGGCATATCTCTCCCAGGCATGCCACTGGGGGCCTGGGTGAGTCTTCTGCCTCTGATAAAGTCGTGTTTGCTGTCATCCATTATCTGGGGAGTCAGCTATCCAGAGCTCTGGTCTGTGTTGATGATGTTGTAGGTCCTCTGGCTGTGTTCTCCACAAACATTTCATGTGGTCTCCATTTCTGGGAGCTCAAATCACAGCTACATTTTTTACCCCTCCAAGCTCTGTGAAAGACTAAGGGGCATGGAGTCTGGTATCATTTTCCTGCCTTATCCAGAACGGGTGGGTGGCCAAGTTGAGGGACAGAAGTGGCCCAAGATCCCTGCCTCTTCCTTCCTAGTAAGCCATTGTCCGAGCAGGTGCCTGGCTGTGGGGTGAACTTTGGGGAGAGTATGTTCTCTTTGATCACTTGTGGGGAGATCTCCTGAGACAGAGAGATCCAGTAGTGAGCAAGGGAAGGAGGAGACATGTAGGGACAGAGGCCACTGTGTCACAGTGTCCTGCAGAGGATTCTTCATGGTGGGCAGCCAGGGAAGGGCATGGGCATAGTCATTAGTGCATCCTGGGGCTGGCACAAGCTGGGTTTTCTCCTGGGGCCATTGCTCCCTACCAGGATGGCTTCTTTGGTTGAATTACTTGGGGCATGAGGGCTCAGGACAGACTCTTCTGAGGAGAAAGGAGACCCAGCTATGTGGCAATGGGGTGAGCGCTGTCAGCCTGGTTTTGAGGTGGCCTTCTTGTCCTGTTGGCTCTCAGTAGGTGCCCCAAGTGGATAAGAAGGACCTTGTCCAGCTTCAAACATCCTTGGGATGCTTGAGCCCCTGACTCATATGTTCTTAGCCAAGGAGAAGATTTGTCATCTCCAGGCCACTGCCTCCTCCTGCCCCTAAGGACCAGTCTGACCCTCCTGTCAAGGCTTGTCCTATCATGCCTTCGGGAGCTGAGCAGGTGATCCTGCAGTTCTGCTCTGTTTCCTTTCTCTCCAGTTAGCCACGTTCTTGTTCCCTGCTGCCCTGCCCTTCCTCATTGGGTGCTTGGGCTGTGTGTGTGATGTTTCCCTTCATGGCAAGACAACCGTGTATTGAGGATTCACCGTGTGCTGTGTGGGGCTCAGAAAGCCCATCCTGTGGCCCCTGTACTGTGAACCATGAGGGCAGGGAGGGAGCTGTTTCATTCAAGGCAGAAGGACTAGACGGCCCTCTTGCAAATGGAATTCTACCTCTTCAAGAATGCAATGTGAAGTTCCCANTGTGGGGCTCAGAAAGCCCATCCTGTGGCCCCTGTACTGTGAACCATGAGGGCAGGGAGGGAGCTGTTTCATTCAAGGCAGAAGGACTAGACGGCCCTCTTGCAAATGGAATTCTACCTCTTCAAGAATGCAATGTGAAGTTCCCAGCATCTACTGGTAATACAAGGATTTCACATTTTTTAGAAATATAGTGAGCATATGTATGTACTTTTTTAGAATTGGTACTATAAATTGGTGGCTTCCTAGGTGGTGCTAGTGGTAAATAACCTGCCTGCCAATGTAGGAAACATAATGAGGCATGGGTTTTATACCTGTGTCAGGAAGATCTGCTGGAAGGGGGCATGGCAACCTATTCCAGTATTCATGCCTGGAGAATCCCATGGACAGAGGAGCCTGGTGGGCTACTGTCCACAGGGTCTTAAAGAGTCAGACACTACTGGAGCAACTTAGCATGTACACACACACAGAAGTTGAGGCGCTTCCCTGGCAACTCAGTGGTAAAGAACCCAACTGCCAATGCAGAAGACACAGGTTCAGTCTCTGGATCAGGAGGATCCTGTGGAGTAAGAAATGGCAACCCACTCCAGGATTTTTGCCTGGGAAATTCCATGGACAGAGGAGCCTGGCAGGCTACAGTCCGTGTGGGCACAAAGAGGTGGACATGACTGAGTGACTGAGCACACACACATACATCCTTAATCTAGCAACTTTTGTTTTTCCTTAGAATGTCTGACCTCTCTGAAAATCTTCAAATAAAAATTTTACTCTGGTCTTAAACCATGTGATTTATACATTTTTGTGCATGCTTGGGTGCTCAGTCATATGTGACTCTTTGCAACCCCATGGACTGGAGCCCACCAGGCTCTTCTGTCCACGGGATTTTCCTGAAAAGAATACTAGAGTGGGCTGCCATTTCCTCCTCCAGGGGTTTTTCCTGACCCACGGAATGCTCTATGTAAAAAGTGTCCCCTATTCTACTGTTAGATCCTTGACCACAAAGACCATATGTCACTTATTTAGCACCCTCAGTGCTGTAAGATAGCTATGTGTTTGGGCCAGAAAGGATGTTAAATAACTGTTAAACAAATGAATAGCTTCATTTTTTATTTTTTTACTTTATTCAACTTTACAATACTGTATTGGTTTTGCCATACATCGACATGAATCCACCACAGGTGTATACGAGCTCCCAATCCTGAATCCCCCTCCCACCTCCCACCCCACATTGTCTCTCTGGATCATCCCCGTGCACCAGCCCCAAGCATCCTGCATCCTGCATCGAACATAGACTGGCGCCTCATTTCTTACATGATAGTATACATGCTTCAATGCCATTCTCCCCAAGTGTACATTTAGCATCAAAAACTATATCAAAGTAATTTTCCCTGTTCATCACATGAAGTGTGGCTAAAAGCACTGGCCACTATATATAAAACAAATATAAGAAGACTGAAAGGTAAAGAGAACAAAGCTGGTGGACTAAGTATCTCAAGACTCAAGGAACAACACAGTGTTGAATTACCTGAGGGTTTTTTTTTTTTTGCCTCATATATCTTACACATGGAGCTGAAGAAACTTACAACTGGGAAATGCCAATATGGACAGATAAAATGAGCACCAAGAAAAGCCTGATTTCTCTAACCAAAGGACCAAGAAAGGAGTAGCCTAGAAAGACAGAAAAGTTTGGGACAATAACCAGTCTACTCTAACCAAAAACCATGGGGAAAAATGTGTCTCTTCTGACCTTTACCAAAAAGGCCTAATAAGGAATCTCGACTTATAAACTCACCCAGTTGTAACAAGGTGCCCTAATCTGTCCCTCTACCATTCCAAGGTAGTATTAGAGAAAACTGAGTAGGGAGCCAGAAATGTCATTCCCTCTTAGTGGCAACAAGGCCTATTCCTAAAACACTGTGTTAGTGGAGACCATGCAGGGAGACTGGACATTCACCCTTGCTAGACTGTAACCTCCAGTTCTCCCTCCATTTCTGAAGAGGTACAAAGATGGTGTCAGTGAATGCCAAGTAGGAAACTAGGACTTTTAGCATCACTCAGTATACGATCCATTGAAGCAACATGGAAAATAGTAAGAAAAGACTCTTACCTCTCCCAACCAGTTAAGTATCAGAGGAAGACAAGTGGGGATCTTGAACACCAACCCCTGTTCACCATAACAATGCACCTATCCTCCCCACAGTATCCATGGAGGCTAAGCAGGGAACCTGGACCTGGAACCTCCATCCCCACCTCTTCCACCCTATCTAGAAATAATGAGGAGATACCTTGCTGGCACAGTGTCATAGTAGGCCTACTAAAACACAAGGTTTAAATAAGACACGAAGTCTTATGATATTCAAAATGCCCAAGGTTCAACAGAAAAACCACTTGTCACACCAAAGATTAAGAAAATCTCAACTTCAATGAGAAAAGAAAATTAACTGCCACCAACACTAAGATGACACAGATGCTGAAATTATTTGACAAGCATTTTAAAGCACCCACTATTAAAATGTTTTAATAAGCAATTACAATCATACTTGAGACAAGTGAAACAATACTAAGTCTCAGCAACTAAATAGAAAATATAAAGAAGAAACAATGGAAATTTTAGAACTAAAACATAGAACTGAAATAATGATAATTTTAAAAATTTCACTGGATGAGTTCCACTAAATAATGGAGAGGGCAGAGGAAAGAATAAGAGTAAACTTGAAGATAGAACAATAGAAATTATCTAATGTGAACAAGACGGGGAAATAAATTTTTTGAAAATGAACAGAGCTTCAGAGAACTGTGGTCCTNCTAAATAATGGAGAGGGCAGAGGAAAGAATAAGAGTAAACTTGAAGATAGAACAATAGAAATTATCTAATGTGAACAAGACGGGGAAATAAATTTTTTGAAAATGAACAGAGCTTCAGAGAACTGTGGTCCTATAAAAAAAAGATGTAATGTTTCTGTCGTCATAAGAGTGCTGGATGGAGAGGAGAAAAAAGGTGCAGCTGAAAAATTACTCAGAGAAATAATGGCCGAAAATCTCCCAAATTTGACAAAAGACAAACCTACAGTATTAAGAAGCTAAGTGAAGTACAAAGAGGATGAACTCAAAGAAATCTATGCCAAAACACATCAGAGTCAAAGTTCTGAAATATAAACACACACTAATTTTGAAAATATTGAGAGAGAAGTGATACCCTAATNAATTTGACAAAAGACAAACCTACAGTATTAAGAAGCTAAGTGAAGTACAAAGAGGATGAACTCAAAGAAATCTATGCCAAAACACATCAGAGTCAAAGTTCTGAAATATAAACACACACTAATTTTGAAAATATTGAGAGAGAAGTGATACCCTAATTAAGGGGAAAGCCATCAAATGATAGTGGACTTCTCATCAAAGCAAAACAAAAAAAGGAGGGCAGAAGTAAGAAGTGATAAAACATTTTTCAAGTGCTGAAAGAAAAAACTGTCAACTTGGAATTGCATATCCAGTCAAACTGTGCTTCAGGAAAGAAGGAGAAAATCTAGGTATTTTCAAATGAATGAATACCAAGAGAATTTGTCACCAGCAGACCTAACTTTAAAGAATGGCCAAAGGAATTTCTCCAAACAGAAAGGAAACAATAGAAAACAGAATCTTGGATCATCAAGAAGGAAGAAAGAATTCTCTGCAACCTCATGAACTCTGTCACATCAGGTTCCTCTGTCCTCCACTCTCTCCTAGACTTTGCTCAAATTCATGTCCATTGAGTCAGTAATGCTTTCTAGCCATCTCATCCTCTGCTGCCCTCTTCTCCTTTTGCCTTCAATCTTTCCCAGCATCAGGGTCTTTTCCAGTGAGTTGGCTCTTCGCATCAGGTGGCCAAAGTATTGGAGCTTCAGCTTCAGTCCTTCCAATGAATACTCAGGGTTGATTTCCTTTAGGATTGACTGGTTTGATCTCCTTGCAATCCAAGGGACTATCAAGAGTCTTCTCCAGCACCACAATCCAAAAGCATCAGTTCTTCATCACTCAACCTTCCTTATGGTCCAACTCTCACATATCAATGATTGTCCTTGCAAATAGTCTAAATACAACAAATAAAAAACAGAGAATGGCAGAAAAAAAAAAATACCCCAACCATAAGCTGTCTACAAGAAACTTCAAATATATATCTCCAGGGAATCATGCTAGGTGAAAAGGCCAGTTTCAAAAAGTCACAGATTATATGACTCAATTTATATCTTTCATGAAATACTATTATAGAGATAAAAAAAAAATAGTGGTTGCCAAGAGTTAGGGATGGTGGACTGGGTATGACTATAAAGGAGTAACACAAAGGAGATTTTTGTGGTGATGGAATAGTTATTTATCTTGATTGCAGTGGTGGTTATAGAAATCTACACATGCAATAAAATAATAAGTATATATACATTTTATAGCAGTGCAACTTTCTGGTTTTGATATTATAGTCTAGTTATATAAGATGTAATCATTGGAGGAAACTGGGTGAAGGGTTCATGGGACGTCTCTGGATTATCTTGACTATTTCCTGTGACTTTATAATTATTTCAAAAGTTAAAAAATCTCAGATTAACATTTAAAAATCTATATTTTAAAAACTACTGATAATAGCATACAAAATGGTGAGAAAATTTCAGCTTTCCTACTAAGGTCAGGTGCAAGACAAAGCTGTCCCTTCTTACTACTCCTTTAACATTGTAGTGGAAGTTCTAGCTGATTTAATAATACAAGAAAAAGAAATACGAGTATACAGACTGGGAAGGAAGACATAAACTTTCTTTGTTCACAGATGACAAAGTAATATATATAGAAAATTTGAAAGAATTGACAAAAAATTCTGGAATTTAAAAACAATTACAGCAAGGCATCAGGATATCAGATTAATATACAAAAGTCACTTTCCTATATAACTAGCAACGAACAAGTATAATTTGAAATTTTAAAAACGAATATCATTTACATCAGCACCCCCAAATATTAAATGCTTAGGTATAAATCTAACAAAATATGTACAAGTTTATATGAAAAAACTACAAAATTTTAATGAACTAAAATTCAAAGAACTAAATAAATGGAGAAACCCAAAGAACTAAATAAATGGACAAATATTATATGTTCATGAACAGGAAGACTCAATATTGTCAGGATATCAGTTCTTCCCAACTTGATATATAGATTCAGTGCAATCACAATCAAAATCTTAGCAATTTGTTTTTGGGATATTGACAAACCAATTCTAAAGTTTACACAGAGAAGCAAAAGACTCCAAATAATCAACACAGTATTGGAAGAGATGAAAAAAGTTGGAGAACTGTCATTTCTTGACCTCAAGACTTACCATAAAGCTACAATATTCAAGACTGTGTGGTATTGATGAAAGAATAGACAAATAGATCAATGGAACAGAATAAAAGACCCAGAAATATCAATAGATCCACGTAAATATAGCCAACTGATCTGTGACAAAGAAGCAAAGACAATACAGTAGAGCAAAAGTAATATTTTCAGCAAGTGTTTCTGGAACCACTGGATATCCACATGCAAAAAAAAAAAAAAATTTAATCTAGACACAGACCTTACCTCCTTCTCAAAAATTAACCGAATGGATCACTGACCTAAATATAAAACATTTGTAGAAACACTAAGTGTTTAGTTCTTTGAAAGCGAAAGTGTTAGTTGTTCAGTCATGTCTGACTCTTCGCAATCCCATGGACTATAGCCCGCCAGGCTCCTCTGTCCATGGAATTCTCCAGGCAAGAATACTGGAGTGGGTAGCCATTCCCTTCTCCAGGAGGCATTGCAGGCAGATTCTTTACCATCAGAGCCACTACGGAAGCCCTTAAATATAAAGCACAAAACTCTAAAACTCCTAGAAAATAATTTAGGGTAAACTTCAATGACCATGGGTTTGATTACAGCTTTTTGGGTTCAAGGCCAAATCATAATCCATGAAAGAAATAATTGGACCTCATCAAAATTTAAAACTTCTACTCTGCAAAAGACAATGTCAAGAGAATGAGAAGCTAAGCCACAGATGGAGAGAAAATATTTGCAAAAGACATAACTGATAAAGGACTGTTATTCAAATGTACAAAGACCTCCTGAGAGTCAGCAATGAAAACATGATCAACCCAGTTAAAAAAATGTCCCAAAGACCTTAACAGACAGCTCATCAAAGAAAATATATAGATGACAAATAAACA
>SJYV01042274.1:0-55945 GCA_006410875.1 Neotragus pygmaeus | reverse complement strand
TGGTGAATGGAATTGTTTCCTTAATTTCTTTTTCTACTTTCTCATTAATAGTGTAAAGGAATGCAAGGGATTTCTGAGTGTTGATTTTATATCCTGCAACTTTACTATATTCATTGATTAGCTCTAGTAGTTTTCTGGTGGAGTCTTTAGGATTTTCTATGTAGAGGATCATGTCATCTGCAAACAGTGAGAGTTTTACTTCTTCTTTTCCTTATCTCAATCGATGCAGAGAAGGCCTTTGACAAAATTCAACGTCCATTTATGATAAAAACTCTCCAGAAAGCAGGAATAGAAGGAACATATCTCAACATAATAAAAGCTATATATGAGAAACCCACAGCAAACATTATCCTCAATGGTGAAAAATTGAAAGCATTTCCCCTAAAGTCAGGAACAAGACATGAGTGTTGACTTTTAAGCCAGCTGTTTTACTCTCCTGTTTCACTTTCATCAAGAGGCTCTTTAATTCCTCTTTGCTTTCTGCCACAAGGGCATATCTAAGTTTAATGATATTTCTCCCAGAATCTTGATTCCAGCTTGTGATTCATCCAGCTTGGCATTCCATATGATGTACTCTGCATATAAATAAAATAAGCAGGGTGACAATATACAGCCCTGATGTACTCTTTTCCCAATCCATGCTTCTTGATCTGCCTACAGGTCTCTCAGGAGACAGGTAAGGTGGTCTGGTATTCCCATCTCTTTAAGAATTTTCCACAGTTTCTTGTGATGCTCACAGTCAAAGGTTTTAGTGAAGTCAATGAAGCAGAAGTGAAAAAAATAATTCTGGAATTCTCTTGCTTTTTTTGTATATGATCCAATGGATTCTTACAATTTGATCTCTGGTTCCTTTTCTAAATCCAGCTTGTACATCTGGAATTTTTCAGTTCATGTACTATTGAAGCCTAGCTTGAAGGATTTTGAGCATTACCTTGCTAGCATGTGAAATGAGCTCAATTTTGTGGTAGTTTGAATATTTTTTGGCATTGCCCTTCTTTGGGATTGAAATGAGATCTAACTTTTTCCAGGCTCTCCTAGTGCTATTAAAAAAAAAAAAAAAAAGTCCTTTAATCTTGGTGATGACTAAAATTTTGGAAAAAATAGAAGGGCATGGAACTTGAGTGGCAATTTTTGAAAAATTAGTTCAGAAAATATTTTCTTATTGCTTCAGTAGTTATTGTGGTAGGAATAGTTGTCCCACAAAGATGTTCATATCCTCATTCCCAATACTTGTGAATATGTTACAAATCTTGACAAAGGAAATTTAAGGTTGCTAATCAGATGATCTTAAATAGGGGATCATCTTCAACTATCTAGGTGGGCCCAATACGTTCACAACACATTGGTATTAAACTTGAAATTTTCCAATTTTTTTTTTTCATTCAAGAGAATTTTTTTTTTATTTTTGGTGTTTTCCCCAACCATCTCATAAAATGTATTTTTATCATGACAACTGTTTATTGAATTCCTAAAGTGAGAATGAGCTTTGTGCTATTAGAGGAGACACTTTTCTGTGTTATGTTTTTATAGCAACAAACAAAGGCATCTAATGTAGACTTGGGAATAATGATGTGTGGGATCTCTTGACATGTTGGGGTGTGTGACCTGTGATTCTCTGAAGAGTTATTAGAGGATGAGACATAAGGCCTGAAAGACCAATAAAGGGTGTACAGTGAGATAAATTGATATATGAAAATGATTATATAAATCATTCTAGATATTATTAAAGATATGTCATTTTTTTAGGACACCCTACATTAGTTTAGTAAAGGCTATGGTTTTTCTAGTAGTCATGCATGGATGTGAGAATTGTACTGTAAAGAAAGCTGAGCGCTGAAGAACTGATGCTTTTGAACTGTGGTGTTGGAGAAGACTCGAGAGTCCCTTGGACTGCAAGGAGATCCCATCAGTCAATTTCTAAAGGAAATCAGTCCTGAGTGTTCATTGGAAGGACTGATGTTGAAGCTGAAACTCCAATAGTTTGGCCACCTGATGCGAAGAGCTGACTTATTGGAAAAGACCCTGATGGTGGAAAAGATTGAAGGTAGGAGAAGAAGGGGACAACAGAGGATGAGATGATTGGATGGCATCACTGACTCAATGGATATGGATTTGGGTGGATTCCCGGAGTTGATAATGGACAGGGAGGCCTGGCATGCTGCAGTGCATGAGGTTGCAAAAAGTAGGACATGACTGACCGACTGAACTGAACTGACATCTGGGTAGACTGAAAAGGTCAAGGAAGCTAAGCAACTCATGATAATTTAGGGGTCCCCATAAACAAAGAAGTCCAAAAAATGAGATGTGTATAGGTTGAGAGTCTCATTGATCTTAGGAAAATTGCCAACCTCTAGCTGCCCTGTATCATTTGAGGACATGGATCTAAAATTCAAAACTGATGAGATATTGTTTTCTTATTGCAGTATAATTGCTTTAAAATATTGTGTTAGTTTCAGCAAAGGGGATCAGGTAAATAAAACAAATATCCTTTCTCTCCTAAACCTCTTTTCCTCTCCCCAACATCCACTCCTCTAGGTCATCTCATAGCATTGTGCTGAGTTCCTTGTTCTATACAGTCAGATGAGGTATTCTTAAACAATAGTCTTTGTACCCAGGAAGCTCCTGTTTAGATTAGTTTGGATAAATATTCTGATTTCCATATGTGTTTAATTTATACATTTTTATTTCTAAATGTTCTAAAAAATTTTAATCATCCAACTTGTTCTGATTAATCTAAGAAGGAGGTATTTTTTTACATGTAGATTTTATAAGTAAGTGTGATGGTGACAACATATACTCAGCTAACCATCTGGGAAAACCTAGTAGAATTGGGGTAGTTAGGAATAATGAAAATTTTCTAATGCAACTTGTTTGCCAGCAGGAGTATTTTCCTCTCAATTACCAGTGAGCTATATTTAAAGTAATTAGTTTCTTTACTTAAACAAGTTTATAGTTGTAGCCATAAAAAGAAATTATGAAACTAATTTTTCATGAAAATATAGTGAGTATACAATGATAAAGATGATACAATCCCAATTTGCCTTGTAGTTTAGTTGTTAAACTTTTACCACTGGGAAATGTGTTCTTATTTTTTGATGATGTTAAAATTTTTGTAAGATCAATCTGGCAGCTCCAGGAAAAGAATACATTCAGCCAGAACAGAGTTAGAATAATAAAATTTTTATAGAAATACAGGAAGACTAGTATCTGAATCAATGTGGCTATAGTTCAACAGGAAATATGGACAGACTCTGTGAAAGCAGAATTAATGCTAATTATTAAGCTAATAGTTCACACTCATAGCTGAATCTGCAAAATGCATGGAATGGTTATTGAACGAGTTCATCAAAGACTTTCAAGAATAATTATTTCTATTTAAGTGGAAGAGGTTTTTTTGTTTGTTTGTTTGTTTGTTTTTAAAGAGCAACAAAAATGTTTCCTAACACTGGCTTTTGGGTTCATTTTCTCTTCTGCCAAAATATGCATTGAATATATTTAGGGAGCTTGTGTGCACCTGTGGTGGATTCGTGTCGATGTATGGCAAACCCAATAGAGTATTGTAAAGTTAAATTTAAAAATAAATAAATTTTAAAAAAAGAAAAAAAAGAAAAAAAAATTAATCTCCTGCCTGTATTTGCTTATTTTCCAAATAATGAAGTAATTTTAATTAGGTGATATAATCACCATAATAGTTTCTATATGTCAGAATTACATAGCTCTCAGCACTCCAGATTATTTCATACGTTCCTAATAGTCTTACCTTGTGCTGGATCATAGCAGAACTGACAATTATTTTTGAATATAGTAGAGAATTACAAATGTATTTTAATAGAAATTTATTTATTTTAATTGGAGGTTAATTACTTTACAACATTGTATTGGTTTTGGCATACATCAACATGAATCCACCACAGGTATACACGTGTTCCCCATCCTGAAACCCCCTCCCTCCTCCCTTTCTGTACCATCTCTCTAGGTCATCTCAGTGCACCAGCCCCAAGCATCCAGTATCATGCATCGAACCTGGACTGTACATATTGAAAACTTTTGTTCTAATCATGGGTTTAATGTTGTAACTGAAAAAATACAATTTACCTACATTTCCTCATGATAATTTATCACTTAACTTCATTTTGTCTGAACTTGACCTTTGAAATTACTAGTTGTAAAGTAAGGCAATACTTTTTCTCTGATCTAGAGAAAATAGGACAGAAAGAATTTAAGATTTTTAATGAACAGAACATAGCATTTTTACCCAAAATACTGCCAAAGGATGCAATTGCTTATTCTTGTCTAACTTTTATTTTTTTCTGTTTTAACTGCTGGAAATAGTCACATTCACAGTGAAATAAAATTGGGTAATTATTTTTTGAAGATTTACAAAAAATCCTCACCAATTAATCATAAAGAGGAATGTGGTCTACAAAATATATATTTCAAGCCATCATTTAAAATGTCAAGATGTTAATGTTCCTTATTTAATATAAATTAATTTATTTTAATTGGAGGTTAATTACTTTACAATATTGTATTGGTTATAAGCTGTATAATTACTTATACTGGCTACCAGGTAGAAGTTTTACTCTTCAGAAACCACCTCAAGAGCTTACTTGTAGGATGCAAAAATGTTGTCTCCTGGGAACACACTACAAAGCCTAGAGGTAAAGGCTGAAACTATTTTCCCAAGAGATATTTATGAGAGCCAAAATTTTGTTTTTCTGTCAAGTCATTCCCAAGTTCTGAGACACAAAATAGAAAAACAAAACCATAGAAAATGGTTTATTATGCTTCTCTTGTTTCCATTAATCTATACAATATCTGGTGTTTGTTTGTTTGTTTGTTTTTTCTGGAGTGGAAACCAAATCAAAAACGTTTTAAGGGGAAAATGATATTCAAAGATGGAAATTATATGTGAATTCTTTAATATAAAAAGCAAAGAATAGCATAAGAATTTTTCCTGTTAATACCAGTATCCACAAGTCAATGTCCTACTCCCAACTACTCTTTAGAGCCACATTTACAAACATTTAAGCATTCTCAGATTCAGATCCAAAGCAAATAAATTTAGCACTAGATGATTCACTTACAAAAATATCCATCTGCCTCTGAAAATGTTTTCGATTTGGATATCTTTCATAAGGCAGTCATACTAAATCAATGGTAAAAAACCAATTTGATTGCATGGATGTGGTCTGAGGAATTCCTCAGAAGTTCAATCTACTAAATAAATGTAAATACTAAATAATAGTCTCAGAGGTGAAGGTCATTGAAATAACACTATTTCTTCACTTATATAGACTTATCAATACATTTAGTGTTATGTGATGCTTCTGTTCAAATAAATTTAGATCTTCAGTTATTTTAAATATTAATAATTTACATTCTTCCAGTGATTCCTGTACAATTCATTTTCCTCCCTAGCTTCATGGTATGCTATTATAGTATTCAGCAACTAACTTCATTTTTTCAGTAATTCTTCCTCTGCTCACATCCTATCCAGAGGAGACACATGACAAGAAGCTGCTATGTTCTGGTGGATGCTGACATTCTGGCTTGCATTTGCTACCTGAGAGCTGTGCATGACCTTTCTTAGTCTCAATTGTCTTGTGCAATTGGTTATACTGACATTGTTTTTTTAATTTTATTTTACTTTACAATACTGTAATGCTTTTGCCATGCATCAACATGAATCCTTCAGAATGGGAGAAAATAATAGCAAATGAAGCACTGACAAACAATTAATCTCAAAAATATACAAGCAACTCATGAAGCTCAATTCCAGAAAAATAAATGATCCAATCAAAAAATGGGCCAAAGAACTAAATAGACATTTCTCCAAAGAAGACATATAGATGGTTATACTGACATTTCACAGAGATTTTATGAAAGCCACAAGACGTTGTACTTTGGAAAATGCTTTTTGAAAACCTATGAAAGTGAAAAGTGGGGTGTTCATAAAGACTTTCATGTCAGTGCCAGCTTTATGGCTCTGTCTGAGACATTTTTTTCCATTGATCTTGTCTTAATATTGAAAATCATCTATGATTAAACCAGTTTAAAGGATAAGCTTCATAGATATGCAGGTGCGGGTCTCATGTTAGGGAAATTTTAGAAATTGTCCATATTTACTCCCTCCCCTGGGGTACACACTAGCTAAAATTTAAAAATTTTGCTTGTTTATTTCTATGCTTTTCTTTCCAGACAGACTTCCTAAAAGGAAGCACAAATGCAAGAATACAGTGATATCTGCATGCATGCACACACACACACACACATTTCTCTGTGATCCAAGGGCCTTGCATTCTAATGATCAGTAAGGCAGATTTTTTTTTCACTTGGGTGAAGGGTTCATCTGGTGTGTGTTGATCTGTAGGACTTGTATTGCATCTGTTTCACCTCCATGTGAAAGTTTGAAGAAGGCTTTCATTATGTGTATCAAGATACTACAAAGAATCTGTATGTGCCCTTTCCTTCTTTCTCTGTTTAGTAGCTAAGTTGTGTCTGACCACTTTGAGACCCTATGAACTATATAGCTCACCAAGCTCCTCTGTCCATGGGATTTCCCAAGCAAGAATACTGGAGTGGTTTGCCATTTTCTTCTACAGGGCCTTCCCAACCTGGGGATCAAACCTGCATCTTCTGCATTGGCAGGTGGATTCTTTACCACTGAGCCACCAGGGAAGCATTTCCTTTATGTCCAGTTTAATTCTATAATGTATTAAACAAGAAAGCCAAATGCTGTAACAACTGGCAGTTGTGCAAGCCTGCCTGTGCAAGGCTTCCTTGATATCAACTGGTACCTAAAATGGTGTTCTGCCAAATATGCCATCTTGTATATATGCATCAAGATCGAGGTCACTAGCATATAACAGAGGATTTCTTAAGTGTGCTAATAGTTACCATCTGACTTTGGAAAGCATAGTCAAGCTATCCTTTATTAAGTATTCTATCCTTAAACAGTGTGTCATGAAATAAGTTGAACAGACTAGATTCCTCACATAACTTGTCTCATTCCATTGGGGGTTGACAACAGCTCATGCAGAGCATCTGGCCAGTTCCCAAGGAGTCCAGCTCAGCAGACTAATAGGTAACACATCCGAGGCATGTGATCCCAACTAACAATATCCTCTCATAAAGGAAATAACTATATAATATTACTTAATTATAGTACCAAATTCAAATAATCTACATGTTTAAATCTTTAAATTACTTAATAACATAAACATTCATAATAGAATTGAATATTGACATTAAACTCATTCATATGGTCACTAATTTTTCATATTTTCCTGATGTAAATTTGCTGATTTGAGGCTATAAAATCTACAGCATTAAATACAGGAAGATGTCAAGTTTGTGGAGGTATAACTACTATGTTAAAAACACACACACATATATTTCCATAAAGTTTAAATAACTGAGCATATTGAGTAAAACTGAAGAACTTCAGGCTCCGATGGTTCAGCTGCTTGTCTAGATAGTGAGAAACACTTGTAGTTGACTACAGTCAGCTGCTGTTCACAACCACTGCAGAGAAAGTTTTAGACCGCAGTCCCTAACATTATAATCAATTATGAATTTAAAAGCCTGGCCTGGATGAATCGCAAGCTGGAACCAAGATTGCCAGGAGAAATATCAATAACCTCAGATGTGCAGATGACAACACACTTATGGCAGAAAGCGAAGAAGTAAAGAGCCTCTTGATGAAATTGAAAGAGGAGAATGAACAAGTTGGCTTAAAACTCAACATTCAGAAAACTAAGATCTTGCCATCTGGTCCCATCAGTTCAGTTCAGTTCAGTTGCTCAGTCATGTCCAACTCTTTGCAACCCCATGAACTGCAGCACACCAGGCCTCCCTGTCCATCACCAACTCCCGGAGTTCAACCAGATTCACGTCCATCGAGTCAGTGATACCATCCAGCCATCTCATCCACTGTTGTCCCCTTCTCCTGCCCTCAAAACCTCCCAGCATCAGAGTCTTTTCCAATAAGTCAACTCTTTGCATGAGGTGGCCAAAGTACTGGAGTTTCAGCTTTAGCACCATTCCTTCCAAAGAAATTCAAGGGTTGATCTCCTTTAGAATGGACTTGTTGGATCTCTTTGCAGTCCAGGGGACTCTCAAGAGTCTTCTCCATCACCACAGTTCAAATGCATCAATTCTTTGGTGCTCAGCCTTCTTCACAGTCCANAGCAGCGCTTTGATCTTTGGAGCTTGATGATTCTTTTTTGTGGGTCTGTCCTGTGCATTGTAGGGTGTTTTTCAGCATCCCTGACCTCCACCCACTGCTTGCCAGCAGTACCTACACCTGAATCTAGACAATTGTGTCTCCAGATACAGTCAAGTGTCCCTAAGGGGAAGGACAAAGTCACCTGGTGAAGAACCACTGCTGGGACTTCTGTGATGGTCCAGGGGTTAAGACTTTGCCTTTTAATGCAGGGTTGTGGGTTCAATCCCTGGTTAAGGGGCTAAGATCCCAAATGCTCTTGTGGCCAAAAGTCCAGAACATAAATAACAGAAGTAATATTATAACAAATTCAATTAAGACTTTTTTTAAAAAATGGTCTGCATAAAAAGAAAGAATTATTTTTAAAAAATGCCTGTTCTCCTCAACTGCTTTCCAAAGGGCAGGACACGCAACATTGATTGCAGGGAAATGAATCCGCAGAAGAGACTCAGGAATACTTGTTCATCCTTCTCTGCCCTGGGAAGTATGGATGTGACAGGCATCATCACAGAAAAAGCCTCTAATTCCAGGCAGCTTCCAGTCTAGACTCTAGACCAAAACAGGCAGACACAATTTAAGAAGTCCCTGTAGCAAAAATTGCCATCACAGAAAAAGCACAGACTCAGATTGTAATACCATTGTAAAGGTAGATAACACCATTTTAATAACAGCTTTGTAAAAACATAATTCATACATCTATAGTTCACCCATTTAAACTGTGCAATTCTATGATTTTTAGTACATTCACAGAGCTGGGAAACCATTACCATGATCAATTTTAGAACATTTTCATCACCTCAAAAATCATACCATACCCATTAGCAGTCATTCCTCATTTTCCCCCAACCCACACTTCAGCTCCAGGCAACTACTAGTCTTCTTTCTGTCTCTATAGATCTGCCTATTCTGAGCATTTTGTGCAAATGGAATCTTAGATGACTTTCTGTGACTGGCTTCTTTCACTTAGCATGTTTTCTAGATTTATTCATGTTATGGCATGTATTGATACTTAATTTATTTTTATTGTTAATAATATTCCATTGTGGGTTTCCTTGATGGCTCAGACAGTAAAGAATCTGCCTGTAGTATGAGAGACCCTGGTTCTATCCTTGGGTCAGAAAGATCCCCTGGAGAAGGAAATGGCTACCCACTTCAGTATTTTTGCCTGGAGAATCCCATGGACAGAGGAGCCTGGCAAAGACAGACATGACTGAATGACTCACACACACACAATGTTCCATTATATGGATGTAGCAAGTTTTACATATCCTTTAATCAGTTGATGGGCATTTGGGATGTTTCCACTTTTTGGTTATTAAGAAGACTGACATTATGAACATTCACATTCAAGATTGCTTGTGGACACATGTTTCATTTATCTTGGTTTTACACAGGAGTAGAATTGCTAGATCACATGGAAACTCTTAAGAATTTGAGCAAATTCCAGCTCTATGCCATTTTAGCTGCTTTTTGCATTCCTACCAACAACGCATATAGTTTCTCCACTCCCTCCCTACTTGTTGCCTGACTTTTTGCTTCTATATACCCTAGTGGGTGTGGTGAGTTTCTCATTATGGATTTGACATGCTTTTCCTTTATGACTAATGATGTTGAGCATCTTCTCATGTGCTTATGGGCCATTTGTGTATCTTCTTTGGAGAAATGTCTATTCAGCTCTTTTACCCACTTTAACTAGGTTGCCTTTTATTATCGAATTTTAAGAGTTCTTTGTTAGAAACATAATTTACAAAAACTTTCTCCTACTCTGTTACCTTTTCGCTTTCTGGATGGTGCTCGCAAAGCACAAGTTTTCCGTTTTGATGATTTACAACCTATCTATTTCTTCTTTCATTGCTAGTGTTGGCCTCTGGTTTTCCAGGTTTGCCTCCCCAGATGTAGATCCTCCACCCTATAAACAAGCTGAGTGTGGATGATCAAGTCCCCAGCATTCTGAGCCACATCTGGAGTAGAGTCTCTGTCCGTGAGCGGAGGCTGGTGGCAGAAGAAACTGCTGACCTCTCTGTGTCCCTCACTAGGAGCTTAGCATCTCAAGATTGAGTTAAAAGGGATGAGAACTGCTGGCAGTCTGCTTCTTCTGGTGAGATGCCTCATCCCGCAACATCGAGGGCAGCCATCTTCCTGACTAACCCCCACACAGCAAGGAAGGAAGAGGAGGGAGTGGTCCTGGCCTAAGTGCCTCAGAATTACTGTTAATTTTTAACAGAGATTCTTCAACAAAAGTTTCTTCCTTTGCTGTGTGCCCTTAGGACAATTTACAGAGACCTTAAATAGTTGTTTCCTTTTTTTAGTTTTATTTGCTTGTTTCATGGAAAAGCAGGTACACGGGACTCTTCACACTGCTATTCTGGATGCTGAACTCTTAACAGCCACTTTTTTTTAAAAAAAGGAAGGTCTGTGGGTTCCTCTAACAGCATCACAATAGATTTGAAGGATGGAAAAAAATACAACCTATAGAATGGGAGAAACTATTTGCAAATGACATAACTGAAAAGCACTTAACTACCAAAATATGCAAACAGCTCATACAACTCAATACCAGAAAAACAAACAACCCAATCAAAAAGTGGTCAGAAGACCTAAACAAACATTTCTCCAATGAAGACATATAGATGGCTAACAAACACTTGAAAAGATGCTCAACATTGCTTATTATTAGAGAAATGCAAATCAAAACTACAATGAGATATCACCTCACACTTGTCAGAATGGCCATCACCAAACACTCTACAAACAATAAATGCTGGAGAGGGTGTGGAGAAAAGGGGACCCTCTTGCACTGTTGGTGGGAATGTAAATTGGTTCAGCTATTATGAAGAACATTATTGAGATTCCTTGAAAAACTAGAAATAAAGCTACTATATGACCCAATAATCCCACTACTGGGCATATACCCTGAGGAAACCATAATTGAAAAAGACACATGTACCCCAATGTTCATTGCAACACTATTTACAATAGCTAGGCATGGAAGCAACCTAGATGTCCATCAACAGATGAATGGATAAGGAAGTTGTGGTATATATAAACAATGGATTATTACTCAGTCCTGAAAAAGGAATGCACTTGAGTTGGTTCTAATGAGGTGGATGAACCTAGAGCTTATTATAGTGAAGTCAGAAAGAGAAAAACAAATATCATATGTTAATGCATATATATGGAATCTAGAAAGATGGTACTGATGAACCTCTTTGCAGGGCAGCACTGGAGGTGCAGACATAGAGAACCGACTTGTAGACATGGGGAGGATGGGAAGGAGAGGGTGGAATGGATGGAGAGAGTAGCATGGAAACATATATAGTACCATATGTAAAATAGATAGCTGTGGGGGATTTACTGTATGACTCAGGAAACTCATTTCAGGGCTGTGTGACAATCTAAAGGGGTGGGAGGTGGGAGAGAGTTTCAAGAGGGAGGGGACATTTGTATACCTGTGGTTGATTCCATGTAGATGTATGCCGGAAACCAACACAATACTGTAAAGCAATTATCTTTCAATTAAAAATAAATACATATTTTAAATTAATTATTTTTTTAAAAAACAGTTGTGTTTCCAGTGGCCCTTTTCTCTACTGAGAAGGAAAAACCAGCCACTGGAAAGGCAGCTTTATTACTTCAGAGTTATTTTATTCAGCTTAAGGGAAGCCCAGTGGCTAAGTCAGGGTCCCCAAGGCTGGCTTCAGGCTCCCTAGACCTCCTCTGAGTTCCTTGCTTCTCCTTAGAGCCCCCTTTGTTGCCTTGGAAGGGTGCTCAGACATTTCCATTAGGCCCCAGAGCCACACTGCCTTAAGCATCTGAGATGGTGGTGTGTCCCATGTCCTAACCTAAGGAACCTGGGTGAACCTCCTGGTGGTCTCCCTCATACTAAGGTGTTTTCTTTTAGAAAACTGCTTTTGACAGTCTCCCACAAAAATGGGCACTGGCTCCCTCCCCATTTCAGGAAGCTGTGCCTTCCATTCATGCCCCCATATAATCATTATTCAAGTCATACTCACTTCCTCCCCTTCCTCTTCCTAAATCTAACTTGAATATGAAAACACCAGCATGGTCTGGTTCCAGACCCTGATGCCTGTGGCAGACAAACACAGGATCAGAAAGCAGAAACAGCAATTCCCTTTATCTCAGAGTCTAGTCAAAAGACATCTTCTTGAGGACAGGGGCCATGTCCTTTCTTTTAAAAATCTTGACAATCAACATTAAATAGGGGCTCTCTTTAAAACTTTGAATTCTAAGTCCTTCTAAATGACTTAGAAGGAACTTAAGTAACTATTTAGTCCACTGGGCTTTCTGTTGACATCCCCTTGCCCCATTTTTCATGGGCTTCCCTCGTGACTCAGATGGTAAAGAATCTCCCGCCTGCAATGTGGGAGACATGGGTCCAATCCCTGGGTTTGGAAGATCCCCTGGAAAAGGGAATGGCTACCCACTCCAATATTCTTGCTTGGAGAATTCCATGGACAGAAGAGCCTGGTGGGCTACAGTCCATGGGGTTTACAAAGATTGGGACACAACTGAGTGACTAACACTTTGCCCCATTTTACAGACTGTATAAATAAGGCCCTGGGAAAGGAGATGTGATTTACCATGTGGGCTTGATGGGCAAGCACAACATGACCTCAGGCTGTTGTTCCTTTAGGTCATCTCCTTCTTGCTCCTGGGCCTGATGTCCATGATGATTCCACTCTGCCGGGGCTTCGGGGGCCTCATCGTTGTCTGCCTCTTCCTGGGCCTGTGTGATGGCTTCTTCATCACCATCATGGCCCCCATCGCATTTGAGCTGGTGGGCCCAATGCAGGCCTCACAGGCCATTGGCTACCTCCTGGGTATGATGGCCCTGCCGATGATTGCCGGACCCCCCATTGCAGGTGAGGTTAACATTGCAGGGAGAGCATGAGTAGGGGAGTCCTGTTTTCCTTGGGACCTAGCCCTCCTAAGTGCCTCTGCTTAAAGTCCCTTTCTCCCTCTTCTCTCTTCAAGTAGTCTCATCAGAGTGCATGAAACCTCTTACCACTATTGATGAAAGAGACTAAAGATAGTATATGTGCTTGGATTCATTTGAGGGGATGGGCTTTTCATGGCTGTGAGTTTTTATTGTAGACAGAATGGCTGATTCCAGGAGGGTAGAGGGAATAATGGATTTGGCCTTCTGACCATTCTATTGATCCCGAATCTTCTCTCTCTCTCTGTCTGTCTTCACAAGCAAGTAATTATTTTCAAGGTAGTTGAGCAGGAAAAGAAACAAAAGTGGGCCCTGGTTTTATTAATACTTAGAGACATCCCTTCCTCCTCTACCAAATTCTGAACTGAGCCTGTAGAAAACATTTAATTAAGACCACAACTCAAGACTGGACCAATGAAGCTCACTTATAGCAGGCAACAGGCAAAGTGTTGGCTTGCCATCTTTCAGCACTCCTCATTTCTCTCTCTACTTCCAAGGAGGGCATGGTTTGTATCCTAGAGAACACAGGAAACAAAGAAAACTAATAAGAGAACATCATTTCCTCTCTATGATTTATTGCAAATATTGATTCATGGGATAGTGTCTCTTAAGCTGGCCAACTAGGCTAACTCAACAATTATTCCTTGAATACCAATTCAGTGCAAGGTGTTGTGAGGGCACTGGTTGTACTGTATTACAGTGACAAAGGCTCCTGCTCAGGCCATTGTATAACAGCCACACTGTCCACTGGGGGAGAGGAACCTTTACCTAACTCCTGATTCCAAATGTGGATCCCAGAATCCATATCTCTTTCCACTTTGCTTACCTCCTAAGCAGCCCCAGGACCCACCTGCCTTTCACTAGTACTGTTTCTGGGCTCAACCTCCCTATGAGGTATCCCACATTAGCTTCTGGAGGTGAGCAGAGAAGACTCCATGTACCATTCCAAACACATTCACCACATTGGCAACCTAGAAGAACCCAGAGCAGCCAACCATATCTGTAACTTGAAGGAAAGATACACATATACCCTAACCCTAGCCTCCTCTTAGGGCAAATGGGCACTTCAAAGAAAGGGAAAATAGGAACTTGGCTGAATTATTACATAAGAACACTCTAGCCTAAGTTGGGTGTGAGAAGGTGTATCACTGTGAACCAAGACAAGTCTCATCTTCTGTGTTCTTTTAAAATAGCCTCCCTCTATACCTATCTCCATACCTTGGAGTGACTAGAAGTTAACTGTAGCTTATGAAAGTAAAAAATGGAGAACTTTGAGAAGTTTCATTTGCTTCTTTCATAATAAGCAGTTGCCTCAAGAGCCTATAGTCCCAGTGGCTCAGGGAGGAGCTGCTTATCTTTGTAATAGAGGTTTTGTGTCTTTCATTGAGGAGTGTTTAAACTGAGTTGGGCTCCCGGGTCAAGGCAGTACAGGCCAAGATTCTCTGGATAGGCATTTTGATGGCTTCTAGAAGAAGCAGAGAACATCTTTGTATAGTAGAGCAAAGCTAAACTTGACTTGTCTCTGTTAACTTTTCAGGCCTCCTCCGCAACTGTTTTGGGGACTATCATGTGGCCTTCTACTTTGCCGGTGTACCCCCAATCGTTGGGGCAATAATCCTCTTGTTCGTCCCTCTGATGCATCAAAGGATGTTCAAGAAAGAGCAAAGGGATTCCAGCAAGGATAAGATGTTGACCCCTGACCCAGACCCCAATGGAGAGCTGCTGCCGGGCTCCTCTACCCCTGAGGAACCAGTCTAATGCCTTTTATTTGCCATCATGTGCTCCTCCCGAAACCTTTCCCTTCACCTTGCCCTGCTCGGCATTTACATTTTTGCCACCAGCACACTTGTTCCCAAACCTGCACACACAGCATTTCAGCCACTTGACCATCCCCTTGGAGCCAAAGCTCCAGGTGTTCCAAACTCATTAACCAAATTCTCCCCATGAATGCCTTTAAACTTGCCAGGGTCGTCTCCTTCCAGGCTCTAGGAAAGCTTGGGATCACCCCCTGGCCTTTGGAACCTCTCCATAAACTTTGTAACTCTTGGGGGAGGAGAAGGATGGGAATTCCTGGCCCAGCTTGTTAGTCACCCACTAAAAGCAGCTGCCAAAGGTGCTACTGTATCCCCAGGAGCCTGGTGGGAAGATCTAAATCTCTGTGTGCTGAGGAATTCCTTGACATCTGTCCTTGGGAACCATTGAGAGGTGTGGAAGAAAGGGCATAGAGGTAAAATGACACAAGGAATCTTGTTTAGCCTCAGTGTCTCTGAGGGCTGTGGCTTCCCAAGAGGTGTGGGTGACATCATTTTACAAGTGTATAGATAGTCTCTCCATCGTAAGGTTAGTCAATAGTCTGCCTCCTTCTTTCCTTCCTCCTTTTATTCCTCTACTGCCTCTTGCCCCTTCTCACTCACCTCTATTTCTTTTCATAACTGTCATAGACTAATAGGTGCTTGAAGAAAGGAGGGACCCAGAGCTTGGAACAATCAACCCTCAACTTGGCCCAACCCACCCCTAACACTAGCATCAGTTCAACTCATCTCAGGCTGAGCCACATCTCACTGTTTGGCTCAAGCTCCTATAATCGACTGGAATAATAGAAAATCACATAGGAAAAAACACTATAAAGTTTAAACACTAAAGTTTAAACACTATAAAGTTCCATTCACTGATTTTTACAGATTTTCTGGGCTAATGCATTATTAACCTGCAGGCGGTCCCAGCTCCCCATCCTTATATCCACCTGTCAAAAATGTGAAGAAATTCCTCTCATCTCAGGAGGCAGAGGGAGACTGATGACAGGGGGAATGGCATGGTGGGGGAGGGGCAATAATTCTTGACCTGGGGAAGGACCAATTCCTCCATTGCTCATTATTCATGACAGGTCAACATTTTCACCTGGGCCAAGCCAGGAAAAGAACTGTTTGAGGGAAAATCGTACTTCCAACCTGGATCCCCCAAATGTAGAGGCAGCAGCTGCACATAGGGTTGGAAAACTTATTTTAGGAAGAGCAAACCATCACAGCTTTTACTACCCAATGTGTCCCCCATGCTGGGCATCCTGGACCACTCAGTTAATGGGAATTAAAGGTGCCAGGAAAGATAGACTCTGGACTATCTTCGTCCTCTGAAGTAGGTGCCAGGTTCTTCCCTATGCCTAGTCAGCACTCTTGCTGAAAAGAATTTCCAGCCAGGCTGTGTCCAGCTAGCACAACTCACCTTATTAGGAGCTCACCCACTTTCTTCATTCAGCCTCTTTGTGTCTCTCCCATTCTAGGTCTTTTTCTGTTGTATTCCTGTTACCCTAATCTTCTCACCAGGCACTTTGGCTGTCACTTAGAGCTAACAGTGATTTGCTACTCCGAGCCAGAGCCATTCCAGGGCCAGGAGGATTAGGTTGCCCCTGAGGAGCTCCAAAGAAGACAGTGGTCCCCACCCATGAGTTTTTCCGTTACAGACAGGCAGCTGGGGCATGGTTGGCCTCTGATGACTTCATTCAAGGCCAAACTCTGAAGCCCCCTCCATTGGTCCCAGTCCAGCTCTTATCAGCTCCCCAAAGGAAAACCCATTGGTTCTTGGCTCTGTGAACATGAAGGGGTCTGCGTAATTACTACCCTGTTATCCCAAACAGCAGGTGAACAGGACAAGCTGGCCCCCAGGAGCTTTGTAACTCCCAGAAGAAGCCACTGAAAATATTGGAGCAACAAAGCTCCTGATTCCATTCTTCCCTGCCCACCCCCACCAAGACACCTGAGGGGAGTTCTGCAGGGCATTTTTTGTTGCTCACGGTGTGGACAGCTCTAAAGAATCAGGCTGCCACCCACTTCTCTCCAGATGAAGGAAAGACATTCATGGGTCCCAAATCTGCTCTATCAGGTGTCATATAACATGGCACGGTGTCAATTTACTTCTTCCACACATGTACCTGTGCATGTGTGTGCTTGTGCGCTTTTGGGGAGAATGTTGGTTGGTGAAAGCAGCACAGTATTAATATTTAGGGTAAGATGCAGCTTCTTACGCACTACAGTTAAATCAAGGAGAATGAACAAAACTTGGGAGCTTGAGATCTGGGACATTTAAATACTCAAAAGGTTTGGAACAAAATAAACAAATCTAAAAATCCAGCTTTGGTGTGTATGTTGCCTACACTGGTGAAATAGTCCTAATCGGGTTAACGGCAGAAGTTTTAGCTTTAGAACTAAAATCATTTCACATCAAAATTCTGCCAGGGTCTATACTCTGTGAGAGCAGAAATTGGAGAAGGAGCTATATAGGGGTTTGAAGTTGGGTGAACTATTCAGGATTGGAGTTTTAGGGAGCTCTGAAGTAAAAAAGTGTTTACTTCACAAAATGAGAACATGGTTAGTGGCTGAGTTGGAGTGGAGGCCCCACCAAGGCTACCACCTTGTTACAATAATGCCATGTTGAAAACTATCAAAGACCTTACCAATAATCCAGTGCAAGCCCCTTTTCTTCTCCCTTGTTATTGATGGGGTAACTTGAAGGGACTAGTATAGTTGGGTTATATAACCAAGCAGCAGCCTAAAATAGAGGGTAACACAGAAGAGAGATCTAAACAATGACAAAGCGTAACCTTAGAATCTCTGTTGTTCATACTCTGCATTGAATTTAACTGGGGACACTAATGTCTGGATAAAAGGCACTGCAGCAGGTTCACACAGTTCATCAGTGACAGAGTATGTTGAAACTTTGAACTCAGGTCACTGACTTCCAGTCCAGTCCAAACCTCTCATTTCACAGATGAAGAAACTGACAGAGGAGGGGGAAATAACTTGCCCACTTCATTCAACAACTATATATCGAACCCATCTGCAAACGAGTGTTGGCAGGACCAGCTCCAAGCAAAAATGAAATCTGAGCCAAATCTGACTTTTAGCATAGCCCGTTTTTTCACAATTAACTCTCACTTCCAACTGACACACACTTTTGGAATTCTCTCTTCTCAAACCATTCCAGACTTTCATGCAGCCTTAGCCTTGGAGAGCTGGTCCCATCTATAGCCCTTCTAGCCTCAGCAACCCAAGACATACAAATAAAGCCCATCTCCCTGTGGCTATACACTGGACAGGAGAAGAGTGGAAGGGACTTTGCAAGAAGATGGTTTACCACCCAGCTCTTGGCTACTGTTTCTCCCCTGACTCAGTGCAGACATCCTCAAGCCGCCAGCCTCATCTCTTCCCACTGAGACTAATTACTCTGTTCTGCTGCCTGGGTGTTCTCCCACCCAAGGTCTGCTGCCCCCTCGATCCCTCCTCTAGGAGCTCCAAGGCCATAGTCTGTGTTTGATCACTCAGGATCATTAGATTTCAAAGCTGTGGAATCACATAATTTTTATGAGCATATGCTCTCCTCTAGGGCCTTTTCATGTCTGAAGAGGCAACCACTTCCCTGCCTCTTCACAGCAGCAGAGCAGGCCAGCTAACAGGAATTACAGATGCCTCCAGCAAAACCATGGTATCTGACAGCTGGTGCTTAGATAGTTTGAACCACAGCCTTTGAAGCAAGTTCAAATTCTAATAAGCTGAAATGTAGAGGAGACTCCAGAAGAATAAGAAAAGGGATTAAATACCCAACTTCTGCAAGCATTGAGAAGGCTTTACTTTAGAAGGCCTTTCAAATCTTGCATTTCAGCTCTCTCTAGTGGTCACCAGAAGCAAAGTTCCATGCCTGGTTTTCAAATCATTTCAGTAATATTTTCTAGGGACCTGCTTTGACAGGCACTTTGCTAGAACCCAGGGATTTCAAGAATGAAAGGAACAGAGGTGGAGAAAAAAGAGAGAGAAGAAACAAGAAGGAATTTGAACTACCTGCTTTCCAAGATGCCTTTTCCTCTTCTGGACCCCAGTGCCTGGAGCCTATGGACCTTAAAGCCTTTGGCACAGGCAGGAGCCACCACGCCCCTTCCAGGATGGAGGCCTCAGCATTTCCCCCTCCCTTTTGCCCTAAGACTGGCCTCCCCCGGCCAGAACCTCTCAGAAGAACTACACTCTCCTCAACATTGGTTTCTTGCTGAGCTGGAGCGAGATAAAATTAGTCCATTGCTCACGACTAACAAGTGTCAACCCATGTCCAGCTGGAGGGAGAGAAGGACAGAGCTAACCCATGTGCGCTCCTGCTGGCCAGTTGACACGGGGTCTGACTTTGGCTGTCTGACAACCCTGGCCCAGGGCCTCCTCATTCCCCTGTCCTGCCTGCCCAAGAGATGGGGAACTAGAAAGGCGTGGGGCGACTTCTACTCTACTTTCCCCAACACACACCCACCCTACCCGGCCCTCGCAATGACTGGGGATTGGGCCGTGGGATCGCAGATATGGGTGCTAGCCGGCACCATTTCCCGCCAGATCCCCATGCCCACTCCAACTTGGAGAATGCCTGAAGATGGAGATGGGGCTGGGGTGGGGGCAGTTCGCCGGCCCTGGCTGCCCTCCTGGTCCTGCCACTGACTTCGGGTCACTTTAAGCAGGGTGGTGGGTGGGTCTTCCCTCTCCGTGGTTTTCCATCCATTTCCCTGTCTGGAAGGGGTCGGAACCCAGGAGACGTGCCAACTGAGACGCTCCTGCTACTCAAACGGGAATCAGACCCATCCAGGAAAACCAAGTCTTCCCTCTCAGAGGAAGCAGGTGGGAAGGAAAGTGGGAGGGCCCAACTCCGGGCCCTGCCAACTGTCTGGGGAGCCAGATGGATAGACAGCAGCTGCGCATGTCCTAACTTCAGCTCCTCCTCAGCACCCCACTCCCAATGCCCTGCCCGGGCCACCATCACCAGGGATTGCAGCATTGTTGCCCCCATTGAGCTTTGGGTCGAGAAACCTGGAGGTGATTCTGTCTGGGCCATCCAATAACAACCACCCCCCCCAGCAATTCCCTGCCAAATTTGTCCCCGAGGTCCTGATGGTGGGGTCAACCTGCAACTAGCAAGGACCTAAGGGCATCCCAGGTGGTGCTAGTGGTAAAGAACCACCTGCCAATTCAGGAGACATAAGAGATGCGGTTCCATCCCTGGGTCGGGAAGATCCCACGGAGGAGGAAATGGGCAATCCATTCCAGTATTTCCCTGGAAAATTCCATGGACAGAGGAGCCTGGCAGGCTGTAGTCCATAGGGTTGCAAAGAGTTGGACATGACTGAAGTGACTTAGCATGTTCACATGCAAGAGATTCCAGGCAGGAGGCCTGCTGGTATGAGGAGACTAGAAGCAATCACTACCTCCAGAAAATGCTCTGCTGTGGCCCAGAGCAGCTATCCTCCTCTCTCTTCTCTCCAACCTCCAACCTTGGGTTGGCTGTCCCCATAAAAGTTGTCCCAGAACCCCAAGGGACAACCACGCTGGCTGATCAAAGCTGTTAATTCAGGCTGGCTCTCCCAACACAGTGCCCCCAGATCCTACTCAAGATGAAGGTAAGCACTCACCAAATGCCCTAGGCTCACACAGGTGAGCTAGCAGGATTTCCTAGGGTTCAGAACCCTCCTTAAAACCTGGACAGACCACCAGGAATAGAACAGGTTAACTTTAAGACCTGCCCCCTCAATTTGCTCCCCACCCAACACTCCTCCACCTTACTCTCCAACAACCTATTTCCTTCAGCTGGTTGCCTAAGAAGGGGTGAAAGAGGGGTCCAGGGCAACCATCTCCACTGCCTTCCCGCACACATCCACATACATCCTTTCTCTCCCCAAGATGGAGTCTTCTGAGGTCCAGCCATGCAGATTCTTCTGCCTTAAAGCCCATAAAGGCCAGAGATGCCTTCTGTCAGTCCAAGACCTCCCACATACATGTGTACAGACACACTCCTTTCATCCTTGAGCTCCAAGAACACAAGAGCCTTCCCCCAGCATATTTGGACACTGAGGACACTTTAATGATAACAGGGCATCTTCACCTGTTAGAGGCGCAGTTTACAGGTCATAGGTGCTCCTATAGCTCTCATCACACCTGACCCTCCCCCCAACACTGGAAGGCAGCTACTCCTGTGTCTGTTTTACAGATAAGGAAAGTAAGCCCCAGAAAAAAACTGAATGCCAGTTTTCAAACTCCTTCTCCAAGGCTCTTTCCACTGCACCTCATAGAAAGTATGGAAGTAAGCGAGTCTTTCTTTTGACTTCTGAGAAAGCCTGCTTGCTACTCCTGGAGTTAGCAACTGCTGCTCCCCAGGCCCAATCTACTCTTCAAGGAAGGCACTGGGTAGTGAGTGGCACTACAGCCCCAAGACAGAGGCATAGACAGCAGCAAAAGCTGAGCTGGAGTCCTAACCACATATCCCAGCCTCTCTTTTGGAGGGAATGGGACAGGGAGGAGAATGTGGAAGAGGAATTAGGAGTCTCTGATTTTCCTTTCCCTGGGGGTGCACAGTATTGCCTTCTGGGTTCCTCTTTGCCTCAAAATTGTTTGTTGTTGTTGTTCAGTCACTAAGTTATGTCCAACTCTTTGTGACCCCATGGACTGCAGCACACAAGTCTCCTCTGTCTTCCACTATCTCCCGGAATTTGCTCAAACTCATGTCCATTGAATTGGTGATGTCATCCAACCTTCTCATCCTTTGTTGTCCCCTTCTCCTCCTGCCTTCCATCTTTTGAAGCATCAGGGTCTTTTCCAATGAGTCAGTTCTTCGCATCAGGTGGCCAAAGGATTGGAGCTTCAGCTTCAGCATTTGTCCTTCCACTGAATATTTGGGACTGATTTTCTTTATAATTGACTAATTTGATCTCCTTGCAGTCCAAGGGACTCTCAAGAGTCTTCTTCAGCACCACAATGTGAAAGTGTCATTTCTTCACCACTTGACCTTCTTTACAGTCCAACTCTTACATCTGTACATGATTACTGGAAAAACCATAGCTTTGACTGGATGGACCTTTGTTAGCAAAGTAATGTCTCTGCTTTTTAATATGCTGTCTATCTTTGTCATAGCTTTCCTTCTAAGGAGCAAGCATCCCTTAATTTCATGGCTGCAGTCACCATCTGCAGTGATTTTGGAGCCCAAGAAAATAAAATCTGTCACTGCTTCCACTTTTTCCCCTTCTATTTGCCATGAAGTGATGGGACCGGATGCCATGATCTTAGTTTTTTGAATATAGTTTTAAGCCAGATTTTTCACTCTCCTCTTTCACCCTCATCAAGAGGCTCTTTAGCTCCTCTTCACTTCCTGCCATTAGAGTGGTATCATCTGCATATCTGAGGTTGCAGATATTTCTCCCTGCAATCTTGATTCTAGTTTGTGACTCATCCAGCCCAGTGTTTCTCATGATGTACTCTGCATATAAGTTAAATAAGCAGGGTGACAATACACAGCCTTGACGTACTCCTTTCCCAATTTTAAACCGGTCAGTTGTTCCGTATCCAGTTCCAACTGTTGCTTCTTGACCTGCGCACAGGTTTTTCAGGTGACAGGTAAAGTGTTCTCATACTCCCATCTCTTTAAGAATTTTCCAGTTTGCGATCCACAGAGTCAAATGCTTTAGCATAGTCAATTAAGTAGTAGATATTTTTCTGGAACTCCCTTGCTTTCTCCATGATCCAACAAATACTGGCAATTTGATTTCTGGTCCTCTATCTCTTCAAAACTAGCTTGGACATCTGGAATCTCTCAGTTCATAGACTACAGGAGCCAAGCTTAAAGGATTTTGAGCATAATATTGCTAGCATATGAAATGACGGCAATTGTATGGTAGTGTGAGTATTCTTTGGCATTGCCCTCCTTTGGGATTGGAATGAAACTCATCTTTTTCAGTCCTGTGGCCACTGCTGAGTGTTCCAAATTTGATGGCACATTGAGTGCACCACTGTAACAGCACCATCTTTTAGGGTTTTAAATATCTCAGTTGGAATCCCATCATGTCCACTAGCTTTGTTCAGAGTAGTACTTCCTAATGCCCACTTGACTTTACAATCCAGGATGTCTGGCTCTAGGTGAGTGACCACACCATCATGGTTATCCAGGCCATTAAGACATTTCTTGTATAGTTCTTCTGTGTATTATTGCCACCTCTTCTTAATCTCTTCTGCTTCTGTTATTAATAGGTCCTTACTGCTTCTGTCCTTTATTTTGCCCATCCTTGCATGAAATGTTCCTTTGATGTTTCTAATTTTCTTGAAGAGATCTCTAGTCTTTTCCATTCTATTGTTTTCCTCTATTTATTTGCATTGTTCATTTAAGAAGGCCTTCTTCTCTCTCCTTGTTATTCTCTGAAACTCTTCATTCAGTTGGGTATATCTTTCTCTTTCTCCCTCACTTTTCACTTCTCTTCTTTCCTTAGCGGTTTGTAAAGCCTCCTTGTGCTCAGTCACTCAGTTGTGTCCAACTCTTTTTTAACCAATGCAGTGTAGCCTGCCAGGCTCTTCTTTCAATGGGATTCTCCAGGCAAGAATACTGAATTGGGGTGCAATGCCATCCCCCAGGGGATCTTCCCAACCCAAGTATCAAACCTGGGTCTCCTGCGTCTCCAGCATTGCAGGCAGATTCTTTACCCACTGAGCCACCAAAGCCTGCTCAGACAACTATTTTGTTTTCTAACATTTCTTTTCCTTTGGGATGGTTTTGGTCACTGCCTCCTGTACATTACAAACATAGCTCTTAGTTCTCATAGTCCATAGTTCTTCTGGCACTCTGTTTACCATATCTAATCCCTTGGATCTATTCATCACCTCCACTGTATAATCAGAAGGGGTTTGATTTAGGTCATACCAGAATGGGCTGAAGGTCAGGAACGGTGGTGGTAGGGAGATACCCCTCGTCCAAGGTAAGGAGCAGCGGCTATGCTTTGCTGGAGCAGCTGTAAAGAGATACCCCACACCCAAGGTAAGAGAAACCCAAGTAAGATGGTAGGTGTTGCAAGAGGGCATCAGAGGGCAGACACACTGAAACCATTCTCAAAGAAAACTAGTCAATCTAATCAGACTAGGACCACAGCCTTCTCTAACTCAGTGAAACCAAGCCATGCCTGTGGGGCAACCCAAGACAGGCGGGTCATGGTGGAGAGGGCTGACAGAACCAAGTCCACTGGAGAAGGAAATGGCAAGCCNGGACTATAAAGAAAGCTGAGTGTCGAAGAGCTGATGCTTTTGAACTGTGGTTTTGGAGAAGACTCTTGAGAGTCCCTTGGACTGCAAGGAAATCCAACCAGTCCATCCTAAAGGAGATCAGTCCTAGGTGTTCATTGGAAGGAGTGATGTTGAAGCTGAAACTCCAGTACTTTGGCCACCTGATGAGGAGAGCTGACTGATTGGAAAAGACCCTGATGCTGGGAAAGATTGAGGGCAGGAGGAGAAGGGGACGACAGAGGATGAGATGGTTGGATGGCATCACCGACACAATGGACATGGGTTTGGGTGAACTCCGGGAGTTGGTGATGGACAGGGAGGCCTGGCATGCAGAGGTTCATAGGGTCGCAAAGAGTCGGACATGACTGTGACTGAACTGAACTGAATTTATCAGTTCTTCAATCCATATCCATCTCTCCTTCCCTTTCCCTTTTAGGCCTATGCTGACACTTTAACCTTTCAGTGAAATCAAAATGTGTATACAATACTGGTGATTGAAGGGTGGGTGCTATAAGTCACGGTGTGCCTTTAAGTGGGTTCCCCAGTACCTCTCTGTAACAGTTATGTGCAGATATTTCAGGTCATCTAAAGATGTCAGGGTCAGGAATCTTGTCCACTCAAGTTTCTAGGCTGATTTATAGACTGACATTTTAAACAGAAAATAAGGTCTAAGCTAGGCATAGTTAATATATGCTGGATAGTTAACTTATAAGGTATTCAAAATCAAATGTACCAATAGCGTGAACTGAAGGGAACATTTTGGGGTGGGATGGAGAGAAAGAACAAGAATGGCTTCTCCATCTTTTTCTCCAGGTGATTTTGACCTCAGACTTAAAAAATAACAGAGAAAGGGCTTAGTCAGTACCTATATCTGTATAATGCTGCTTTTCTATGCTCAGTCATGTCTGACTCTTTGCAACCCCATGGACTCTGCCAGGCTCCTCTGTCCACGGGATTCTCCAGGTAAGAATACTGGAGCAGGTTGGCATTTCCTCCACTAGGGGATCTTCCCGACCCAGGGACCATCTTGCATTGGCAGGCAGATTCTTTCCCACTGCACCAGCTGGGAAGTCAATATCTGTACAAGGGCTGTTAGATAATAGCACTAAAATGAATCTTGGAATATATTCCTATTTAGGCTGAATGATTTTCCTGTTTAAAACTGTAGGTGCTACTGGTCCTCACATGTGGAGAAAAGGGATTAACTCAGATGCTGGAGAAGATAGTATTATTAGGGATGTTTTCTTTTTAATTTGAACAGGAGGGCAGAATTTGTGCTTAGTTGCCAAGTTGGTCTCTCCTTAGGAATAATTCTGTACTTTCATGTTAACAGAGCCTTAGACACTCTTCCATTCTTTTCCTTCTCCCAGAAAAGGGCAAGGACAAGACAAAACAGAGTGACTCTTCCTTAATTTTCACCTTTAATCTAGAGGGGCTACACCCAAGATTCTGAAAGAAGCTGAATAATGTGCTCCTTTGGCTTCTTCCAAGTAAGCAGTCTGATTCAAGAGCTGTAGATAGGTTTGTCACCCATGCAGATGATAGAGCACTTCTTGGAAATTATTTGTATTACTTTAACATAACTAAGAGAAGTACATGAAACTTTGGGTGCTTATTCTGCAATAAGTAAATATAGTAAATGTAACAACTGCTGTTTATTAACTGCTATGTAATACTACAGTTGTGATGGGCCTCTCTAACTTTTAATCATAAGAGCCCTCAACTAGCTAAGGTCTTTTGCTAATTGTTAAATATTTTATTTCAAACTTTTTTTCCTTATTGCATGGCATGTGGGATGCATGATCTTAGTTACCAACCAAGGACTGAACCCATGCCCCCTACAGTGGAAGCTCAGTCTTAACCACTGGACCACCAGGGGAAGTCCATTTTGCTAATTATTAGTGTCCAAGCTTTGGTAGGCAGTGTATTCTTTTAACCCCAGAAGGGGAGGAGAAAGATGGTAGTTTTGTAAGCTTGGATAGACATTCTAAGCCACAGTTTTGATACACAATTAGCAGCATAATGTCTGTTTAGTTCTAAGGTAGTGTAGATGAGCAGATGAAGTGTGCATATGTACAGGTGAACTTTTAAAACTTAACACCATTCACACTTTAATCAATCTCTAACACCCACTTTAATCAACCTCTCCCATATTGTTCTAGACCTGCACTGTTCAATATGGTAGCCGCCAGCCACTTGTTGCTGTTGAGCATTTGGAATGCGCCTTGTCCAAAATGAGACACACTATAAGTGTAAAATACCAGATTTTGAAGACTCACTATGAAAAAAACCCAATATAAGTATCTTAATTTTTATATGGATCACATTTAAATATTTTCATTTAATGGGTGAAATAAACACCCATTGTTTATTTGTTGTATTAATGTTGTATTAACATTAATTGCAACTATTATCTTTATTCCTTTCATAACAGGGCTGCTGGAGCTTCCTAGGTGGCTCAGTGGTAAAGAATCTGCCTGCCGATGCAGGAGACACAGGTTCAATCCCTGGGTCAGGAAGATCCCCTGGAGAGGGAAATGGCAACACACTCTAGTATTCTTGCCTGAGAAATCTCATGGGCAGAGGAGCTGGACGGACTACAGTTCATGTTCAGAGTTGAACACGACTTAGCAACTAAACAACAATGTAGCTGCTAGAGATTTTTAAATTACATGTGACTTGTATTTTATTCCCACTAGACAGCACTATTCTAGAACATTTGGTATAGATAGGGGAAACTGCATTTTCTATCAGTCAGCAACACTATCCACTGAGAAATTCAACAATATTTCAGAGGCTTTAGGTCTGCCAAAAACAAGGGGAAAGGAAACTTCAGACCAGCACAATGCCTAGTACATAGTGGGAGCACAACATACATTTACCTACTAGCTGAGGAAACAAACTCTAAATTCAGATGGGCCCTTGTTCACTCCATTACTCCTCAATGCTTCTCTCTAATATCATTTGCCATGAGGATGGATAATTATGCTATGTGTACCTTTTAAGGTTTTTGTAATAACTTGATGTTTCCCCATTGAAATACCTGCTTCTTGTGAGTAGGGATCCTATTTCTCCACGTTTAAATGTTGTATGAGACAAGATAATTATTTTAAAGCACTCACATCAGCAGCAATTTACTTCTTCTATACCTAGTACTTGAAATGCCATGTTCTTGGTTGCTTTCAGAGTAGAAGTGGAAGTGAGAAATATATTCAAGGGATTAGATCTGATAGGGTGCCTGAAGAACTATGGACGGAGGTTCCAGATATTGTATAGGAGGCAGGGATCAAGACCATCCCCAAGGAAAAGAAATGCAAAAAGGCAAAATGGTTGTCTGAGGAGGACTTACAAATAGCTGTGAAAAGAAATGAAAGTGAAGTCGCTCAGTGGTGTCCAACTGTTAGCAATCCCATGGACTGCAACCGACCATGCTCCCCTATCCCTGGGATTCTCCAGGCAAGAACACTGGAGTGGGTTGCCATTTCCTTCTCCAATGCATGAAAGTGAAAAATCAAAGTGAAGTCGTTCAGTCATGTCCGACTCTTTGCGACCCTATGGACTGCAGCCTACCAGGCTCCTCCGTCCATGGGATTTTCCAGGCAAGAGTACTGGAGTAGGGTGCCATTGCCATCTCCGAAAAGAAGTGAAGTAAAAGGCAAAGGAGAAAAGGAAAGATATACCCATTTGAATGCAGAGTTCCAAAGAATAGCAAGGAGAGATAAGAAAGCCTTCCTCAGTGATCAATGCAAAGAGGAAAATAGAATGGGAAAGACTAGAGAGCTCTTCAAGAAAATTAGAGATACCAAGGGAACATTTCATGCAAAGATGGGCACAATAAAGGACAGAAATGGTATGGACCTAACAGAAGCAGAAGATATTAAGAAGAGGTGGCATGAATACACAGAAGATCTATACAAAAAAGATCTTCATCACCCAGATAATCATGATGGTGTGATCACTCAACTAGAGCCAGACATCCTGGAATGTGAAATCAAGTGGGCCTTAGGAAGCATAANAGGACAGAAATGGTATGGACCTAACAGAAGCAGAAGATATTAAGAAGAGGTGGCATGAATACACAGAAGATCTATACAAAAAAGATCTTCATCACCCAGATAATCATGATGGTGTGATCACTCAACTAGAGCCAGACATCCTGGAATGTGAAATCAAGTGGGCCTTAGGAAGCATAATTATGAACAATGCTAGTGGAGGAGATGGAATTCCAGTTGAGCTACTGCAAATCCTAAAAGATGATGCTGTGAACATGCTGCACTCAATATGCCAGCAAATTTGGAACAGTTAGCAGTGGCCACAGGACTGGAAAATGTCAGTTTTCATTATAGTCCCAAAGAAAGGCAATGCCAAAGAAGGCTCAAACTCCTGCACAATTGCACTAATCTCACACTCTAGCAAAGTAATGCTCAAAATTCTCCAAGCCAGGCTTCAATAGTACATGACATTCAAGCTGAATTTACAAAAGGCAGAGGAACCAGAGATCAAATTGCCAACATCCGTNAAAGGCAATGCCAAAGAAGGCTCAAACTCCTGCACAATTGCACTAATCTCACACTCTAGCAAAGTAATGCTCAAAATTCTCCAAGCCAGGCTTCAATAGTACATGACATTCAAGCTGAATTTACAAAAGGCAGAGGAACCAGAGATCAAATTGCCAACATCCGTTGGATCATCGAAAAAACAAAAGAGTTCCAGAAAAACATCTATTTCTGCTTTATTGACTATGCCAAAGCCTTTGACTGTTTGGATCACAAGAAACTGTGGAAAATTCTGAAAGAGATGGGAATACCAGACCACCTGGCCTGCCTCCTGAGAAATCTGTATGCAGGTCAGGAAGCAAGTTAGAACTGTACATGGAACAACAGAATGGTTCCGAATCAGGAAAGGAGTATGTCAAGGCTGCATATTGTCACCCTGCTTATTTAACTTACATGCAGAGTACATCATCCAAAATCCCAGGCTGGATGAAGCACAAGCTGGCATCAAGATTGCTGGAAGAAATATCAATAACCTCAGATACACGGATGACACCACCCTTATGGCAGAAAGCAAAGAACGAAAGAGCCTCTTGATGAAGTGAAAGAGGAGAGTGAAAAAGTTGGCTTAAAACTCAACGATCAGAAAACAAAGATCATGGCATCTGGTCCTATCACTTCATGGCAAATAGTTGGGGAAACAGTGGAAACAGTGACACTTTATTTTGGGGGGGGGGTCCAAAATCACTGCAGATGGTGACTGCACCCATGAAATTAAAAGATGCTTGCTCATTGGAAGAAAAGTTATGACCAACCTAGACAGCATATTAAAAAGCAGAGACATTACTTTGCCAACAAAGTTCTGTCTAGTCAAGGCTATGGTTTTTCCCATGGTCATGTATGGGTTTGAGAGTTGGGACTATATAAAGAAAGCTGAGCACCAAAGAATTGATGCTTCTGAACTGTGATTTTGAAGAAGACTCTTGAGTCCCTTGGATTGCAAGGAGATCCAACCAGTTCATCCTAAAGGAGATCAGTCTTGAATATTCATTGGAAGGACTGATGTTGAATATGAAACTCCAATACTTTGGCCACCTGATGCGAAGAGCTGACTCATTGGAAAAGACCCTGATGCTGGGAANTATGCAGGTCAGGAAGCAAGTTAGAACTGTACATGGAACAACAGAATGGTTCCGAATCAGGAAAGGAGTATGTCAAGGCTGCATATTGTCACCCTGCTTATTTAACTTACATGCAGAGTACATCATCCAAAATCCCAGGCTGGATGAAGCACAAGCTGGCATCAAGATTGCTGGAAGAAATATCAATAACCTCAGATACACGGATGACACCACCCTTATGGCAGAAAGCAAAGAACGAAAGAGCCTCTTGATGAAGTGAAAGAGGAGAGTGAAAAAGTTGGCTTAAAACTCAACGATCAGAAAACAAAGATCATGGCATCTGGTCCTATCACTTCATGGCAAATAGTTGGGGAAACAGTGGAAACAGTGACACTTTATTTTGGGGGGGGGGTCCAAAATCACTGCAGATGGTGACTGCACCCATGAAATTAAAAGATGCTTGCTCATTGGAAGAAAAGTTATGACCAACCTAGACAGCATATTAAAAAGCAGAGACATTACTTTGCCAACAAAGTTCTGTCTAGTCAAGGCTATGGTTTTTCCCATGGTCATGTATGGGTTTGAGAGTTGGGACTATATAAAGAAAGCTGAGCACCAAAGAATTGATGCTTCTGAACTGTGATTTTGAAGAAGACTCTTGAGTCCCTTGGATTGCAAGGAGATCCAACCAGTTCATCCTAAAGGAGATCAGTCTTGAATATTCATTGGAAGGACTGATGTTGAATATGAAACTCCAATACTTTGGCCACCTGATGCGAAGAGCTGACTCATTGGAAAAGACCCTGATGCTGGGAAAGATTGAGGGCAGGAAGAGAAGGGGACGACAGAGGATGAGATGGTTGGATGGCATCACCAACTCAATGGACATGAGTTTTGAGATTCTGGGAGTTGGTGATGGACAGGGAGACCTGGCGTGCTGCAGTCCATGGGGTTGCAAAGAGTCAGACACAACTGAGTGACTGAACTGTGAGTAGGGATCCTATTTCTCCATGTTTAAATGTTGAGTGAGACATGATCATAATTATAAAGCACTCACCTCAGCAGCAACTTAGTCTAAATCTAGTACTTGAAATGCCATGTTCTTGGTTGTTTTCAGAGTACATGGTATTCTTCTGAATTTGCTTATTGGTGGCAAATCTCCACGTAGAGAAAGAATTCTTTGAAACAGCCAAGATTCATCTCAAGGATAGAAGTAACATGAACAAACCTGAATAAGGGCTGCTTCTCTCAGTTGTTCACAAGTTCCAAATATCTTCTGAGCAACAATGACATTCTTTGAATGCCTGTGGTTGCCCAAAGCAACTTTAAAGGGCATTGACTTGGATGCCAATCAAGAAGTTGGCATACTAAGAGAAAAGGCTGCAATTTTTTTCCAGTCATTTCCTATTTCAAATCGTTGTAATTAGGGCCAAGAGCACATTTAATGAGACTGAGATAACCATTAACATTAAAGATTTGTAAAACACATTCCTGCCTCCTTCCAAACTTTTGGAAATGAAATCCCTTGATACTCACAGTGGTCAAAGTGATTTATAGAATTTACACTATGTGATCTTTAATCCTCCTCAGATTTGCCCTTTAAATTTTCCTTGGAAAACTTCCCCAATGTTTATTCTAAGAAATGATACCTCATAAGTAATTATTCTAGGACTTGAGACAAGTATTTTTAAAAATTAATTAGGGACTGTATTATGGCAGCAGAATTAAGAGCCCAATGTGAATATAAGCTCTCAAATCAGATCTGACTTGGAAATACCCTGCCACTATGTGACCTTGGGCAAATTATCAAATAGAGTGGCAATAATATATCTCAGAATCAATATGAGGATTAACTTATAACTTAATACCTTACAGCAATCAGAAAATATCATAGCTATTAGTAATCCATTTGCACAGTCTGATTTAAACATTGAATTTAAAGACTTCAAAGAAACTGGACCCTAGCTTTCCTGTTTTTTAAATGATCATTAACAATATGAAAGTCACTCAGTAATGTCCAACTCTTTGTGACCCCCATCGTCCATGGAATTCTCCAGGCCAGAATACTAGAGTGGGTAGCCTTTCCCTTCTCCAGGGGATCTTCCCAACCCAGGGATCGAATCCAGGTCTCCCACATTGCAAGCAGATTCTTTACCAGCTGAGCCACAAGGGAAGCCCAAGAATACTGGAGTGGGTAGCCCATCCCTTCTCCAGCAGATCTTCCCAACTCAGGAATCAAACCAGGGTCTCCTGCATTGCAGGTAGATTCTCTACTGATTGAGCTATGAGGGAAGCCCTCACAATATACTTTATAATCCACTCTGATCTACCAGGTTCTCTGTTCCAGGTAATGGTCTTTTTCATTAAATTTCCCTCAATAAGATGCCTGTGTATTGGCTTACTTTGTTATCTAGAATATGAACTTATCAGTGGCATTCTTGAGCTACAAAAAGAATCATGAACAACATTAAAAGTAAGACCCTGGGAGGGTATGAGGCAAAGTAGCATTAACCACTCCAAAATTCCAAGGAACCGTGTTCCTATGCCAATGATAGGGTTCTGTAGTTAGGCACTAGAGGAAATGAAGCTATGATTAAAATTCACCATTAGTTAAACAAATACCAGTATCAAGGGGAAGTCAAATCCACATATCCGAATGTGATGACTTAGAAACAAAGACTCTTAGGGGTTTAAGCAACATGTGTGAAAGGTTGGCAGTAGGAATAGAAGACAAAAGCTGTCTGAGTACACATGCACACCTAGACAAGTCTTTATACTTACAGAGGTCAAGCAAGGGAGTCATTTCATCAGGTCAATAGTAATACAAGAACATCAAAGATGCACCTACTTAAAATGCCATTTACACAAATGTTTCCAGGATTCTTATATACGAATAGACTTTAACCTTTTATTTTACCACTGAAAGATTAAGCCATTACATGATACAGGATGGAAGTTCAATTTCATAAACCAGTACCTGCCCACGCTCAAACAGTGAGGGGAACCAAAATTAAGGTTGCACTGTAATTCTCCATGATTTCTAAAACCATGTCTATCTGACATTGGTGTGAAGCAACAGAATCTTTTATCAGATTCCTCGTTTAAAAGAAAAACCCAAGGAGAGATGATCAAGCACAAATGATCACTTCATGCATTTTATTGATAGTCTATATTTTAAATCTGCAGTATGACATCTTACATAGGGAAAAAGCTTCTTCCTAAAAGATAACTATTAATAATCAAACCAGCTTTAATATGACCTTTCAAGGTCTTATTTTGCTTTAAACAAGTTAATTTTTAGCAGGTGTAAAGAAAGCACTGTACAAAAAAAAAAAAAGGAAACTGGGTACATTCTCAAAATTCAATACAGGGCTTCCCAACCAGGAGTCTGCTGGATAGATATTGGAAAAGGGTGTTATGTTCAGCTTTAAATTGAGAGAAAATGAGAAACCAGATAAAGTAAGACAACCAAATTCACTTCACTCTTGTGCTCCTTTCTGCTTTTCTGAAAGTCTCTCCCAGAGGTCAGGAAGCCCTGGTATAACAATCTCTATAGTCTTTACAGAACATACATTTATGTGCTTCATGTTCAAAGACATAAAGGCCGCCTTTGTTACTGTTCCCCCTCCAAATCCCTTTAGATTCTTATAGGCTTCAGAAAGCTTTCCAAAACCGCTGCCCAGTTCTTTATCCGAATCTAAGTAAACATCTATACCAAAGCAGCTCTTCTTGGGAGAAGACAAAACAGGCACAGATACATAATCAGGCCAATTGAGTACCTACTCAACTTGATACCGATCACATGGCCCTACATCTTTAAAAGCAGCACCTGGAACAAATGGAGCTATAAAGAGGTAAAATCCAAACGCTGGACATTAAAACACATACAAATCACTCAGTTCAAAGCATGTTAGCAAAGGGGCATTGAAGAGTTAAGGCTGGGCAGCTNTGAAGTTATCTTGGGCATTGTCACCTTTTGGATGTGTTCAAACAAGCTCCAAAATTCAGTAGTGTCCTAAAGTACAACACACCAAAAAAAAAAAAAAAAATCATAGGTATCAACATAAAAATGTGTCATACTGAAAAAAGGGCAGGCATTATTCTGTTTGCAACAGTTTCTTTCTTCATTAAAGAACCTCATAGAGCCTATGAGAATTAATGACAGGCAAGTTTTGTGTATAAAGGAAATGTCAGGTCAATAATACCATCATCAAAATGAAAAATACTTAATATAGTTAAAAACAACAAAAAAAGCCAAGTCACAAAGAACTACTGAATTTGAGGTCTGGATATAAAATACCATGGTATATGTAGTTACCAGAAGTGTTGGGAATTTTTCCTATACAGAATGATTAAAACCTTACAGCATTTGCAGCCAACAAATCAAAGGTTGACTGAGCAGAAGGGTGGAATTCAGCTCTGTGAAAATGAAAAAAGAGAAGATACTAGGTTCTAGTCTTGGCTGTAAAATTAACTATGTGAATTTGGCCAATTATTTAACCTTTTGCATCTCAGGATCTCCATCAGTATTAGTGTACTGGATTAAGCTGTCTACAAGATACTTTTCCAATTCTAAGAATCCAGACTATGATATAACCCACATCACATTACAATACAAGTTGGAAAAATAAAAGTCAAGAAATAACATGAATAACTAGGATGTAAGCTTAAAAGTTGTGCTTTTCTCACTGCTATTTCACTCGTACACTTCTCTCTCTTTTTATGACTATCTTATTTTAAAAAAAACAAATACAAAGCATTCCTCTTTAAAAAATAAGGTAGGGTTTATGTTTCACTGCCTTACTTATTGCACAGTACCTCTCACCACCCACACAATTATTTCCATTATTGGCCTATTGGAGGATGGTACTAAAACTTCTGCCACTGCTGATACTACTAGAGCAGTATGAGATTATAAAATATCTGCATGGCAATGTTAGCTTACACTTGTATTCTATCTTTATCACTTGAAAAGGACATCAGGAAAAAAAAGGATTCAGCATGTGTTTAATCTCTAGGCAGAAATTCTGCAGCTCACAAACAATTCTAATGACAACAACCACCTAAAACAGCTAAATCAAAAGAATATTAAGAATGTCAACAAATCAAAGGATGGAGACCAAGCCAAATGCTGCCAATTTACAGGAACAAGTTAGTTTAAAAAGGAACCCATTATGACATTTCAATTCACTCAAGTACTTAATCTTTGATTACCCAGTTCATGCTCTTTTAGTATCAAGCTATGCCACTAAATTAGCATTTGGTCTTACGCACACTAACTCAATTCTGATTTTTCATTATTTGCAAGAAGTCAATGACTCAAAAACCCAAAAGGCTCATGCGCTTATTTTTAAAATGTTTTAACGCAGAAGTCATTGATTACTGGCAATTCTGGTGTTAGTAAATAAGTACTATTTTTTAAGATAGAAGTTTTCCACCAAAAATCAACTATTTTAAAATCACGTGACTGAAAAATATCTACACAAATGACTCCTATATTGTCTGAGGAAAATAATTTTGTGTTACAGAACCAAACACACTGACAACTGTGATTTCTGAACCAGAGCTCCTACAGAGAAATGATGACAAAGGTGACCATATATACCCAGTTTGTTCATGAGTAGCGGTCTACAACTGCTGTCCTATAGTTATTATTAATATGGCCTTCTTTCACTCTTAAAAGTGTCCCAGTTTGGATAAATTATAAGGTGACCTCAAATGTAACTGACACTAACAGGAACTTTGGTCAATACAAAATGAAAAATGTAATTACTAGTTAAACCCTTTCTTCACACAATCAAATGTAGAGCAAGAGGAAAGAGACCATTTTTCATTTCAGAAAAATCTGAAAACACTGAACACAAATATCTCCTTCCCACCACAGAATGGATCATGTTCATCATCATGCAAATGGTATAATAGCAGTCCAAACTGCTGCAGTGAAATTATTGAAGTCCACAAATCTATATACATACATGTACTATCTACAGATATTAGTCTTCCAAACATATGTATGTGATATTTTGACTAATGAAATTAAACCCTTGAGTTGAAGTTCTAAAATACAAGAATTTGTTGTTCAGTCTCTAAGTCATGTCCGACTCTTTTGCAACCCCATGGACTGCAGCCCGCCAGGATCCTCTGTCCATGGGATTTCCAAGGCAAGAATACTGAAGTGGGCATTTCCTTCTCCAGGGGATCTTCCCAACCCAGGCATTGAACCACTTCTTCACTGGCAGGCAGATTTTTTTTTTTAACCACTGAGCCACCAGGGAAACCCAAAATATAAGACTATGTACAGCAAAAACATCAAGTATCTACTTCAGGAGCAAAACCTCAAGTTCACAAATATACTCCCAAACTGTTTAAGATTGTCAAGATTTTTACCTCTAAAATAAATTGCTTTATTATCTGGGAAACTTCTATTTCAAAAAAATGAAAGAAAAAAAATTAGAAGTGTTATTGCTTTCTTACACAAAATGTCAAAGGATCATGTATACTGGATACTTTTAAAAATCAATGGGCTATAAGGTTTGGAAATGTCTGTATAACAAAGAAATGTTATGGAAATAGATTTACAAAAGAAAAATATGTCGCAGTCCTAGGCACTGGCCCAAAATTCTACCATCTCATTGGTCTGGTTTTAACAGAGGACTTTTCATGTTCTAATTTGTTATCCACTCTAGGGTAAATCAAGGGACCAGGAGGTTGGTGAGTGGTTTGCTATTTCCTAATCCACTAGAGCTACAGAAAAAGTAATACACACATTGTAATTTGATAAATGCAAATGTCCCATTTGATCTACTGTATATAAGGCCTCACTACATGTTCACTAACATTTTCATATTTTTCATATATCCAAACAGCCTAACACTTCTGGATATAACTTCATTATTAAGCTACTTCTTAAAACCACTTCTAATGTTAAATTGTTTACCAAATTATATTACAGGCAGTAACAGCTGAAACAAGAACCCTGACAGACTGAAAAAGAGTGCAATCGTTAGATAAGTCTCACTTGCTTCATAAAGCAAATTTCCTTCGAGTGTTAACAGAAGTTTTTGATGCAACTTAACCTATAGTTTTTTTTTTTTATTACAACCTTTCATTTTCTTTGCATTTCTAATAACAAGTCTAAGGACATAAAAGTTTATTGACTTTGGCATCAGACAGACCTGGGTTAAAATGGGGGCTCCCACCACTTATTAGCTTTTTGAGAACAAATTATCTAATCTCTCCTCTGAGTCTCAGTTACTCTGTAAAACAGGTAACATTCTCATGAAGCTTGGCTGTAAGGATTACAAAATCACACATGTGAAGCACAGGACCTAGCACATAAGTATTCAATACAGATTAATTATGAATTTAGGCTAATTACCCATCCTAATTTGCATGGGACAATCCTGGTTTCCACCTGTTGTCCAGGAAAATAATGTTCCTTTTTCTCTTAAAAGCATCCTAGCTAGGGCAATAAATTATGTGGTTACCTTGTGAGAGATGTTTGATATCAATTAGAGTATTATATATTATGACTTTTCAGATCTTGAAGCAAAAATATCAAATGTCACACAAAATAACTTGAGATTATATTCCTGTAATATAGTCTACTGTTCATTTAGTTATTCAATAAACATTTAAATGTTATTTATATTCATCCCATTCCAACAGTGATTAAAGAAAGCAAATTTCTATTTTGTTCTTTCTGTTCTATACAGGTACTGGTAAATTTCAGACATTATTTTAAAAGAAGAAAATTGACAGAGCACTAATGAGGTTCCAGCTACTCAGAAACACTACCCTTTGAATTCCCAGTGAAAAACACCCATTCTGACCATTAAGAATGCCCAACACCAACTAACATATATCAAAGAAGCCCATTCAATTACAGGGCCCCCAAAACAGAATAAATAGTTTAAAACATGCATTCTACACATAAATCATCAGGAGACGCAACAAAAAATAAAATTACCTGACTGTTATGACATAGTATTGTATACAATAAACTGGATTTTAGTTTTCTTCACTCTCTGCTCTAGAAAAAAAAAGAATCCATTATTCTTCCTCTTTTATAAGATAGACATTTTCTTTGAAACAGACACATCCTAAAAATTACATATCCTATGTATTTTAGATACACACCCACCATAATTCAACCTAATTCCACATTAGTATTAGGATATTTGGGGAGACTAAGAAGGTCAGAGGGAACCAACAATCTTATATGTTAGATAGAAGACATCTTTTAAAGGCTAACAGCCCATCTACCTTTTAATATAAACTTACATAAAATGGGCTTTTACGCATCAGATCAGTAATTATTTTCAGATTCTCACAGTTACTTTCAAGAACTGTATGTTACACTACCCTAAGGCAGGAACTAAAGTATGAAAAATCATCAGGACATCTTAGGCTAAAGAAAAACTTTTTCAGTAAGAGAAGAGTATCCTAAAATAAAAATTTAAAAAAATTTAGATTGGTCTTCCTGGGTATTGTATTTCTACAACTTAGAAAACTGATTCTGGGGCAGCAATAACTGTGCCAGCCTGCTCGCAAGTCATCCAGGACGGACATAATGTACCTGATGGGGTGATAAGTGTATTTTGTCTTCAATAATGACAAGAATTAAAAAAAAATGATTAGTAGTAGTTTATTTCTTCCTCCTTTCAATCATCCAAAGCCACTGCGGTTAATCTGATTCAGGAAATGCGGACTCCTTATTTCCAGCAAAAAAATAATTATTGTGGGGCCTTGCTAAGACTGAATGACAACCTAATATAAATGCTTCCTCTTTCTGCAAAACGAAAGAACGATCTAAATAGACAAGCCTGCTAGGCCTCAGATTCCCGGACTAACCTGTGGAATAAGTATGGTGAAACTGTCTAGGGAAGGAACGTGGCTGTCTCCTCCATCTTGAAATTAATCAGCATAAGGGAAAAAGGGACGGAGTATTCAGGAAGCAGAAGCCCAACCGGTTAATACTAGTTACTAAAGCTATGGCGTACGTGGCAGGTACCGCCCGCAGAAGCAGAGACCCTTAGGCATTTTTTGAGGGGGGAGGGGTTGGGTTGTGCACGGATTGAACGAAATTAACTTCAAAATCATTTGGCCCAATTCCCACCCTCAGCCAGGGAAAAACAACAAACACGCAACGGCTTTTCCCTCCCTTTTGGGGGGAATCCGTGCAGTGGTATCCGGCAAAGGATATGCCAGGGTTATTCAAGCAAGGGAGTAAACCACATTTGTCTTAGATCCTCCGGGAAGATGTCATCGTGGCCTCAGGGGGCGCCTAATTGATAGTGCCCTGCAGAAGCAGAAGGCTCAAAATGGGGTTTTGCAAATCCTGGGAAATCTAAAGGCCCAAGAGTTCCCAGCATCTAACTTAGACCAGCCTGATTTTTCCCAATTTCCTAAACCCAAGCCCGCCATGTAAGAGAGGGGTAGGTGGAGGAGGCGAAGGAAGTCTCCAGAGAGGAGAGGAAAACCTGAGACGACCAAAGATTCTCATGCCTGAGGCCAACACTCGAAAATCGCCTCCCCCAAATTCTTAAGGTTCTGGAGGGCCCCAGCTGCGGCTCGCGCGGCCACGGAGAGGAAGTACTACCTACCTCCTTCCCCTTCTTCAAAAAGCCTGTCGACTATACACCCAGCTAAAATGGCAGCGGAGATTACGCCACGGAGCCCCCCGCAGCAACCGGTGCCTGGGGTCCGGAGGCGGCGTTGAGCCTCCGCCACGATGCACCAGTCAGGCCATTTTGAGAGAAAGCAGCAGATGGGGCTTCGCTGTCTTCCTCTCGCTCTCCATCCGTTTCCCAAGGCTTCACTTACTCGGTTTTGGTGTCGGGATCCGACTCGGTCGGTTCGGCCGCCGCCGCCGCCGCCGCCGCCGCCGGGGCTCCTGCGCGCCTCCCCTGCCGCAGCTCTCAAGCCCGCCTCCGATGAGTCGCTGGTCGAGACCCGCCTCTAGCTCAGCGCCTGCTCGGAGACGTTGCTCAGGCAGCCATTATCTTCCCCATTGTTACCAAGCAGCGACAGGAAATGCCTGCCCACAACAGGAAGTGATGATGCCGCGTCCTGGCCCCGCAGCCGCAGCCGATTATCCAGTCCCAGACGATTATCCAATCCCAAGCGATTCCTCGAAAAACCCTCGGTGAGAGGAGGAGGTGGCCAGCTGACGACACGGCAGGGCGGGCCGCGGCCTGGAAAAGGAAAGCTGCTGTGCCGCCCACCATGTGACAGGCCCCACCCTCCTCCGCCATTTTGAATTGTGGCGAGAAATTCTGAGAACTGTGAGAACCTTTCCCATTTTGAAAACTGGAGGACGTCACCGTATGACTGCTGGAAGCCCTTTTCAGAGAGTGAGAAACGCGATATTAGTCTAACCTGACGTCGCTTCACACAGTCAGGACCAGTTAATATAGCATCCTTTTATTTGAATACATTTATCGAATGCCAACTGTCGGTGTCGGACACTAGTATAGATGTTGGGGATACAGCGCAAATTAAAACAGACCGAAATCCCAGTTCTTGTGTATCTTTATATTCTTGGGAGGGAGGGACAATAACTATATATAGTGCCTAAAATTAATGATAAATGCTAGGGAGAAAAATAAGGCGAGGGAAGGTGGGTGGGAGAGAGCCCGGTGGCGGCAAATGGGAATTGCAGTTTTAAAAAGAGTGGTCCGAGGTGCCCTCTCTCAGACGGTAATTCTGAAATTCTTGAGAAGGGGCGGTGTTTGTAAAAGGGTGGGAAAATCTGATAACGTTGGAATTTAAGGGCGGTTAAGGAAGGCCTTTCTTAGATAGTAATGCATGAAAGAAGGTACAGTACGAGCTAGCAAGCAACATCTCTCGTTTTCACAGTTAAGAAAAACAACCACATGGGCTTCCGTTGTAGCTCAGTCGGTAAATAATCTTTCTGCAATGCAGGAGATCTGGGTTCGATTCCTGGGTCAGGAAGATCCCCTGGAGAAGGAAATTGAAATCCACTCTAGTATCCTTGTTTGGAAAATCCCATAGACAGAGGAGCCTGGCGGGCTACAGTCCGCGGGGTCTCGAGTCAGACACGACTTTGCGACTAAACCACCACCACCACCAAGGAAGGCCTTTCTTAGCTAGTAATGCATGAAAGAAGGTACAGTATGAGCTAGCAAGCAACAACTCTTGTTTTCACAGTTAAGAAAAACAACCACAGTTTTAGGGTGTTATCTCGTTTCTTTTCTCATTTTCCTGCTTTCTGTGTTTTCAGTTAACAGTCCAGCTACACTAGCTTTCTTAGTATTCTTCCAGCGAACTAAACTTGTTCCCACCTCTACAACTTTACTTAGGCTGGCATTTTCTTCTTCATATCTTTGCTCTCATCACCCAAACCTTTTCTCAATTGTCATCTCCCCAGAAAACACTTCCCTAACCACCCTTTCTGAAATTACAACTTCCCCCATGCCCTTATTGGGCTTCCCTGGTGGCTTAATGGCGAAGAATCCACCTGCTAACGCAGGAGACACATGTTCCATCCCTGGGTCAGGAAGATTCCCCTGGAGAAGGAAATGGCAACTGACTCCAGTATTCTTTCTGGGGAAATCTCATGGACGGGGGACTCTGGTCCCCCAAAGACCTGGACACGACTTAGCAACTCAACAACAACATCCCCTTCCCAGCTTAATTTTCTTTAAAGAAATTCATCTGAAAATATTTGTTTACGCCCACCCCCTTAACAGTAAGCCTCTTGTTGACTGTTATACCCCCGACAAGCTCATAGTAGGCCCTCAAATATTATTTGAGAGAGTGGCAGCCTCAGCATGATGGCCATTTCATCAGCGAGACATGTATTTCACTCCAAGCAGTTACAATATCCCTCATGCTTACCTGCTCAACTTTCAAGCATATTAATATTACCATTTTTGACAGTATGGGAATGTGGATTAGATACTGTGTCTCTACTCAGCTTTTGTCTTGTATTACATAGTCATATACTAGAACTTTTATCTAGTGTAAAGTGAATTCTTCAGTGGCCAGCAATTGCTGTTAAGCTCGATATTGAGATTGTGGCAATAACATTAGCCACTCCTTGACATATTCTTGAGACAAACGTGGCTTAATGTAAAATATAAAATCATAAAAGAAGTAGAAAACGTTAGTGTATATGTCCATAGCTTTGAGGATGTGGAAGGACTTTCTAAATATGACACAAAGTCCACAAAAGGAATTATTGTTAAATACAACTTCATAAATGAAAGCTTCTGAATATCAACACACAACGTTAATAAAATTAAAAGACAAATGATACATTGAGAAAAATAATTTCAATATGATAGCTAAGGATTAGTACTGGTTTATAATAAAAGGGAAAATGGCAAAAATGCTGCATATATGATAAATATATGATAAGCATGTATGGCTAATATTACTACAGACAATGCCCAATTTATAATGGTTTGACTTAAACAATTTTTTCACTTTAAGATAGTATAAAGTGATACTTATTCAGTACTTCAAATTTTGAATTTTGATCTTTTTCTGGGTTAGTGATATGCTGGGCAATGATATGCTGGTAATGCTGGGCAGCAGCAGTGAGCTACAGTTCCTAGTCAACCACATCTTGAGGGTAAATAACCCAGATACTGGTAACAATTCTGTACCCACACAATCATTCTGTATTTCAGTATTCAATAAATGACATGAGATATTTATCACTTTATGATAAAATAGACTTTTTGTTAGATGATTTTGTCTAATTGTAGGCTAATGTAAATTATTTGAGCATGTTTGAGGTAATCTAGGTTAAACTATGCTGTTTGGTAGGTTATGTGCATCAGATGCATTTTCCATTTAGGATATTTTCTACTTAGGATGGATTTTTTTGGGACATAATCCCATCATCAATTGAGGAAGTCTATGAAGTGCTATTATAAATGTTTTTAAAGGTAAATGCCCCAATTAAAAAATATGCAAAAGACATGAATTCCGTTCAAAGAAGGAGAAAACATTTGGCTGATAAACATAACAATAATAGTAATCAAAGTGAGTAATCAACCTCATGAGTAATCAGAAATAAAAACAATGATACCTCCTTTTTTGCCTAGCAGAATGTCAAAGATTAAACATTTTATAATATTAAGTGTGGATGAAGATGGTGTGAAATGGGCACACTTGTATGCTACTGGTACAAATTGATATAACCATTTTAAGGTAATCTGGCAACATGTATCAGAAGCCTCAACATCCATATTGTTTGGCCAACAAGTCCACATATAGAAATTTATTTTAAGGAAAATAAGTAGACAAGTTTGTAAAAATGTACCTGCTAAATATATAAAGATGTTAATCTTGATTAATTGTATAGTACTAAAGTACTGGAAAATCAGAAAAATAACTATTCAACAATAATTAGTTAAATACAGTACATCCACATAATGGACTACTACATAGCCATTAGAAATGAGTAGCTAAAAAAATGGGTAGATCTGGAAATATGTTTTTAAATAGAAAGACAATCTATAAAATAGTACATATTCTATTTTTATATTAAGAAACCTGTATATATACATAGAAAAAAGTCTAGAGTATGCATGCAAATAAAATGAAAGGATTATTAGACATTTTGACTTCTTTACCTCATCTTGAATATTTATAATATGAATATATTACTTGGTATTGGGAGAGGGGCAATTTTTATTTTGAAAGAAAAGTCCGTTTGAATCTGGAAAAAACCCAAAAATGAATATCTCCCCAACTACCTATTCCTTCCATGTTTCAACATGTCTACTCTCTTCTTTCTTTCTTTCTTCTCTCTGCCCCATATATACTTTCAAGCTTTTTATAAGACAGAGAGTGCTTACTTCCAACATCTAGGAAATGAATTCTCAAAACAGTTTATCCCATGATGGCATTCAGTGCCATACTAGAACCCAAGGAAACAACCACTGAATAATTCTCATTGAGTTTCTCTTCAGCCTAATTACATCTCTCTCATGTGCTTTTTACATATGTGTGATGTTCACATAATTTTTATCACTTCCTTAACAGAAAAATAAAAGAATATTCCAGTTTTCCTTCTGTTCATTTATTCAGCAAAATGTTTTGATCATCTACTATATGATGATCATCTACAGTAGATTGACCATCTATCTCCCAGATATAAAATGGTGGCTGGGAATAGATCAGTGAATCACAAACCACAAGTCCCTGCCCTTGTGGCAAGACAGACATTGACCAAATACTTATAAATGTAATGAACATAGGTACAATAGGAGGGATATATAAAAGGAACGTTTAACCCAGAGAAGTTGCCATTTTTAGCTGTGACTTGAGCTGAAGGAAAAATGATGGTTAAAGAGGGAAGGAAGATAAGGGAGGAGCCCTGAGGGAGGGATTAACCTATACAAATTACCTGGGGTCAGAAAATGGAGACTAGGAAACTGAAAGAATAGCTTGTTTTCTCTAGAAAATCATTCCATTTTATTTTCTTCATAGCATTCATCACAGTGGAATTTATTTTGTCTATTTGCTTATGATGTTTACTGATTGCATTTCTATGTTTATAGTCTGTCAGTCTTCCCACTGGCCCACTCCCAGTATAAAGTTCTGTGGGAACTGAGGCTTAGCCCCACTCCTTCACCACTGTATTTTCCATAGTTTATGTATTATGAAATACATAATAGATCAGTATTTCTGGGACTGAATCAATGAATTGCTGTGCTGTGCTTAGTTGCTCAGTTGTGTCCAGCTGAGTGGGTTGCCATCCCCTCCTTCAGGGGATCTTCCCAACCCAAGGATTGAACCCATGTCTCCCACATTGCGAGCAGATTGTTTACAGTCTAAGCCACCAGGGAAGCCCAAATCAATGAATTAGCTTGTAGTTCAAATTAGAGATTTCGGATCTTATCCTCAGAGCAATGGGAAGTTGTTGAAGAGTTTTAAAAGGATTGCTGCTGCTGCTGCTAAGTCGCTTCAGTCATGTCAACTCTATGCGACCCCATAGACGGCAGCCCACCAGCCTCCCCCATCCCTGGGATTCTCCAGGCAAGAACACTGGAATGGGTTGCCATTTCCTTCTCCAATTCATGAAAGTGAAAAGTGAAAGTGAAGTCACTCAGTCATGTCCGACTCTTTGTGACCCCATGGACTGCAGCCCACCAGGCCCTCCATCAATGGGATTTTCCAGGCAAGAGTACTGGAGTGGGGTGCCATTGCCTTCTCCATTAAAAGGATTACTTAAAAGCAATCTTTATGGCTGCTATGTGTTCTTTTTTTTTTTTTTTTTTGCATAAAATGGTTATAGTAGTATTTAGTTGCCATTAACTTAATTTGATGGAGAAAGCAATGGCACCCCACTCCAGTACTCTTGCCTGGAAAATCCCATGGACAGAGGAGCCTGATGGGNTTTTTTTTTTTTTTTTTTGCATTTTCTTTATAGTGGATTTATTTACTATTTAAAGAGTCCAAACTTCTTTATTTTTAAGAAATTCAACAGGATTTGTGGCATGCTCCCAAATATCTATTTATTTAGTTTGGATACTGCCTCTAATGTCTTTGTTAAAATTTTTTGCACAGGAATTACTAAACAAAATCAATTAACCAGAAAACCCAATATCTGCTTCTTAGCACTTCCATTTTGCTTAAGTTCATTCCTTTAGGAGTTCATAATAATATTCAAAACATGAATGGATTTTAAATGTTTTCTTCAGTTTGCCCTGAGAAAGGGCAACAGGATAGGAAGAGACAGCTGAGCTCATTCATTCATTTATTCATTGATTCAGTTAAGTCTTTCATTCAACAGTATTTGTTGTGTGCCATGGCACTGTGCTAGGTCTTGGGGCTACAGATATAAAAGATATAGTCTCTGTCTTGAGGAAGTTCATAATCTAGAAGAAAGGCATCCTGGGAGGATATATTTCATCTGCAGCCATTTTGTGCCAATATATGGAAGCTAAAGCTTATCTGTTGGTTCCATTATAGGGGCCCCAGCAACACTTTTTAGGAAGTCAGCCACAAGTTTGTATTTATAGAATGTTTGAGGTCTTAAAAATAAATGAAAGAGAGTAAAGCACAAAAAGTGTAAGAGTAAATCCCCTTTATTCCTTACCATCTGTGGAAGATATTTTTAACCTAAAAACCTTAAGAACATCTTGTATATTCGCCTTAGACTAGTTAAAAAGATTACAGTTGGTTTCATTCCTAGCAGCACAATGCCATGTTTATACCAGCACTGCTATTTAAGGCCTAGTTGCTCTAAAACTCAGTTCATCTCTTTGAAAAGGTATATAGTGATGTGTATGATTTCTCCAACCAATGCCTGTAAGTTAATTAACTGAGGTTGCTCTCCTCCAGTAAAATATACTCTAGAAAAAAATAAGAAGTATTATTGCAAATATTCAAACATAGTAGAAATAAAATATGTACTGATGCCTGGTTAATTACATTAGTAGTGGGATAACTCAGTATAGATTCACTGTCATATCTTTTTTCCCCAGCTATTACAGCAACAATTAAAGAGTTCCCTTTCCATTCTATGCTTTTCGGGGATATAGAAAATAACCTGCCTAAGGAAGCAATATCAAGCACTTTATGTACTGAAACACCAATGTTTCAGATGTTCTGGTTTAGAAAGCACAGGGCAGTTTTCCAGCTCATGCCAGAAACAACCAGGAAGTGATCTTCCTGTAACAAATCAAGTGCAATATAGCAGAGAGAAGACAGAAAGCTTGGATTTAGAGAAGAAATACTCATCTTATCTCCAATTATTAATCTATTTTAAGAAATACTTTGTCACTTATTTAAAATGGCAAATAACTAAATGTTTTAAATAGATTAAGCTGACTATGCACTTTCCCTGGCATCAAACAACTTTATACCAAGTTTCTGTTTAGAGAGATGACTCTGTCCATGCTTATCTCTGTCCTCTTCAGTCATCATGAAAGCTTCAAGCTCATCTGGTCCCACGCCCATTTAAACTTTCATTTCCATAGAGATCAGCTGTAAATACACTTCTACTACCACCTGTCCAGTTTTACAGCCTCTCAACACTTTCCACTGGAGAAGGCAATGGCACCCCACTCCAGTACTCTTGCCTGGAAAATCCCATGGACGGAGGAGCCTGGTAGGCTGCAGTCCATGGTGTCACGAAGAGTCAGNAAAGGATTCTATGACAAGTTTTAACTAGAGATCATAAAATAAAATGTTAGTGATGATGGTTCCAGGGACCAACCTCATTTCACTTCTACTCTGTTTCTTGATCATATCCTGTTGGATGTGGCCAGTCCTATAAGTCCCAGTCCCATAAGTCCTGCCTGCTAGGTACTAATGTAAGATTTTTGATGATAGTAATTTGGTGTTACAGGCAGGGACTCAGGAATAATTGTTTCAACTTAACCCTTGCAAAGGTCATTAAGGAAAGATATACATAAGGTGCAAAGATAAATAGAAATTAAAACATTACTTTGTGGTTAGTGGAGTTAGTGCCCAGTACTTTGGTACAGGGCTCTCTGTAAAGCTAGGTTTCAGTAAATGACCTCAGCTCAGGGTCCAAAAAGGACTTCACATTCTCCTGCCAAGTCCCAACCTTAGTAATTGACCATTGAATTGATAAGAACTCTTAACTACATAAAATATCAAGTGAAGGACACAGGAAAGCAAGATGGTTGGGCACCCAGAAGACTCTGGCTTAGTGTTTTAATATCTCTGAATGGCAAAAAAAAAAAAAAAGCCCTAAAGAGAAAGATCTTTCAATCCATAGTGACCAGCCTAAACACACTAGCAAACATGGCTCAAGGGATCCAATCAAATTACTAGGTCCTCTGTGAGGGAGGTAGTAGAGGTGAGGAAGCTGTGATCCTTCTCTTTATTCTCACTTTGTGCTTAACTGTCACTCTGTGAGAAGAAACTGTACAATATGTGGATGCCTCCATAAAAGCATGGGAATCAAATGGTCCTAATTCTTTTATAGATGGGAATTTTCTCTAATTGGATCTTAAGGGCACAAGTTTTGTCTTCAGATAGCTGGGATAGACAGTCTCACATTCTGTCTTCTTTTAGTATTACATTCATTGTAGTGGTCCTTCAAGTCTCTTCATCCTTTCTAAGTACCTCCTTTTCTTCATTATCCATCCTACATATTTAAAATACAGTTAACTTTTGAATAACACAGGTTTGAATTGCATGAGTTCATTTATGTATGATTTTTTTAAAAATAAATATTTATCATGTACTATATTCCCTGGTGGCTCAGACAGTAAAGCATCTGTCTACAATGCAGGAGACCTGGGTTCGATCCCTGGGTTGGGAAGAATTGCTAGGGAAGGAAATAGCAACCCACTCCAGTACTCTTGCCTAGAAAATCCCATGGATGGAGGAGCCTGGTGTCCATGGGGTCGCAAAGAGTCAGACACGACTGAGCAACTTCACTTTCATATAGTACCTGCTGAGCTTCCCAGGTAGCTCAGTGGGCAAAGAATCCAGCTGCCAATGTAAGAGATGGGGATTTGATTCCTGAGTTGGGAAGATCCCTGGAGGAGGGTATGGCAGTCCACTCCAGTATTCTTGATTGAAGAATCCCATGGACTGAGGAGCCTGGCAGGCTACAGTTCATGGGGTTGCAAAGAGTTGGACACGACTGAAGCGACTTAGCATGCATGCATGCATATAGTACATGATACAGTCCAAGGGTGGTTGAATCCAAAGATGTAGAATCATGGATAAGGAATTGGTTCCAACTGTAAATTTATATCTGTATTTTTGACTGAGGGGAATGTTGGTGCCCCTAAACCTCGTGTTGTTCAAGGGTCAACTGTATTTTCATTTTCATTTCCCTTTGACTCTTGTATTCTTAACAATCTCATCTACTTCTTGTTTGAGAAGGTGCATACTAAGTTGCTTTTGTCATGTCCGACACTTTATGATCCCAGGCTCCTCTGTCCATGGAATTCTTTGTGCAAGAATACTGGAGTGGACTGCCATACCCTCCTCCAGTTATGAGAAGTTACCTTACATTTATAAAAGATAGTTCTCTGAGTGAAATTTATGGCCTAACAGTCTTCACAGTATCAGTCTTTTGTTCATCTATATATACATCTCTGTCCCCAGCAAGATACCAAGGATTTTGCTCTATGTCACAGTGACTGTTTGTTATCACTCTCTGCTCCAGGTTCCTTCAGACTGTTGTTATCACTCTCTTCTCCTTTGTCCTTCAGACAAAACCTGCCTTTTAAGGAAGGTTCATCCCTTGTTCTCACAAATGACCCAATAAGGAAAGCACCCTTGACAAATTCCTAAACCAAAGGGGCTGCTATTGATAACTTCCAAAGGCACTCACCCACTCAGTGAGTACCAGTGTATCTGTTGTCATGTCTTCTTTCCTGAAACCTTGCGTTCCCTTTGGTTTTTAGTAACTTGTAGTATAACATTCTTTTGCACTCTACCCCCAGAAGTAGTAGCATATGCTTCTATTTCTATTTCTTTCTATTTCTCCCTGATTTATTTCTTAAGGTTCTGTACATTCCCTACCATGCATAATGCTAACACTATTTGTTGGACCATATTGTCTTTTGTCTTTCCTTTTCCTTCTCTTTCTTTTGTGTTTAAGGCATTTGTTTTCTTAACATACTCCAGGCTTTACCTTAGGGGATTCCTCCCACAGTAAGAATTGTAAAGAAAAGAAGTTCTAGGGGCTTCCCTGGTGGAGTGGTTAAGAATGCGCCTCCCAGTGCAGAGGATACAGGTTCAATCCCTGCTCCAGGAAGAGCCCACATGCCATAGGCAGGTAAGCCCGTATGCCACAACTACTGAACCCAGCACCACAACTACTGAACCCAGCACCACAACTACTGAACCCATGCTCCCTAGAGCCCATACTCTGCAATAAGAGAAGCCACTACAGTGAGAAGCTCATGAACTGCAACTAAGAGTAGTCCCCACTCACTGCAACTAGACAAAACCTGGGTGTAGCAATGAAGACCCAGCACAGCTAAAAATAAATAAATATTAAAAAGAAGAAAAGAAATTCTAAGTCTGCAGAAAGCATTCACAGTTCAAATAAAACTACCTTATCCATCTTCACATCCCCGAATAGAAGAATTTCTTTCAGGTGATATCTTTGCATCATTCCAATATCTAACCTACACCAGATCCATACATATTGAAATCCTAGTTTAGTGATTTCATCTTTTCTCCTCTTCCCTTAGAGCTCTAACTCTCAAAGTGTTATGGGCATCTTCCTCTTTGGTCCAAACTATACCTACTTCCCCAATCACAAGTGGTGTCTCCTGAAATTCACTAAATAATGCCTGAAGTATCCTATACTGCTCTTGTGGTCTTTCTCTCTTGATTTTTTTTCCTGAATATTTTGTAATCTGTCATGAAAAGGACTGTAATCTGCTCTTATTAATGACACTTTGTCTGTAATACTCAGAGGGCTCCTCAATAGTTTTCTGGGCCTGGGCTAGTTTGTGGAAAGAGGAAGGGCAATGAGAAGTCTTTCCAGTTTACTCTCATCTTTCTTTTTCTGTTAAATCTCTTTGACCTGAGTTATCTTCCTTGACCTAATAATAGAGCATATACTTTCCTTTTTCCTACTCTATACCAAAAAGCTTTTAGGCCTGGGGACATTCGGGGGGCGGGGTTATCCTTCTTTTCCTTTTCATAAAAGCCAAATTTGACCAGTATTCCTCAATCTTCATTTCCTGATAAACCTTTGGTTTGCTTTCTGACATTTCTAAATCTAAAATGGTTTCCTAGGCTGTGATTCTCTGTTCATTTACAACATGCTGTACTTTCTCTGCCTGCTGCCAACGTCTTTAAGCTGTTGCTGTGCCAACCAGATTTTCAAATCCAAGGCATTACTGCCACAGTCTCTTTTAGTGTATTGCTTTTTTGTTTTGACTTTTTCTTTTGAATTTTTAGTAATTTATTTCACTGTCCCCTCCACCCCTGCAACATTAATTGTAAAAGCCGCCATATTCTTCCATGTATTTAAGGCTTTCACACTTCTTGATTTGGTTTCTAACAAAGTCTACCATCCTTTGGGGCTTTGAAATCAACAACAAGGATCATGGTATACCTGAGGGATAGCTAGAACAGATCCACAAACTTATGAAACAGGAAAGAGAGCCTTAGAAGTATGGCATACAAGTCACACAGAATAAGGTAAGCAGCAACATAATATGGGCAGATGGCACCAACTATAAACACTTAAAGGCCTAATTGTCTCCCACTAACGATTGAGCGACTGGACTGAACTGAAAGTTCAGTTTACAGTCATGACAGAGGGACAGAATGAAAAAAGGGGGAAACAAACTATGGTATCCAAAATAATTCCATTGTATTAAAGAGAAAGGATATGTCCAAAGAAAAGACACATAAACTGTCACTGTTTGCAGATGACATGTTACTACACATAAAAAATCCTAAATATTCCACCAGAAAACTATTGGATCTAATCAGTGAATTTGGTAAACTTGCAGGATCCAAAACTAATGCATGAAATCTCTTGCATTCCTATACACTAACAAAAAGGCAGAAAGAGAAATTAGGGAAGCAATCCCATTTACCATCACAACAAATAAAGTCTAGGAATAAATCTACCTAAGGAAGCAAAAGATCTATACTTATAAAATTATAATACTCCAATGAAAGAAATCAAAGAGAACACAAATAGATGGAGAAATAAACCGTGTTCTTGGATTGGAAGAATCAATATAGTGAAAATGAATATACTACCCAAAGAAATCTACAGATTAAATGTAATTCTTATCAAATTACCAATGGCATTCTTTACAGAATTAGAACAATTTTTAAAATAATTTGTATGGAAACACAAAAGACTCCAAGAGTCAAAGTACTCTTGAGAAAGAAAAATGAAGCAGGAAGAAACAGGCTCCCCAACTTCAAATTATACTAAAAAGCTAGCTATAGTAATCAAAACAGTATGGTACTGGCATAAAAACAGAAATATAAATCAATAGTACAGGATAGAAAGCCCAGAGATAAACCCATGTACCTATGGTCACCGAATCTTTAACAAAGGAGGCAAGAATAAACAATAGAAAAAAGAGCATATCTTCAATAAGTGGGGCTGGTAAATCTGGATAGCTACATGTAAAATAATGAAATTAGAATACTACCTAACACCATACATAAAAATAAAGTCAAAATGGATTAAAGACCTAAAAAGGTCTGCATAGTCAAAGTTATGGTTTTTCCAGTAGTCATGTACAGATGTGAGTTGGACCATAAAGAAGGCTGAGCACCAAGGAATTGATTCTTTCCTGAGAATTGATGTTTTCAAACTGTAGCTCTAGAGAGGACTCTTGAGAGTCTCTTAGACTTCCAGGAGATCAAATCAGTCAATCCTAAAGGAAATCAACCTTGAGTATTCATTGAAGAGACTGATGCTGAAGCTGAAGCTCCAATACTTTGGCCACCTGATGGGAAGAGATGACTCACTGGAAAAGATCCTGATGCTGGGAAAGATTGAGGACAGGAGGAGAAGTGGCAACAGAGGGTGAGATGGTTGGATGGTATCACCGACTCAGTGGACATGAGTGTGAGCAAACCAGGAGACAGTGAAGGACAGGGAAGCATGGCTTGCTGCAGTCCATGGGGTCACAAAGAGTCACACACGACTTAGTGATTGAACAACAGCAACAACAACAAATGCAAGACCAGATACTATAAGACTCTTGGAGGAAAACATAGGAAAAACACTCTTTGACATAAATCACAGTAAGATCTTTTTTTGAAGCACCTCCTAGAATAATGAAAATAAAAACAAAATAAAAAAAAATAAAAGGTCTACATAGTCAAAGCTATGGTTTTTCCAGTAGTCATGTACGGATGTCTGGTTTGACATAGCTTTCCTTCCAAGGAGCAAGCATCTTTTAATGTCATAGCTGCAGTCAACATCTGCAGTGATTTTGGAGCCGAAGAAAATAAAATCTGTCACTGTTTCCACGTTTTCCCCTTCTGTTTGCCATGATATGATGGGATGGATGCCATGATCTTAATTTTTTAAATGTTGAGTTTCAAGCCAGCGCTTCACTCTCCTCTTTCACCCTCATAAAGAGGGTCTTTAGTGGTCACTTTGGCAGCACAAATACTAAATTTGGAATGTACAGAGAAGATTAGCATGCCCCCTGTGCAAGAATGACACACAAATTTCTGAAGCATTCTATATTTTTAGACATAGAGAACAGACTTGTGGACACAATGTGGGAGAAGGAAAGGTTAGGATGAATGGAGAGAGTAGCATGGAAAAATATCTACTACCATATGTAAAATAGATAGTCAGTGGGAATTTGCTATATGACTCAGGAAACAAACCAGGGCTCTGTGACAACCTAAGAGTGGTGGGATGGGGTGGAAAGTGGGAGGAAGTTTTAAGAGAGAGGGCACATATGTATACCTATGACTGATTCATGTTGGTGTATGGCAGAAACCAACACAATATTGTTAACTAAGTACCCTTCAATTAAAAATAAAATTTTAAAAAGAGACTCTTTAGTTCCAATTCACTTCTACCATTAGAGTGGTAAGTAAGTAAGTGTTAGTCACTCAATGGTGTCCAACTCTTTGCAACCCCATGGACTGTAGCTCAGCAGGCTTTTCTGTCCAGCATTCTCCAGGTGAGAATACTGGAGTGGATTGCCTGTGCTCTTCTCCAGAGGACCTTCCCAACCCAGGAATTGAACACATTCCTGTCCATTTTAGTTCACTGATTCCTAAGATGTTGATACTCAACCTTGCCATCTCCTGGTTGACTACATCTAATTTACTTTGATTCATGGACCTAACATTTCAGTTTCTTAAGCAATATTGTTCTTTATAGCATCAGACTTTACTTTCACCACCAGACACATCCACAGCTGAGCGTTTTTCACACTTTGGCCCAGCTGCTTCAGTCTTACTGGAGCTATTAGTAATTGTCTTTCACTCTTCCCCAGCAGCATATTGGACACCTTCTGACCTGGAGGGCTCACCTTCCAGTGTAATATCTTTTTGCTTTTCATACTATCCAAAGTGTTCTCCAGGCAAGAATACTGGAGTGGTTTCCTTCTCCAGTGGGCCATGTTTTTTCAGAACTCTTCGTTTTCAACCATCCATCTTGGGTGTCCCTGAGAAGCATACTTCATAGCTTTTTTGAGTTACACAAGCCTCTTTGACATAATAAGGCTATGATTCATGAAGTGGCTCAGTGGTAAAGAATCTGCCTGTCAATGTGAGAGACTCAGATTCAGTCTCTGGGTTGGGAGGACCCCCTGGAGAATAAAATGACATCTCACTCAAGTATTCCTTCCTGGGAAATCCCAGGGACAGAAGAGGTTGGAGTCTACAGTTCATGGGTGACACACACACACGCACACATAAGTACACAAATATGTGGCAAGTAAACTATACACTACTAAACTAACAATGGATCAGTGACAAAATCAAAGAGAAAATCAGAAAACACCTATAGACAAATGGAAATGAAAATGTAATTTTCATTTATATTTGTAAATGAAAGCACAACAGTCCAAAATCTATGGGATTCAGCAAAAGAAATTCTAAGAGGAAAGTTTATAACAATGCAATCTTGCCTCAAGAAACAAGAAAAATCTCTAATAGATAATCTAACTTTACACCTAAAACAATTAGACAAAGAAGAACAAAAAACCCTAAAGATAGTGAAAAAAAAGAAATCATAAATATCAGAGCAGAAATGAATGTAACAGAGGCATAGAAAACAATTGCAAAGATCAATGAAAATAAAAGTTGCTTCATTGAAAAGATAAACATAATTTATAAACCTTTAGCCAGACTCATCAGGGAAAAAAGGGAGAAGGCCCAAATCAATAAAATCGGAAATGAAAAAGCAGAAGTTACAACTTGCACCACAAAAGTACAAAACAACATAAGAAAGCAACTGTATGCCAATAAAATGGACAACCTGGAAGAAATGGACAAATTCTTAGAAAGATACAGTCTCCCAAGACTGAACCAGGAAGAAATAGAAAATATGAAAAGAATAATCACAAGCACTAAATTGAAGCTGTGATGAAAAATTCCCAAAAAACCAAAGTCCAGGACCTGATGGCTTCACAGGTGAATTCTATCAAGCATTTAGAGAACTAACACCTATCCTTCTGGAACTGTTCCAAAATATTGCAGAGAAGGAAAACTTCCAAATGTATTCTGTGAGGCCACCGTCATGCTGATACCAAAACTAGCCAAAGATGCTACACACAAAAGAAGAAAATTAGAGGCCAATATCCCTGATGAACATACATGCAAAAATCCTTTGCACATTACTAATGTTTTGAATCCAACAATATATTAAAAAGACCATATACCATGATCAAGTAGGATTTATCCCAGGGATGCAAGGATTTTTCAATATCCACAAATCAGTCATTGTGGTACATTACATCAACAAGTTGAAAAATAAAAACCATTTAATCATCAAAAAGAATAAAGTACCTAGGAATAAACCTGCTGAAGAATACAAAAGACCTATACTCTGAAAACTGTAAGATGCTAATAAAAGTAATCGAATAAGACACAAACAGATGGAAAGATATATCATATTCATGGATTGGAAGAATGAATATTTTCAAAATGACTATACTACCCAAGGCAATATAGAGAGTCAATGCAATGCCTATCAAATTACTAATGGCATTTTTCACAGAACTAGAACAAAAAATTTTTAAAATTTGTTTGGTGACACAACAGACCCTGAATGGCCAAAACAATTTTGAGAAAGAAAAACAGAGTTAGAGAAATATAATTCAGGCATAAAAAGAATGAAACAATACCATTTGCAGCAAATGGATAAACCTAGGAAGTGTTATACTGAGTGAAGTAAACCAGACAGAAAGACAAACATTATATAACATGGCTTATGTGTGGAATCTAAAAGTTAATACAAACAAACTATTTATGAAACAGAAACAGACTCACAGACTTAGAGAACAAACTTGTGGTTGCTGGGGGAAGGGAAAGAGGAGAAGGGATAGTTAGGGAGTTTGGGATGGACACGTACACACTGCTACACTTAAAATGGATGACCAACAAGGGCTTACTGTATAACACAGGGAACACTGCTCAATGCTCAGTGGCAGGCT
>SJYV01042272.1:4621-23006 GCA_006410875.1 Neotragus pygmaeus | reverse complement strand
ATGTGGTCCTGCAATGGGAGCCTGCATCTCCTTGCTGCCTGGTCCTGGAACAGGCCCCTTGGGGCAGACACTGCTGCTCAGAGCCACCATGGTGGACTGGCAGGAGGGCACAGGGCCCCGCCGTAGAGGACACTGGCTTCTCCTTGTTGCCCATGGCCTTGAATCTGGGCCCCGGACTCTCGGAGGTGCCTGGCTGGTGAAAGAAGGCGCTCATAGCCCACCTGTGTTAATAAGCACCTGCAGCATACCTGGTCTCCTCTCTAACTGCCATCTGGGGAGCCAGGGCACCCTGCAGGCCTGCCGGGGCATGGAGTGCAGCGGCAGTCCCCACCACTTCGTGAGCGTTGGCTACGTCTCAGCCCGTGTGCTGAGCATACAGTACCTCATTTAATCCTCAGGGTAACCACATGTCACGATTGTCGTTAGCACTGTTTTATGAATGAAGAAGCTGAGACAGGAAGAGGTTAGTTAACTTGCCCTGGGTCGTGCAGCCAGTAACTTGGGAGTCTCCCTGACTCAGAGCCCCCAGAGTCAGTCCTGATGCCCGTGTGGGGCACCCGAAGCTCAGGGCTTCTCGCCAGGAAGAGCTGGGGATGGTTCATTGCTCGATTGTTCCTTTACTGGGTGGATGGTCTCGGCCAGCTCCCCTTGCTTTGTTCATCTGCTCATCTGTAAAATGTAGATAACTTCGTATACTTCACAAGGCTTCGAGCCACAGGGAGGGATGGTGAAATGGGATAATGTGTCATAAAACTTCTTTGTGCACTAGAAAGAGTTATATATACATGACACCTCACTTAAATGAGTCAGTAGTAAAAATTTATCTTAAAAATTACAAAAAAGGCACATGGAGATGTTCCCCCCCGCCTTTTTTTTAGTAAAAAAAGGAAATGTGGTTGGTCCCACCTTTGTCTCTGCACTTGTCAGGCACGAAAATGGGGAGGAGTTCATCAGGGATGGACGGAGTTCGGAGGAGGTCTCCTAAGAGAGGGGTGTCGCTAGCTTGCCTAGCACAGGGGATGTGAGTCTAGCCCTAACTGCACGTCCCTGCACACGCTCCTTGGCTCCTAGCCTGTGGAGGGAGGTGGTGGTCATCCTGGCTTCCGAGCCCTGTCATGAGGACCGAGCCAGGATACACGCGTGGAGCTGGCGCCAGGCTCAGTGGATGTTGAGGTCCACGTTCGTGATGAGGAAAAGACTCTTTGGGCAAGTAGGAAGGAAGCAGCATCCTGATCTGGAGGCTCATCCTTATTTGAAGTTCTTCTCAAAGAAGGACCAGAAATATCTGTGTCTTTTGGGAATGAGGGCCTTGGCCACAGGGCAACCTTGGCAGAAGGCCAGACCCTCATTAAGGACCCTAAGCCAAACGGAGGCTCTACTTCTCCCAAACTGGGTGGGGGTCAGGGCTGCAAGTCCTGCAGGAGGCAGGGAGATGGCTGTGTCTTAAGAGGTCAGCGTGCTGGGTTCCAGCTTGGGCCGGAACAAACGGGGAGGTAAGACATGGGGCTGGGGGGAGGGGAGATTAATGTTGGCAGTAGCTCGTGGGGTCCCCCTTCTCTCTTTCTTGTATGAAGGTGATGCAAAAACTCTGGGTGTAGCCCAGAGGTACTCAGCCGTCAGTCAGTATCTGGGCCTTTTATGATTTCAAAAGTGAAAGGTAAATGTTGATATTTAGAAAAGTGAAAGTGAAGTCGCTCAGTCGTGTTTGACTCTCTATGACCCCATGGACTGTAGCCCATCAGGCTCCTCTGTCCATGGGATTCTCCAGGCAAGAGTGCTGGAGTAGGTTGCCATGTCCTTCTCCAGGGGAATCTTCCTGACCCAGGGATTGAACCCAGGTCACCTGCCTTGCAGGCAGATCCTTTACTGTCTTAGAAGTAGACCCCAAAGAAGTCTCACTGTGTTTCCACTCCGGTGTTCATGCGTTCGTCCGGCCAGCAGGCGGCCGCCGGAAACAGGCGCACCATCCGTGGTGGCGTGATGGCCTGTGAGACGCAGTCCAGGGCCACGGGAAGCTTCCTTGCAGGCAGGCTGTTTTATAACTGTTCCCAAATCATGTTAGCTCTGGAATCTATTTTAGGAACTCCTTTGGTTATGAACCGTATCTTATATTTAATTTTGATTCTGTTTCTCCTCCTGCCCTGGATTCAGTAGCCTCGTCCACAAACACTGCGTGCCTGGCGTTATCTTAGGTGTTAGAAGTATTTAGAAGAATCAGAGCTCCTTGGTCAGAACACGTTAACTAACTAGAGCCTGCGCCTAGAACAGCCTCCCGAGGACTTCGGTTCTTTGTGCAGCTGCCACTTTCATGCCTCAGAGGAGCCCTGAGCTGCTGGCTGGAGCCCGTCAGTGTTTGGGAGCTGCCTAGAAGTGGGGGTCAAGGCAGAGAGGCTTTGTCTCCCTTTTCCTTGGTTGGTGAGTGTTTGTAACAGTAAGAATTTCAGCCCACCCCCGGGGCCACCTGAAGGTAGGTGAGGCTCCATGTTTCCACCGGGTCTGCGACAGCGCTTCTTTGCCCCTTTCTCTTCATCTGCTCCTGTATCTGGTGAGGATGGCGTTGTGCTCTTTGCTTATCTCATATCTACAGTCAGTCACCGTGGGGAGCTAGTAAGGTCTCTGGTCTTTCTCTGGGAGAGGCTGGGTTTGACAGAGGGTGCCTGCCCACCTCTCAGATAAGCTGTCTCCTCCGTCCTCAGCCTTGCGCAGGGCCATGCCAGAAAGAAAACCTCATGACTGATCCCAGGGTCTAGAGTCGACGATGCACTGTGTTCAGCCCAGAGCAAGCCACCCTTTGCATCTTCTGGCCAGGAGGTGTCAGTGACGATGTTCTGTGTTCAGCCCAGAACAAGGCACCCTTCACATCCTCTGGCCAGGGGGCGTTAGTAAAAGCACAGGTCGGGTGTCCCTTTGACATCTGCTTGGGGATCCTTTCCAGAAGCTGGAGTAATGAGGATTAACTTCATGTTTGACGAGTCTAGACCAGGGAAGGAGAGAGCAGCAGGGGCCTCACGGGACCAGTGTGCCCGGGGAAGGGACCGGAGCCACGTAAGCCTGTTTTGTGTCTGCCAGGGACCTGGGGTGGTGATGTTGACAGGGAGGCCAAATCTAGCCTCATGAGCCAATCATCAATCAGCAAGTAGAGACCGGGGTGCCTCTGGGAGCTTCACATTGTGGGGAATGAGGGTTCTAAACCTGCCCCAGGCCATGTCTTTGAAAAGTTCAGGCTCTAGTTGGAGGCTCTGGGCTGTAACAGAGAGCTCCACGTGCTGCTGGCACTTGGAGAAGGGAGGGCAGCCATGGCCATCTCTCCTGCCTGAGAAAGGCTGGACAACAAAGGTCGATCTGCTGCCTCGTCTGGGAGAGATGGTGGCTCTCTGATCCTCGTGCCCATCAGCAGTGTCAGCCTGCCTTCTCCTTGGCCAGTGGAAAGGACTCATCCAGGGAGCTGCTCAGGGCACGGAGCTCTGGGTGAGAGAACAGGCTTCAGTTCCCATCTCAGGGGAGTTAAGTAGATTCGTGGACGTAGTATATGTGAAAGCCTCTGATTGAGTGTTTTTCAGTGGAGCTATAACTCAGCAGAACTTGGTTGATACGTTCCTAGGATCATGACTGAGAGTTTCCCAAGGAAGATACCACGGCAAGATTTGATCAGGGGTGTTGGCGGGGGTGGGGGGGGTGGTGAGGATGGGCGTAGGGGGACGGTAGCCACTCTACTGGAGAAGGCAAGCGAGAGGGAGTGAGCGATTCTGCCGGAAGAAGGCTCTGCTGGAGACCGGTCTGCCGGCCCTCCTGCTCAGGCCAGTTTTGGAGCGTTTGTTCAGGTCTTGATCCCAACGAGGAGAGAAGATGTCAAAGCAGAAGCAGGGCAGAGCAGGGCTGCTGGCTGGGGAGGAGTGGTTAGAGTGTGGGCATGTTTACCCCAGGAAGAGGGAGAAGCAGGCAGAACGGGTTTGCTGGGCGCGGTTGTGTGCATGGACAGGACTGTCCCCTGATGTGGGTGCTGGGCTCGCTTACCCTGGGGTGCTCCAGCAGACAGGCTAGGGCCGCTGGGCGACAGTGGCTGGGACCGGGGGCCACTGCTGATGCAGGGGTCTGGGTTAGTGTCCCTCCCTTGGAGCTGGGAAGGATGTGAGCGAGGGAAGACAGATGACTCCAAGGCAGGGCGTGGGTAGCGGTGGGGGGGGGTGGGTTCTGGTGTCTGCNCTGCCCACCTCTCAGATAAGCTGTCTCCTCCGTCCTCAGCCTTGCGCAGGGCCATGCCAGAAAGAAAACCTCATGACTGATCCCAGGGTCTAGAGTCGACGATGCACTGTGTTCAGCCCAGAGCAAGCCACCCTTTGCATCTTCTGGCCAGGAGGTGTCAGTGACGATGTTCTGTGTTCAGCCCAGAACAAGGCACCCTTCACATCCTCTGGCCAGGGGGCGTTAGTAAAAGCACAGGTCGGGTGTCCCTTTGACATCTGCTTGGGGATCCTTTCCAGAAGCTGGAGTAATGAGGATTAACTTCATGTTTGACGAGTCTAGACCAGGGAAGGAGAGAGCAGCAGGGGCCTCACGGGACCAGTGTGCCCGGGGAAGGGACCGGAGCCACGTAAGCCTGTTTTGTGTCTGCCAGGGACCTGGGGTGGTGATGTTGACAGGGAGGCCAAATCTAGCCTCATGAGCCAATCATCAATCAGCAAGTAGAGACCGGGGTGCCTCTGGGAGCTTCACATTGTGGGGAATGAGGGTTCTAAACCTGCCCCAGGCCATGTCTTTGAAAAGTTCAGGCTCTAGTTGGAGGCTCTGGGCTGTAACAGAGAGCTCCACGTGCTGCTGGCACTTGGAGAAGGGAGGGCAGCCATGGCCATCTCTCCTGCCTGAGAAAGGCTGGACAACAAAGGTCGATCTGCTGCCTCGTCTGGGAGAGATGGTGGCTCTCTGATCCTCGTGCCCATCAGCAGTGTCAGCCTGCCTTCTCCTTGGCCAGTGGAAAGGACTCATCCAGGGAGCTGCTCAGGGCACGGAGCTCTGGGTGAGAGAACAGGCTTCAGTTCCCATCTCAGGGGAGTTAAGTAGATTCGTGGACGTAGTATATGTGAAAGCCTCTGATTGAGTGTTTTTCAGTGGAGCTATAACTCAGCAGAACTTGGTTGATACGTTCCTAGGATCATGACTGAGAGTTTCCCAAGGAAGATACCACGGCAAGATTTGATCAGGGGTGTTGGCGGGGGTGGGGGGGGTGGTGAGGATGGGCGTAGGGGGACGGTAGCCACTCTACTGGAGAAGGCAAGCGAGAGGGAGTGAGCGATTCTGCCGGAAGAAGGCTCTGCTGGAGACCGGTCTGCCGGCCCTCCTGCTCAGGCCAGTTTTGGAGCGTTTGTTCAGGTCTTGATCCCAACGAGGAGAGAAGATGTCAAAGCAGAAGCAGGGCAGAGCAGGGCTGCTGGCTGGGGAGGAGTGGTTAGAGTGTGGGCATGTTTACCCCAGGAAGAGGGAGAAGCAGGCAGAACGGGTTTGCTGGGCGCGGTTGTGTGCATGGACAGGACTGTCCCCTGATGTGGGTGCTGGGCTCGCTTACCCTGGGGTGCTCCAGCAGACAGGCTAGGGCCGCTGGGCGACAGTGGCTGGGACCGGGGGCCACTGCTGATGCAGGGGTCTGGGTTAGTGTCCCTCCCTTGGAGCTGGGAAGGATGTGAGCGAGGGAAGACAGATGACTCCAAGGCAGGGCGTGGGTAGCGGTGGGGGGGGGTGGGTTCTGGTGTCTGCAGGTAAGTTGAATGGCCACCACGAGAGGATGCTAAGAATAAAAGCAGACACCCCAGCTGCCACTTCCTGCACCTTGCTCCGTACTAAGCAGTGCTGCCAACTGTTTGCCTCCTATGGACCCTCCAGCACTGGGCAGTGGAGAAGGTGACGGCACCCCACTCCAGCTTTCTTGCCTGGTGAATCCCAGGGACAGAGGAGCCTGGCGGGCTGCAGTCCATGGGGTCGCAAAGAGTCGGGCACGACTGACGGGACCACCAAGCAGTGCCCCCAGGTGCTTACTGTATGGGCTCGTTTAAACTCTTTAATCGCCTGCAACTCTGTGGGCAGGGGTGTGAGTTTTTTCATTAGCTCTACTTCAAGATGAGAAGCTTAGCCTGAGATATGAAGTAACCCACCCAAGGTCCCACACCTTGGCCTCCAGCCCAAGACCAGTCTTCACATATTGGTGAAAGGTGAGGCTGTGTGACTCATAGGATGCCTCCTAATACCAGGTTCCTAAGTGTTCTAAGCCGGGTGGGTCATCCCAGCCATTTGGATGGGGTCAGGCAGCTCTCTTGGGTCTAGGGCAGAAGTGATGATTCCTGCTCTCCCCCCAACTTCATGGGGACTGGATCAGCAGGTGTGTGCCACTGGCTGTTAGGAACTGGCCTTGCGGGGGAAGTGGCTGGGGCATCCCCAGACTTATCTCGGCATCTCCACTCCTCCCGTCCGCATCCTCTAGCCCTCTGGTGACACTAGACTCTCGGAAGCACTGGGCGTCCTTTTGTGGGCCAGCTTCCCCAGAAGCTTCCTGACCGCATCATCAGCGCGCTCGGCCTGCAGGCGCCCCACCACCGACGTTTGCTCTCTCCCTCCCGTTAGCTTCGTCACCGCACAGAGCACACCCAGGGCCTCGACCCACCTTATCTGCAGGGGCCAGAGTGGGGTTACGAAGCCAGCTGTCCTCTTACTATCTTGATGTCCTTGTTCTCCAGCCTCTGGCAGCCAGCAGGGGCCCTGCTTCTGTGGGCAGGGTTACCCGGAGAGGGCCCAGCACCAAGCCTGATCCACGGTCGGTCCCAGACACTTTTCAGGGGGGATGGAAAAGATGTAGGACTCCCTGCCTTCTCAGTGTCCACCCGGGGCCCCCAGAGGGTTGGAGATGTTAGAGGGAGGGTGGTGGGCCGCTCCTCTCGCTCCACGTTACGTAGCAGTGCTGGGAGAGAGCTCTCCGCGTCATCCTGTGTTTCAAGGCTGTCACTGCTGCTCTGTTTTTTGGGGGGAAACCCTGACCTTCTTACCTGAGTGAATCCTACCCTGAGAATAACAGCCTCCCGCCAGTCCCAGAAGCCTTCAGGGAGCAGAACTCTCAGCATTGTTCCAACACCATCCCTGTGCAAATAAGACACTCACAGGGCCTCCTCACACCTAACAGCTGGGGTCATCTGCCCCTCCCGACTCTTGAGCTCTCTGTATGCAGAAGATGTACATTTTGTAGGAGCTTACTTTGGTTAAGGCTTAATATGAAAATCATAAAATGTATGCTCAGTATGGCCCCGAATATGACATTCAAGATTATGTTTTAGCCTTCCCTGTCAGATGAGAGCCTTGGCCCTGCTCCAGCTCCCAACAAGGCCAGCATTTTGCTGAAAGTCAGGAGTCACACCCTGGAGTGTGCGATGGTCCTGGGGTCTTTCCTGTCCTACTGAAGCTGCGGCCAAGGGCAGGGGCATGCCCCTGGATGAGGGAGAAGGCAGTATGGAAATTAAAGCTCAAATCTGAGCTGTTTGGGGAACTCCCATCCTACTGGTAATTTGTGACAACTTCTGTCTGGTTCTGACTCAGCTAAGCGCAGCAATAGCTGGTTCCGGGGCAAGAAAGAAACTCCACTTTTGAGACACATGGTGCTAAGCTCATGTGGTCACGCAGAGGTCAGTCCAGCCCCATGAATCATCAGTTGCCCAGATTCTCTGTACCCTGGAGATGTCTCCTCCTGCTCAGAGCCTCCCTCTTCAATCAAGAACCCCAAGAGTAGCAGTAACATCTAAGGGTCCCAGCCTATGTGTGGAGGGCAGCTGGCCAGGACACCCTCATTTCCCAGCCACACCTGGTCCATGGCACAGATCGCCGGTTCCACTATGTAGGGAGGTGGTAGAGCTTCTTTCAGTCCAGCTCACGTGGACCGGCCACACTTCATCTCTGGAAATTATTTCCATCCGGTGACAGGGCCAGGGTTTCAAGAATGGCCAGCCAAGAGTCGAGTTAGGTTACCCTCTGAGTCCCAGGACAGACTTTGCCCCCTGCATTTTGGGCAGCCCTAGAAGTCCCTGGTCTGGAGCTTCTGACTAGTGGAATGACTGTGTTTACTGAGCCCCCAGCCCATCGTCAGAATGGCAGGTGCCCATCGCATCGCCAGCCTGGGTTTTGCTTGAGGCTGAGCCGTGAGCCCTCTGGGGACAGTAGCTTAGAAAGATTGGTGGCCTCAGGGAAGACAGACATTTGGGCCTCTTTCATTTTCCCAGGAGGCGATGGGAACCAGCTTGGGCAGGACACTTCGGAGTCTGGAGTTTTGGCCCGAGAGGTGGACTGACTGTCTGCCCAGGAGAAAGCATCTACTTACAAACAAGGCATCCTGGTCATAGTACCTGCCACCCTCGGCCTGACCGGCCACCGACACAGACATGGCCCGTTGCTCTCTTGCCCCTGATGTATTCCACGCGGACATCTCTGTTGGTGCTGGGACTCACTTCTGTCTGTCAAGCCCCTGACTTAGCCGACACTGCTCTTCTTTCACCCTGCAGTCGGGGGAGTCCCATGTTCCCAGGGCCGGCGTCTGCCAGGCCACCGACCGTCTGCTGCCTGGCTCCAGCTGCCCGCCCGTGGTGGCATCTGAGTCTGCATCTTCACGTCACCTCTGTCAGGACCCGCCCCCCAGCACAGGCTGTCCCCGGCCCTTGTCTCTCCGATTCTCACTTGGCAAGGTGGTGTGGCATTGTGTCCTTGGGAGTGTTTGTGGTCACTGCTGGGCCTTGTTTTGCTTCAGCTCAGCAGTCTGGGCAGAAGTGCCATGGTCCCCCCGGGTGGGGAATTTGATGGGAAAAACCCCGCCATGGTTCTGGGGTCCTTGTTCCCGGAGACTGACGAGATTCGGTCTTTAAGGCTGTGACGCTGACCATGTCGTGGTCATTATTGTTAATCGAAACTGTTCACGGCACTGTTCTTTCAGGAACCTTCTTCCCTTGGCTGCCATCTACAAGTACCATTTCTGACACACATAACCCACCCTCCACATTTTCAGATTTTTTCCAATTATATATATTCATAGACTCTGTGTTTTTATCTGTTCTTAAAGTTCCTTGAGATTTTCCTCAGAATTTCCTTACCGGGTATTTAACTGTCCCAGCATGTTTGGCCTTTACGTTGCATCTTAGCCTTTTTCCTCCAAGCCCCGCCTCTGTCTTAAGCCTATCACCCGCGTACACTCAGTCTTGTCTACTTGGTCTTATCAGTATGAATCGAGCTGTGGCTATGCCTGGTTAGTACTTGGTTGGAAGACCTTGATTGCCAGGTGCTATAGGTCTTTTGAGGTGTTACTAGGCCTTTTCTTCCAGTGCTTGGCATGCTGCTGCTGCTACTGCTAAGTCACTTCAGTCGTGTCCGACTCTGTGCGACCCCATAGATGGCAGTCCACCAGGCTCCCCCGTCCCTGGGATTCTCCAGGCAGGAACACTGGAGTGGGTTGCCATCTCCTTCTCCAATGCATGAAAGTGAAAAGTGAAAGTGAAGTTGCTCAGTCGTGTCCGGCTCTTAGTGACCCCATGGACTGCAGCCTACCAGGCTCCTCCATCCATGGGATTTTCCAGGCAAGAGTACTGGAGTGGGGTGCCATTGCCTTCTCCAGGTGCTTGGCATGGTACCAACCAAAACATCATCATTGTCCGTCATCATCGTCATCAACATAGCGATACCGGTATCTGTTGAACATTAACTTTGTGTTGGGCATTGTGCTGAATGTCTCATACCATCCTCACCAAGAAAATCCATAGGAAGTACAGATGAAGCTCAAACTAGGAACTTAGGGAGGTCAAACAAGTTATTCAAGTCTCTATAACTAGTAGAGACTGTACAAAGATACACATTCAATCCTGTCTCATTTTAGAGTCTGAATTTTTTTTTAACCACAATCTGTATTATCTTTGCTTAGTTATACATACTTGGGAAAGGTTTGTTGAATGGCGAGATTGCTCCCACAGTCGGACTGGTCTCTGAGATACCACTCCCCATGATGAAAGTCCCCAATATTTTTTAATACTTAGATTCCTAGGCTCTGTGATAATGGGATGTAAGTCATACACACCAGATTAAACTATATAATCTGCACAGCTCATTGAGGAAGCTTTCCCCCATGTGCAGATCAGGAAACTGAGGCTCAGAAAGACTGAGTTAACTTGCTCAAGATCACACAGCAAAAAGTCTATAGTTGGGATTTTGATGCCAATTATCTCTTGAACAGTATAAGTCTCTTCTCTTCATCACTGTATTACTGTTTATGAAAACAGGACTAATTTCTTCCTCTGTCCCTTTCTTCTTGCTGCTGCCTTCCTTAGCTTGGGGAGCTTTTTTTGTGTCTATTTCTTTTCATCCTATTCTTTCTGAGGGGCCCAGGCTGGGCTCAGACTGTGTCTGTCCACACTAAACTCTGCAAAGTCAGTTCCTGGATTGATATTTTCTTAAACTTTACTTGCAGACCTATCTTAATGTAAATCACCTGATTTAAGATTGGTGCTCCATACTATAATAGTAGAACTATTTGTCTATCTTATATCTGACTGAAGGAATGGAACAGAGAGCCTGGTGGCAAGCCCCTGAATATCTGGACACCTGATTGATGACGGAGGGGGCACTGCTGGGCAGTAGGGAATGGACAGTCATTTTAATAATAAATAGCGCTGGGTCAGTTGGATGTCCACAAGGAAAGAAATGAATCTTGACTGCTACCTCACGTCATACACAAAAATAAACTCCAGAGAGGTCATCAATCTCAATGTGAGAGTTAAGACAAAATAAAACTTCATGTACAAGATCATTTAGCATATTTTCATAACCTTGAGGTGGCCATACATTTTCTTAAAGAAGACACTGAGAATGCGAAAAAAATAAGGGACAGGATTGATAAGTTGGATGACATTAAAATGAGGAACTTCTCATTATCAAGAGACATCAATAAAAGAGAGAAAAGGCAAGCAGAGTGGAAAGGATACATATAATACCTACCACTGACAAGTGAATTTGTATCCAGGACGCGTAACCAACAAATATGTAAGGAAAAAAAAGGGCAAAAAGATATTCCATGCTTATAAACTGAGTTGTGCATTTTCTTCTCCCAAGCTCAGGCTGTAGCCAGTTTGTCCCGGGTCACTGGCACAGCCTGGTGGCTGGCCTTGAGAACTGTCTAAGCCCCTGGCCCATCTTGGTGCTTGCTGTCTGGACTGTGGGCTCTTCCTTCCGCATGTCCTGCACCACTCAGCCGTCTTTCTGCCACTAGTGCCCCCTTTCTCATGAATACATAATCACATAGGTCTCTTCCTCTTCTCCTTTGGCTTGTTAACTTTTGACCAGCTATTTTAAGAATATTTCTCTCTGGCTTCTTCTCCCCCACCATCCCNCCACCCCTTTCATTTCCCTTTTTGTACCTCCTTGTTTAGCCTAAAGACTTGTAAAAGTTATCCTAAAATAGCTGAAGGCCTTTGAAGGAGGAGGCTTGTTCTATGGGCTCCAGAGGCAGAGAGAAGACATAAAGCTGGTCATTAGTTACCTCGAGAGAGACGTCATCTTAAGTGATGTCCCACTGTCTGATTTCCCCAAAAGTGGGCTGAGGGTTATGGAGTGAAGCAGAGGCCGGACAGTGCCTTGGTCATAGTGTTTTTTACGGAGGGCGCTATGCCTTGGATGGGCAGCTGGATTAGGATAATCCTTTCCTGTCTGATCAACACAGCCCCAAACAGAGCCTCTGAGGATGTCTTGAGCAGCGACTGTCATCTGGGAGAGAGGGCCTGTAAACTGAATGATTCTTTTGTCCTTCTGGGATTGCGATGGGGTACAAATACTAGCACTTTAAGGGTATCGTGTGTCAAGTTAAAAATAACTCTGAAGCGCCCCTCCAGCCGCAGCCTTCAACGTGGGGGGCTGGTGGAGAGCCGTTGACCTGAAGGGCAGGATTTCCCTTATTTTCTTCTGCGCCATTCTTTCCCTCTAGTAACATCTGTGTGGTGAATCTTTTCAGTCTCATCTTTGTTTCTTTCTTTAAATCCTCACTTGGGCAGCGCAGGTTCCTATAGCATAAACACAATAGAGGCTCTGCGGGTATATTCTGGCTTTTAAAAAGTCAGGACAATGTTTAAAAATCAAGAGTTTAATGTAATACATTTAGATTTGTACCTTCTCCTGAAATACTGGACCATCTGGGCCCTTGGGGGTTTCCACCCCCAGAGCTGGAGACGGGCTTGCTCCTTCCCCTCACACATCCCCCAGCCTTTACCTGCCGAGCCCCCCAAGGCATTGAACCTCCTGACTTCCTCAAGTAGTAAAATAGGCTTTCATGGGCTAGCCTGGGATCCCAACCAGTACATTTAGTATTGTGAAAAAATGAATTCAGCTTTTAAAGAGCAGATTTTGGAAATATCAAAAGTGCCAATTTGGGACCGCTTGTAGGGTCCTCAGTTAGAACCTACAGGTTCTGCGGTGAGGGGCTGTGTCTTGGACTTCTCCTATGCCGAATGTGGCCTCAGCAGCTAGTAGAGGGCATCCTAATGAGGGGGGCATCCCTAGTGACTCAGTGGTAAAGAATCCACCTGCAATACAGGAGACCTGAGTTCAGTCCCTGGGTCATGAAGATCCCTGGAGGAGGAAATGGTAACCCACTCCATTATTCTTGCCTGGGAAGTCCTATAGACAGAGGAGCCTGGAGGGCTGCAGTCCATGGGCTGGCAAAGAGTCGGACGCGACTTAGCGACTCAACAATCACAACAAAGGTACCTGATGAATGATTTACCTCCTGGGATCACTGAGTGCCCTCTGCCTGCCCCTCTCCAGGCGGTGAGCAGAAACTCCTTCTCCCTGAGGACCTGAACCTGTCAGTTCTGCCTGAGACCAGACTGCTGCCTGCTCTATTATCTAGAACACCCACTCGAGCCCTGGATGCTCGTGCAGAGTTTGGGATGGGTCCCCTGCATGGCTGCCTGTGTTGAGAGAAGTGACTTCTTTCTTGGCAAAAGAGGCCGCCCCGTTCAGGAGGTGTCCAGGAAGGGATGGGAGCAGAGAGAGGCCTGCGCCAGACCTCTGCTCTCGGCTGGTGCCTGCCGACCTGGAGTTTGTGGCAATTACAGACGGCGTACATTCCGAACCCAGGGCAAGGGCTGGGTAAAAGTTCAGCTCATTCCCTTTAAAGAAAAAAAAAATTCTTCCTCTTTGACATTTCAGAGTTTTGACCCAGGTCAGTCAGAGGCCACGCGAGCTCGCGAAGTCTGGAGAGAGCGTTTAGTTCCCGAGGCCTGAAGCTGCAGAGAAGCTGGAGCGAGCTAGTGACCTGCTGGGCTTGAGCTGAAGCCCTGTCTTTTCAAGTGTGCCCCGTCCCAGCCTCCCCAGGCCTCACGGGGCGGACAGAAGGAGCGTGCCGCCTTCCCCTCCCTCCAAAAGTCATCTTTACCCCCTGGAATCAAGCACTGCGTACAGCCCCTGTAAAACTGCTTCCTGGTAGGTTTGGGCGTCCTCACTAAGTAAACATCCTCCCATGTTTTTGGAACCGAATCCCCTTTCTGATTCCTGGTCATCCCATTTGCGTTTTTCTGTTCTCGATGCCTTGTAGAATCAGGTTAATAGAAGGAAGACCTAGAATGGGGCAGAGGCACCTGAAATGACTGTTTCAATCTTAGTAAAACTGTAAGGAGAGTAACGGGGTCGTGGGAAGAAAAAAAGACTTAGATGAAAAGTGAAATGAAACAAAACCTCCAAACATTGTGCGATCATGTTTTGCAAGTCAGAGCTGATTCCTGCCAAGCGCCTGACGCGGGGACCTTCCTTTGCATGGGCTCGAGCTCTGTTGTTCTGCGGTTGAACCACAGTCAGCCTCCGTCTATATGCTCTGTGGCTGTGCAGGGCCCCGCTGACCCCAAGTTGCTCTTGCCCTATCTCTCGTGACTTATTTGCCTCTCCTCTCTCACGTCCACCCACCCATGACATCTCCATCGCCATGGCAGTGAGCAGCCACGTCATTCACCAGCTCACGGGGTGATGGGCCAACTCTCTGCTGAGCCCTACTTCCTCCTAGTTCTCCCTCCTGAAGCAGGAGGCTCCCTGGCAGAGCTCAAAGCCCTTTGTTTATTTGATCCTGGGCTCTTGGATAAATCAGGAATGTCCTGACATGAACTTAGGCATGTTTTTCTTCCATGGAAAAGGAAACTATGGCAAGTGGTATTTAAGTAGGCAGAGGACCATTCCGGGGGACTTGCTTTGGTGCCATCAAGGCCACATTCCTTTGGTCATCAGACCAGTAGGTGACTTCTTTATTGGCATGCTCTACCCCGGAGCCCAGAAGGTGTGAATCTGAAGCACTTTCTCCCCTGCTGGGAGCTTGGCACAGATGCCTGGACTTCTTTTAAAGCTGTGGAGTGCCATGCTTGTCTTCCAAGTGGTCTTCTTTCTGCTGGTGAAACCTTGGCCCAGAGCAGTTGCTTGAAGAAGCCTGCTTGGGAGTTGAGGTACGGGATAAGGTGTCTGCCTGGCCTCTCATTCTCTGTCTGGAAGTTGCAAGGATCTCCATGTGATAGACTTTGAGGCAGCTGCCCCTGAACCTGAATGAGCCTGAATACATCTCTCACTTCTCATCAGGGCCAGGCTCTTGTGCTACAACTGGTCGTCAGAAACCTTGGCGGATCTGCCTTTGGATGTGGCCATGTGGGAGCCCAAGACACCCGGAGCCTGTCTAGGCGTGTGTGGTTCCGTGAGTTAGCACCTGAGCTGTTCAGGAACTATTTCTGGGTCACAGGGCAGGAAAATGTTGGGAGTTGGAGCTATGTGCTCTGCTGCAATGGAGACCTCTCAGTATCCAAAACAAGCCCAGTCAGTTGCCAGAGCACTGGTGGGAGACCCCCTCCTTGTAAGTGATTCCAGGTGTGAATGCCCATGTATTACCGTGGCAGGGGCAGTGGGGGGTGGGCTGGTGGATGCTTGTCTCGTTAAAGCCAGTCATTGGCCGCTCAGGGTTCAGGCTTGGCTGCCACTCTGGTTTGCTGCTTTTCATGTTGTCAGAGGATCTTCTTGGGAACAAATGACTCAGCAACCTGAATCTCTGGGACTGAGTAGCCTAACTGCCTTTGTGAAGTGATTGGACGCATCCACCTAGGCCCTAAAATTCTGAGCTCCGGAAGAGTAGAGATTCTCTAGATTCGTCAAGCTGCCGTTCAGTGCGGTTTCTCTCACTCCTGCCCCAATAGAAGACTCGCAACTCAGGGGGTAAGCAGGCAATGTTTTAATTATGCATTTTGTCCTTAGGAAATTCCAGGGAGAAAAAAGGTCCTGGTTTATGGCCAAAAAAAGCAGAAAATAACAAAAATCAGCTCCGGCTGTGATACTAGACTTGTCTGTGGCAGAAAGAGTTAATAGAGCAGTGGTGTCAGGGTGGGGACCATTATTTGGGGGATCCAGGAGAAGCACCATCGTTCAAGAAATGATGACGCCACATTCAGTATGGGACAGCCCTGTCTGGGCTCTGGGCACTGTCACTCAAAGAGTTAAGCTAGTCTTATGGCAGGGGAGTCCTCAAAGGCTTGAGCCTGTGGGCACTAGGTCCTCTATGCCCCAGAGCAGTGAGGTCTGGGGTAAAGGGGGCCAGAGAAGTGCGCCCAGAGAAGCAGAGCGTAGGCCCAACTTTTTTTTTGCCTTGTTTGACCAGCCTTGGCACTGCCCTCCGGCTCTCCAGGGGAAAAGCTGCAGTTCTGCTCTTGCAACACAAGGAGCAGACTGGAGAATTTAGATCTGCGTCACAGAGCTCTGAGAGAGAGAGAGAGGGAGAGGAGAGAGGAGGGAGAGAGAGCGAGCGCTCCGTCGATAGGTCTGCTAGCAACAGCCGTGCTGCAGCAGAGAGAGAGAGAGAAATCAAGAAACAAGTCATAGCAACACCGGGCACCAGGTTCTGCCAGCTCACTTGCCAAGCGCTCAGAAATCTGTCGGGGGCCGGAGGCCTCTGGGTAGCCTAGGCTAGGGAGATGACACGCAAGGTGGCGCGAGCGGCTCCCGCGGGGAGGAGGTGGGGTGGCGGTGGGGGGCAGGGTCAGGAGCAAGAGGTTTCGGGGCGATGGCGGAAGGGTTGCCGGGACCAGTTTCTGGAACATTCGGGACTGCGGCACCTTACGGCCGGCCGAGGTTTGGGTCTGCGCAGGCGACGATGGGTGGTCCGACGGGCTTCAGGACTTGATGGCGTAACCCCCTTCTTCCCCCACGTACGTATTTGCTGGGATCGGGGGCGATGTCTCTGCGTATGTGGGTGCTCTGTCTTTCTCACCTTCTTTCTCGCTTTTTGCCTTTTTTTCCCCCCTCTGAGGGAGGGTTTTTTCCACTTTAATTTCTTTTCCCTTAGTATCAGCTGCTCAAGCCTGACCAGGGTAGAGGAAAAAGTAGCAAGCCATCCCCGGAGTCCCACCTGACCTCCCAGCCTTTACCCCCATTTCGTTCTATCTGGCAGACAGACAGACTGGTTTTCCAAGTTGTTTGGGTGTCAGTGTCTGTCCATCCGTCCATACGGTTCTCAGGTGGAAGGTAAGGAGTGAGGAGGAGGAACACTGTGAGGAAGGCGAGAGGGACAGCCTTTCCAGGGGTTAGTTACCTGGTTTGAAATGTTCATCCCTGGGAACCTGGGGCTGGTGGGGGAGCAGGTGGGCAGGATGAGGCGTGGGCTGGGAGAAGTGGGGTATAGCCGGTACGTTTGTCACTGCGTAGTTGGGGAAAGTGGGGAATGGTGACGCAGTCACTGTTGGGTCTTGTTGTGGGCTCTGGGGGGACAGGTAGTGAGGCTCCCGGGATCTGTAGGGCCAGCTGAGTGGGGTTGAGGATGAGCTGAGAAGGGAAGCTAGCATTTAGAGATTAAATGTCATCCTTTTGGCGTTGGAAAGTTGTTTACCTTGCGCTCTCTGTGTCTCCATGTTGGCACCCTTCCAGTTCACATGTGATGGCCTTCCTTGTACTGCTGCATCATTAACTAAGTGACTGAGCTGGCCTTCCATTGGCCAGGGGAGGGCTCTCACTCCAGACACTTCCTCTGATTGGTGGGTGGGCCAATGGCAGGTGAAAACCTTTTTTTGATTGGCCGAGGCCAGGGTATCAAATCTGAATTTGCATTTCACTTGCTTAAAGGGGAGGGGGGAGAAGCCCAGCAGCTTTCTAAAATCTGTTTAGGGGTGTGCGTATGCTCCTGTGTCTCTGCCTGATTTTGACTGACCAGTTGAAGCCTCTTNTTTGATTGGCCGAGGCCAGGGTATCAAATCTGAATTTGCATTTCACTTGCTTAAAGGGGAGGGGGGAGAAGCCCAGCAGCTTTCTAAAATCTGTTTAGGGGTGTGCGTATGCTCCTGTGTCTCTGCCTGATTTTGACTGACCAGTTGAAGCCTCTTCCTGTGCCTTTTTAATTTCATGCACTCTAAGGAAGAGGAGCTAAGGGCTCCCCCAAACTTTTTTTTTTTTGGAGGAGCAAGGGTTGGGGAGGTGGGTGCGCAGAGGGTTGACCAAACTGGAAGAGAGTATTTGTTCTTTAGTGGGAATTTTCCGATCAGCCACACCTCAGCGTTGCGGCAAAATAATTCTTGGCTCCCCTGGAAAGGCACGGGCAAGGTAGGGCACAGCTGCTACTGCTGCTCTTGCCACCACCCTGGGCTTCCTGCTGACTCTGGGCTACTCCCCGGGGACGAGAGATTTGCATTGACGTCCCGGGCTGTCCAGAGATGAGCCCGTTATGGGAAGGACCTGCCTTCTGGAAGCTGCTGCTCCGTGGTGCTTGGAGAGGTGAGGATGGGGACTGAGCCTGGGACACGGCTCAGAAACTGCGTATTTATTTGGTGGGGTTTCCGGGAAAGCCACGGGGCCACAAGAGACTCGGAGGTCCCAGGTTAGAAGGGTTTGTCATCCTGGGGAGTGAGGAGAGTGAGAGCAAAACTAGGGCAGCAGGCTGCTCGCCTCTGGTTGGGGGAGGAGGACTTGGAAAAATCAGGGTCCCAGCTCCCCATCCAGCCCTTGTTGCAACCCCTATGTCCGTGGGGAGAGGGGTTTCCGATCCCTGCATTTTGCGCAGTGGCCCCCGCCCATGACTGCGCATCCAGGAGCGCAATGCGCTCCGGGTCTCCGGCCTAGGACAGCACCGCCCTTCTTATTACATAACGGAGGGCACGGCTGTGCTTTCTCGGCCCTTCCTTGCAACCCTACCTCCTGGCTCCCCAGGGCCCACAGAACTTGGGAGGGTCTGGTGGGAGAGAAGTGAGAAGACTTGACTCCCTTGGAGGGCTCGCTCTTGTCCAGTCAGTGAGAGGGGCTGCTGGGTTTGCAGACAGAAATGGACTGCGGACCCCTGTCTCGGGGTATGAAATGCAGAACGTCCTTCTGAATGCCCTATATC
>SJYV01042269.1:2092998-2116334 GCA_006410875.1 Neotragus pygmaeus | reverse complement strand
TTTTTTCCATTTTAAATTCAAATTCCTGTATATTCAAGAGGCAGGCCTTCCAAATGTTCATAACTAAGAATATCTTGCTGTGTAATTGCATCAAAAATATAATTATAAACTGGTATGTATAATGAATATTATTTGAGTGATTTTTTCAGTGTTAGACTGGCAATAACTCAGAATTATTTATAAAAATAGTAGCTCAAAAAATTGGAATAGGTGAAAAATAGAAAAATAATATGGACTAATGAGTATGGATTAACATCAAGGACTAAGTTGTTCTCTAGGGTAAGTACCCCCCAAAGCCATAGAGCATTTTCGTGGTATCCTTATATTGACACCTAATACTAGCTGTCTGTAGCCTGCTCAAGTGACTTTTGTCTTTGAGACCAAAAGGAAGGAAAGGAAAGCATAAATAAGACAAAAAACAAGCCTCAGGCTGGAAGAAAATATTTGCAAATGAAGCAATTGACAAAGGATTAATCTCCAAAATATAAAAGCAGCTCATGCAGCCCATTATCCAAAACAAAAGAAAACCAACAAACCCAATTAAAAAAATGGGCCTAAATAGGCATTTTTCCAAGGAAGACATATGAATGGTCAAAAAACATGAAAGGATGCTTGACATCAGTAATTATTAGAGAAATATAAATCAGAACTACAATGAGGTATCACCTCACACCAGTCAGAATGGCCATCTTAAAAAAATCTACAAACTATAAATGCTGGAGAGGAGGTGGAGAAAAAAATACCCTCATGAACTGTTGGTGCTGTTAATTGATACAGCCACTGAGGAGAAACGTATGGAGTCTCCTTAAAAAATAGAATTAACTTATGACCTAGAAATCCCACTGCTGGGCACGTGACCGGTTCAGTTCAGTTCAGTCGCTGGTCATATATGAATCTTTGTGACCCCATGGACTGCAGTACAGCAGGCTTCCATGTCCATCATCAACTCCTGGAGCTTACTCAAACTCATGTCAATTGAGTTGGTGATGCCATGCAACCATCTCATCCTCTGTCATCCCCTTCTCCTCCCACCTTCAGTCATTCCCAGCATCAGAGGCTGTTCAGATGAGTCAGTTCTTCTCATCAAGTGGCCAAAGCATTGGAGTTTCAGCTTCAGCATTAGTCTTTCCAAAGAATATTCAGGACTGATTTCCTTTAGGATTGACTGGGGTTGGATCTCCTTGCAATCCAAGGGACTCAAGATTCTTCTCCAACACCACAGTTTAAAAGCATCAATTCTTCAGCGCTCAGCTTTCTTTATAGTCCAACTCTCACATCCATACATGACTACTGGAAAAACAATAGCTTTGACTAGATGGACATTTGTCAGCAAAGTAATGTCTCTGCTTTTTAATATACTGTGTAGGTTGGTCATAACTTTTTTTCCAAGGAGCAAGCATCTTTTAATTTCATGGCTGCAGTCACCATCTGCAGTGATTTTGGAGCCCAAGAAAGTAAAGTCTGTCACTGTTTCCATTGTTTCCCTATATATTTGCCGTGAAGTGATGAGACCAGATGCCACGATCTTAGTTTTCTGAATGTTGAGTTTTAAGCCATCTTTTTCACTCTCCTCTTTCCCTTTCATCAAAGGGTTCATATATATAACCTCAGGTTAACCACAAACCAAAATCTATAACAGATAACACACAGAGAAAAAAAAGAAATTAATCCAAACTTAACACTAAAGATACTCATCAAATTGCAAGGATTGGACAACAAAGGAAGAAATAATAAACAAGAAAAAACTGGAAAAACAACTCCAAAACATTACAGTGATAAAAAGTACATACAATTCAATCATTACTTTAAATGTAAATGAGTGAAATGCTTCAGTCAAGATACATAAGTGTCTGAATGGATATATGCTACCCATGATAGACTCTCTTCAGATATAAAGACATAAACTGAAAGTGGGGGAATAGAAAAAGATATTCTATGAAACAGAAATAAAAAGAAAGCCAGGGAAGCAATACTTATATGGGACAAAATAGGGTTTAATATAAAGGTTATAACAAGAGACAAAGATGGACATTACATAATAATAAAGGGATTAGTCCAAGATGATATAACAATTATGTGTGTGGGTGTATATATCCAATATAATTGCACCCAAATACATGAAGCAAATATTAATAGACATAAAGGGAGAAACTGACAATAATATGATAAGAGTAGGGGAATATATATATATATATATATAGAGAGAGAGAGAGAGCATTCTATGCAAAAGCACAGATTATAAATTTCTTTCAAATGTACATGGAACATTCTCCAGAGTTAACTACATATTGGCCACAAAAAGTATCTGAGTAAATTCATGGTAATTTAAATCATATCAAGTATCTTCTCCAACCATAATATCATGAGGCTAGAAATCAACTACAAGAAAAAAAAGTTGCAAACAGCACAAACATGTAGAAATAAACAATAAGCTACTAAACAACCAGTGGATCATTGAAGAAATTAAAGAAAGTTTTAAAAGTACCTGGAAACAAATGAGAACTCAACAGTCCAAAATCTATTGGATATAGCAAAAGCAGTTCTAAGAAGAAAGTTGATAATGATATAAACGTACCTCAGGAAATAAGAAAAACATCAAATAAACAACCTAATCTTACACCTAAAGGAATAAGAAAAAGGACAAACAAAACCCAAAGTTAGTAAAAGGAAAGAACCAATAAAGATCAGAGATGAAATTAATCAAATAGAGACTGAAAAAATAGAAAAGATGAGTGAGACTAAGAGTTGGGTTTTTGAAAAGATAAATAAAATGGCTAGTCAAACATATCAAGAAAAAAAGAGAGGGGTCAAATCAATAAAACCAGAGGTGGAAATGAAATGAATATCACCGAATAAGGTAGAATCATAAGAGATTACTAGAAACAGCTATATGTCAATAAAATGGGCAACCTAGAAGAAACGGGTAAATTCCTAGAAATATACCATCTCTCAATATTGAGTCAGGATGAAATAGAAAATCTAAACAGACCAATTGCTGCTGCTGCTGCTGCTACTGCTACTGCTAAGTCACTTCAGTCATGTCTGACTCTGTGTGACCCCATAGACGGCAGCCCACCAGGCTCCCACCATTCCCTGGGATTCTCCAGGCAAGAACACTGGAGTGGGTTGCCATTTCCTTCTCCGATGCATGAAAGTGAAAAGTGAAAGTGAAGTCGCTCAGTTGTGTCCGACTCTTAGTGACCCCATGGACGGCAGCCTACCAGCCTCCTCTGTCCATGGGATTTTCCAGGCAAGAGTACTGGAGTGGGCTGCCATTGCCTTCTCTGAAACAGACCAATTAGTAGTCATGAAATAGAATTAGTAATAAAAAAAAAATTTCATCAAATCCAGGACCAGATGGCTTCACAGGTGAATTGTATCAAACATTTAGAGAAGAGTTAACACCTATCCTTTTTAAACTATTCCAACAAATTGCAGAGGAAGGAGCCCTTCCAGACTTATTCTACCAGACCAAACTAAAGAAACACACTACAAAAAAATTGCTCTATATCACTAGTGAACATAGATGCAAAAATCCTCAACAAAGAATTAGCCATTGAAGGATAATACATTAAAAGTTTTATATGCCATGATCAAGTGAAATTTACCCTGGGAGTGCATAGATGGTTCGATATTTATAAATCAATATGATATACCACATTAACAAATTGAGAAATAAAAATCATATAATCACCTCAATAGATGTAGAAAATGTTTTGATGAAATTCAACATCCAAAATTTCTCAAGAAATTTTGGGCACAGAGGGAACATAACTCAACATAATTGAAGCCATATAGGACAAGCCCACAGTTAACATCAATGGCTGATAGCGTTTCCTCTAAGATCAGAAGTAAGACCAGATGCCCTTTCTCACCATTTTTATTTAATATAGTACTGGAAGTCCTAGTCACAGCAGTTACATAAGAGAAAGAAATAAAAGAAATCTAAATTGGAAAAGTAGTAAAACTATGGCTATTTTCAGATGACATACTTCATATACAAAATCCTAAAAATGCTACCAAAAACTATTAGAATTCATCAATGAATTTACAAATACACAACAAATATATGGAAATCTGTTATATTTCTATACACTAACAGCAAACTAGAAAAAGAAATTAAGAAAACAATCCTATTTACAATTGCATCATTAAGGATAAAATACTTAAAAATAAACCTAAGGAAGCAAAAGAACTGTATTAAGAAAACTATAAGCACTGATGAAAGAAATTGAAGATGGCAAGAACAAATGGAAAGATATACTATGCTCATGGTCTGAAATAACAGAAATTGTTAAAATTAATGTACTACAAAAGACCATCTGCAAATTCAATGCAATTCCCCTTTCAAATAGCAATGACATTTTCCACAGAACTAGAAGAAATAATTTTAAAATTTTATGAAAACTCAAAGGCACCATATAGCCAAAACAATCTTGAAAAATAAGAATAAAGCTGGAATAGGACACTCCCTAATTTCAAACTATACTAAAAGCTACAGTAATTGAAACAATATAGTACTGCCCCCCCCCACCAAAAAAAAAACAGGCACACAGATCAAAGGAACTCAAGAGTCAGCCCAGAAATGAACCTACACTTTTACAGGCAATTAACCTACAACAAAAGAGGCAAGAATAGAGAATGGGGAAAAGATAATCTCTTCAATAAACAGTGTTGAGAAAATTGAACAGCTACACTTGCAAGAAGAGCTATACTTGCAAAAGAATCAAAGTGAACTAGTTTCTTAAACTATATACTCAAAATTGATTAAAAGCTCAAATGCAAGCCCTGAAACCATAAAGCTCCAGCAAGGACAGAAACCATGCTAAAGTATGACAGGTTAAAAGTGCCAATACTCAGGCACTAAGTAAGCTGTCGTCTACCCATCCAGCACCTTATTTTTAAAAATCTAACAATGAAATCACATCTTGAAGAGGTATCTGCATTCTCATGTTTACTGAAGCATTACTCCTGATAGGAAAGACATGGATATTCAGCTCCCTGTTCTTTCCTGTCACTCTTAGGGACACAATATCTATTTTCCTGCTACCTCTACATTACCTGACATTCCTCCCCAGGAGCCAAGCCTTTTCCTACACATACTCAACTATGATGTCCTGCCTGAGCACTTTTCTCTATGTCTCACCAGCATTTTTGAACTTGATTTTGTTGCAAAGAAACATAGGAAAACAATAGAATGCGAATGACTAGAGATCTGTTCAAGAACATTAGAGATACCAAGGGAACATTTCATACAAAGATGGGCACAATAAAGGACAAAAATGGTGTGGACCTAAGAGAAGGAGAAGATATTAGGAAGAGGTGGCAAGAATACACAGAAGAACTGTACAAAAAAGATCCCCATGACCCAGATAATCACGATGGTATGATCACTCACCTAGAGCCAGACATCCTGTAATGCCATGTCAAGTGGGCCTTAGGAAGCATCACTACAAACAAAGGTAGTGGAGGTGATAGAATTCCAGTTGAGCTATTTCAAATCCTAAAAGGTGATGTTGAGAAAGTGCTGCACTCAGTATGCCAGCAAATTTGGAAAACTCAACAGTGGCCACAGGACTGAAAAAGGTCAGTTTTCATTTCAATCCCAAAGAAAGGCAAAGCCTAAGAATGCTCAAACTACTGCATAATTGCACTCATACCACAGGTTAGCAAAGTAATGTTCAAAATTCTCCAAGCCAGCCTTCAACAGTACATGAACCATGAACTTTCAGATGTTCAAGCTGGATTTACAAAAGGCAGAGGAACCAGAGATCAAATTATCAACATCCATTGGATCATTAAAAAGGAGAGAGTTCCAAAAAAAGCATCTACTTTTGCTTTGTTGACTATGCCAAAGCCTTCAAAAAACTGGAAAATTCTTAAAGAGATGGAAATATCAAACCACCTGACCTGCCACCTGAGAAATCTGTATGCAGGTCAAGGAGCAACAGTTAGAACTGGACATGGAACAACAGACTAGTTCCAAATTAGGAAAGGAGTACGTCAAGGCTGCATATTGTCACCCTGCTTATCTAACTTATATGCAGAATACATCATGTGAAATGCTGGGCTGGATGAAGCACAAGCTGGAATCAAGATAGTCATGAGAAATATCAATAACCTCAGATGTTCAGAGGACACCACCCTTATGGCAGAAAGCGAAGAAGAACTAAAGAGCCTCTTGATGAAAGTAAAAGAGGAGAGTGAAAAAGTTGACTTAAAACTCAACGTTCAGAAAACTAAGATCATGGCTTCTGGTCCCATCACTTCATGGCAAATAGATGGGAAAACAATGGAAACAGTGAGAGACTTTATTTTGGGGGCTCCAAAATCACTGCAGATGGTGACTACAGTCATGAAATTAAAAGATGCTTGCTCCATGGAAGAAAAGCTATGACCAACCTAGACAGCATGTTAAAAAGCAGAGACATTACTTTGCTGACAAAGGTCCATCTAGTCAAGGCTACGGTTTTTCCAGTAGTCATATATAGATGTGAGAGTTGGACTATAAAGAAAGCTGAGCCCTCAAGTACTGATGCTTTTCAACTGTGGTGTTGGAGAAGACTCTTGAGAGTCCCTTGGATAGCAAAGAGATCCAACCAGTCCATCCTAAAGGAGATCAGTCCTGGGTGTTTATTGGAAGGACTGATGTTGAAACTAAAACTCCAATCTTTTGGCCACCTGATACAAAGAACTGACTCATTTGAAAAGACCCAGATGCTGGGAAAGATTGAAGGCGGGAGAAGAAGGGGATGACAGAGGATGAGCTGGTTGGATGGCATCACCAACGCAATGGACATTAGTTTGAGTAGGCTCCAAGAGTTGGTGATGGACAGGGAAGCCTGGTGTGCTACCGTCCATGGAGTGGCAAAGAGTTGGACCATGACTGAGTAACTGAACAGAACTGAACTTAGACTAACATCACCATTAATACAATAATCCATCACAGTAATCCAGTCTCAACAATTCAAATCCTAAACCACAAGAATACTCTGAGAAGAAAAAGAAAGAATTAGAAGGTCAACACCCTAACAACTTTAATTTGTAACGTGATAATAGGAAAGTAGAAAATGGGGTAGACTGCAATTTGCCATTCTGTTTTCAGGCCATACTTGCTGCAGGGAATGAACCCTGTTTTATATTAATAATCGGCATGTGCTGCTATTCAGTGTGGTATTATGACGTATTATGATGCCATAATACTTCACATGGCAAGTTGTTGACATGCCCTTCCCTCAGGTTGCTCTGGACTGAAAGGAGCCCATTTATTATTATTAATACTGTTTCTTTCTCTGCCTTTGCTTTCAACAGTTTCACTGACATTCATTAAAGGGTTCTCTGGGCTGGCAGCGTAGGCAGAAAACCAGGTCACATGGAGGGCTTTGGGTAGGGCCCCATCTCTCTGTCAGCACAAAAGCAGGATTTCAGATGAGGAAACAACAAAAATCAATGTTTTAATTCATAAAGATGTGGGGATCCTTTGTGATTGGGCAGCTCCAGATGACAGACTGGGAAGTCACTTGAGAACCAACCAGGACTGGTGGCACAAGGAGTTCTCAGCTCAGAACAGAATGCTCATAAGGCAGTTTTCAGTTTAACTAGGAGGCAAAAGAAGCACTTCAAGCTCAGATGAGCAGAGGCAAGGATACGGTCCTGTGCTTCAGGGAAGTGGAAGAGGGAGAGTAAGACCCTAGAAACCAGAGGAGAGGAAGTTTCCTTACAGGACCCAGGAGGAAGACGAAATGAGACTAAACACTTGGAAAACAGGCCAGAATGTATAATTAGTACTGTTCTTCACAGGAGACACCTCAAGGTCTTAAAGTAGTGGAGGTAATGTTTGTATTATATTATTATATACATTATATTAATATAATTGTATATTATATTAATGATTTTGTATATTATATTTATATATAAAATATTATTACTTATTAAAAATAAATAGGAGTTAGTTCATCAGGGTTCTAATCCTCATTTTGTTCTTACCTAACTGTGTGCCATTGGGCAATTTACTTCTTCCTGTTTTTTGGTGTGGTTTCTTCATTTATAAGATTAAAATTTGTATCACTCAGTGTCTCAGCTCTTCCTCCCCTCCCTTTCACATACTACCATGACTCTCAAAAAAGTTCTAGAACTTTCCTCTTTCCAATGCCTTCAGAAATGATTTGCATGTGTGGCTATAAATACACACACACATACACAAGTGCACAAGTGTGTGTGCACACTGCAAATGAGGCAATCATTTCACAGATGCATCTTGTTTATTTATAACCCAAATAATACATTTAAGACTGATTATTCACCTTATTTCTATCTTGGCTTCAAGTGGCTTTTAATTTTCTTTAAAAAAATTAAATCAGATATGAAATTAAATATCATTTATGAAATGTTTATTATATGCCAACACTTTGCCAGAAAATTTCACTTATGTCCTCTTTGGTTATTTTCATATTATCAAAAACATAAGAGTGGAAACAATTTCCTTTCCACTAAACAGAGAATGAAACAAGGTTTAATAATTAGTCAAAATTATACAAGGATAAATAATGTTTTTATCTATAAATTAAAAGATAAAGACTTGATCACTAAATATTAATCATAATCTCAGATGTTCTAATCCCTTTCTGAAATCTCATCTCCAACATGACATTCTTTCTGTCTAACTCAGTGTGTCCATCCTCAGACCTGATTATTCTTCTTACTGGGAGGCTACTGGCTCTTCTCACATAGAGGCTACTATCTCATCATCAGTTGTATTATTCTACTTAAATGCAAGCTCCTTTAGGCAGAAACTGTGTCTTACAATTTGCCCTGAAGCATCTAGTGTAAATGATAAGACCAAGAAAACAGTAGATATCCAATAAAGGAAGAAACAAATAACTACTTGAGTGACCTATTTAGATTTATAGCTATTTGAATTCATGGATGTGCAACCTAAAATTCCATTCTTTCTCTGTGCACTTAATATCTTTCCGTTAAAGATGTAAGAGAAATTAGCATTTCCAACAGAATCATTGCAAAACAGGAAGAAAGGCTGAAGATTCTGATCGCCTCTTTCTCTCCATTAATGGAATGGTGAAGGACAGAGTACAATATACTGTGCTTAATGCAGATTCTGCTCGGTGAAACAATGATTACAATCAATTTGACTACTAATGTGACTTATCTTGTAAATTGCTGGGTCATTAACTTCAACAACATCAATGTGCTGTCACTATCCAATTCCACCAAATTAGTGTCCGAGGTAATAGGAGAACGAATGTATTAGTGCATTATTAGTGGCTAATAGAGACAGCGAATATTTAATGTGCTGCAGAGAGCAGCTGAGGCACTAGAGACGGAGACAAGACCAAGGGGACTGGGTGAGGAGTCAAGATCCACAACAGAGTGGCCTGTTAGGACTGCTGCAGGAGCTCCTCCTGCCCCTTTGCCTTGGTGCCTTAGATGACACAGCTCAATACTAGGGCGATCTCAACCTGTGGTAGGGGAAATGCCCATTCATTGCCCATTTGGAACAAAAGTAGAAAAAGTATAGCCACTGGATCGTCCAAGTACAATGTGCCTGTTTAAGGTCAGGTTCTTGAAGCAGGAGCTTTTCCTGCCAGCCTTGCATTCACAAAATATGAAGGAACACTTACTCTGTACACACATGAGGATGGTCCCCATAACCTGACCTATCCTGGAAGTTACTTTGAAAACTGTGCTCAGATATTCAATTTGAAAATTCCTTTGATACTTGTTTCTGAAATATTTGTGTCCATATTCAAGAAATAATCATTATATTCTCCCTGTCCACCCTTTCTTGTTGAGAAGCTTCTATGCCTACAGCCCAACAGGGGCAGGACTCAAACCACGTGACCCCGTCCCTTTTTACAGTTCACTGAACCAAAGATGAGTACCTGTTTGAGGTAGGTCAAGCACAGTCAGTCTTTTAGGAGAATGGAGTTAAAATACAGACGTTGAGTAAGTCAGGGAATGTTAAGCGATAAACTGTAATTCTTTCAAGTTGGAGTTAGTGCCAAGACACCAAATCCACATTCAAGCCAGTGTTATGGGGGAGCAGAATTTATGAACTTTACAAAAGTTCTAATACAGAAGGGAGAATGAAAGGCTTAAGTGGAAGTGTGGAGAGGAGCTGTCTCAGAAAGATGGAGAAAGGATGGCTGCTTGACAACTTTTCAGGTTCTGGGCATAAAACCTACTACCTATCCCAAAATTAGGATTTGCGCACTTCTCTTTTTGCTAAATTGGTTTTAGTAGGTTTCTGTTTCATGCATCCAAACAATCCCAATGATATGTTCTTTATGATTGGCAGCAATCATAAAGATCACTTGCTGTGGGTAGCGAACTAAATCCTGCCAGAGACACTCAACCAAAAGAAGAGATAACTGCTTTTCAGAGAATGATAACTAGTTGGAGAAATTTTTATAAGTATTTCTAACCATTTTTCTTTGGTTAAAGTGGAATTTATAGAAGCCCAGTTCTGAAATCACAGAGTCCTTTCTATGACTGTAAGACAAGGTAGGATATGTAAAGAGCACATGAGAGATGTACTGTGTGGAGCAGAGATTCAACAATCTTTNTATTTCTAACCATTTTTCTTTGGTTAAAGTGGAATTTATAGAAGCCCAGTTCTGAAATCACAGAGTCCTTTCTATGACTGTAAGACAAGGTAGGATATGTAAAGAGCACATGAGAGATGTACTGTGTGGAGCAGAGATTCAACAATCTTTCAGTAGTCATTGCCATCAGGACCACTAGCTCCCATTAACTGTGGGCCCCTATGAACCTAATGCTGGGCTTCTTCATGTCTACCCGATGAAGTAATTATCCTCTTTTAGAAGGAGGAAATAAGGCACAGCTAGCAAGCATTGGAATTTGAATTTAAACCCGACTCGTCTAACTCCAGAGTCTGCTGTGAGCCATTCCCCCACCTCCTTTATCAACATCTGCCTCCCTCTTCAGAAGCTATGTCCCTGTTCTCTTTTCAGATATCTTTTCTTGGCCTTCCTAATCAAACCTGTAGTCATCAGAGTTCCTTATACCAAGAACCTAACTCTTAAGAGAAATTGAAGTCATCATTTCTCTCCCCTGCAGGGGGAATTTGCATTATGCCTGATTTCTGCATCCGAAAGGAAAAATATTATCCCCTAGATATAAAAGTTTAGGCATTTTTAAGAATGGGTAGGTGAAAGAATATCTTCATGACAATCCTGAAACCTCTCCCTGCAACCTGCAAAGGAAGGTTGCTCTAAGAGTTTGCATATGTAGTGAAACGTTTAATGAATGACTAGAATTTTCTTGATTCCACATATATTAATATGAAGTGATTTTCTTGCTTTCATTATGATATTGGTCAGAAAAACACCTTCAATTGTAACTAAATGGTTTCAGTTAGTTTATTTTGAAATATGCTATATTAAATTTCCTTCTCTAAATAAAAGATGAATTAATATGTTGAGGTTGAATATGTGGCAAACATTACTTAATATAATCAATGTGTGTTTCCCTTAAACAGTTCTCTCTTGCCAAGACCCACTCTATGAAGTAGGTCAGAAAGAGAAAAGCAATATCGTATACTAATGCATGTATATGGAATCTAGAAGATGGTGCTGATGAACCTATTTACAGAACAGTGATGTAGTCACTTCCCAGGTGGTGCTAGTGGTAAAGAACCCATCCGCCAATGCAGGAGACACAGGAGACATGGGTTTGATCCCTGGGTCAGGAAGATCCCGTGGAGGAGGAAATGGCAACCCACTCCAGAATCCCATGGATAGAAAAGTTTGGCAGGGTACAGTCAATGGCGTTGCAAAGAGTTGGACATGACAGAGCATGCAGCATGCAATTTAGACACAGACATAGAAAACAGACTTAGGGACACGGCTGCAGAGTAGAAAGGAGAGGGTGGGATGTATGGAGAGAGTAATATGGAAACAACATAACCATATGTAAAATAGAAAGCCAGTGGGAATTTGCTGTATGACTCAAGGAACTCAAACCAGGGCTTGGTNACATAGAAAACAGACTTAGGGACACGGCTGCAGAGTAGAAAGGAGAGGGTGGGATGTATGGAGAGAGTAATATGGAAACAACATAACCATATGTAAAATAGAAAGCCAGTGGGAATTTGCTGTATGACTCAAGGAACTCAAACCAGGGCTTGGTAACAACCTAGAGGGATGAGATGGGGAGGGAGGTGGGAAGGATGGTCAAGTGGGAGGGGACATGGGTAAAACTATGGCTGATACACGCTGATGTTTGATATAAACCAACACAATACTGTAAGCCAATAATCCTTCAGTTAAAAATGTATAAATTAAAAAAAAAAAAAGACCCACTCTACACAAGTTAGGTTGGGAGTTTTGAAGCCAGCCATCACAAAGCCTATAACTTAGTCAAGGGTAGGACATGTCCATCATGTGGCTTTGAGATTAAACTTGATCCTTAATAGACTTTTAACATCCTATAACTTAGTCAAGGGTAAGACATGTCCATCATGTGGCTTTGAGATTAAACTTGATCCTTAATAGACTTTTAACATCCTAGCAAAGAATTCCTAACACAGAGGCTCTTACCAGGTAACAGACATAGCTGAATGCTTATACTTGGCACAATGCATAGGACTTAGCAAAAGGATAACACATACACATATAAAGTTTTTAAAAACTTTTTATCTTGAAATAGCTAGATTCACAGGAAGCTGCAAAAAAGTTCATAGGGAAGTCCAGTGCACCATTTTTCCATTCTCCCCAAATGTTAATATCTTGCTCAATTCTAGTACTTTATTAAAATCAGGAATTTGAAATTAGCATAAACATGAAATTTATTAAGATTTCATAAATTATGTATGCATTCATTTTGTGAGAATGTGTGTATAGTTCTAGGAAATACTATCACATATATAGCCTTGCATAGTCACCACTACAACCAAGATACTCAGCTGTGCCATTACCACAAAGATTTCTTTTGTATTATTCCTCTATAGTCCTTTTCCACATTCTTCTTAACACCCTTAATCACTAGGAACTACTAATCTGTTCTTCATCTCTATAAAATAACCATGTTACAAGGATGTTACACGAATAAGAATCACATACTATATATTTCTAAAGATTTTTTCATTCAGCATAAATTCCTTGAGGTTCATCCACGTTTTGTGTGTACCATTCAAGTTTGTTCCTTACTCTTGCAAAATAGTATTCTATGGTATAGATTACCACAGTTTATTTCAGGTGCAACCATTAAAGGATGTATGGGTAGTCTCCAACTTGGGTTATTACAAATAAAGTTGTATGAATGTTTGTGTAACATTCTTGCATGAAAATAGCTTTCATTTTCTTGGAGTAAATACTCAAGATGGAAATTTCTAGGTATACAATTAGAAATTGAGTAGTTCTTCAGTTTTGAAAGGACCATTATCCAAAATAGTTGTTGTTCAGGAGCTAAGTAATGTCCAACTCTTTGCGACCCCATGCATTGCAGCACTCCAAGCTCGTCTGTTCTCCAATATCTCCTGGAGTTTGCTCAAATGCATGTCCATTGAGTCAGTGATGCTATCTAACCATCTCATCCCTTGCTGTCCCCTTCTCCTATTGCCTTCAGTCTTTCCCATCATCAGAGTCTTTCCAGTAAGTTGACTATCCGCATCAGGTAGCCAAAGTATGGGAGCTTTAGCATCAGTCATTCCAATAAATATTCAGGGTTGATTTCCTTTAGGATTGACTGGTTTGATCTCCTTACGGTCCAAGGGACTCTCAAGAGTCTTCTCCAGCACCACAATTCAAAAGCATTAATTCTTTGGCACTCAGCCTTCTTTATGGTCCAGCTCTCACACCTATAAATGACTACTTGAAAAACNTGACTGGTTTGATCTCCTTACAGTCTAAGGGACTCTCAAGAGTCTTCTCCAGCACCACAATTCAAAAGCATTAATTCTTTGGCACTCAGCCTTCTTTATGGTCCAGCTCTTACACCTATAAATGACTACTTGAAAAACCATATCTTTGACTATATGGACCTTTGTCAGCAAAATGGTCTCTCTGCATTTTAATACTCTGTCTAGCTTTGTCATAGCTTTCCTTTCAAGGAAAGATGATGTACTTTCCAAGATGTACTCTGCATATAAGTTAAATAAGCAGGGTGATAATATACAACCCTGTCATTTTACACTTCCATCAGCCATGTGTGAGTGATCCAGGTCCTGCGTCCTTGCCATCATTTTTCCTCACCATTATTTTTTTCTTTTTTTAATTCATTAATTTATTTTAATAGAAGGCTAACTACTCCACAATGTTGTAGTGGTTTTTGCCATACATTGACATGAATCAGCCATGGGTGTACATGTGTCCCTCATAGCTCAGTCTGTAAAGAATCTACGTGCACTGCAGAAGACCTGGGTTCAATTCCTGGGTCTGGAAGATTCCCCAGAGAAGGAAATGGCAACTCTCACTATTATTTTTTTATTTTAGCCATTCTGATAGTAGTATAATGATATCTCATTGTGGCTGAAATTTGCTAACAATTTTGAACATCTTTCCATGATTTTTTGCCATCCTCTTCAGTGAAATGTATGTGTGTGTTTTTGAACATTTTCTAGTTGGATTTTTTTCAGTGTTGAGTTTTGAGCTACACAATACTTCCTCATGTAATAAGAATTACTTCAAGCCTATTTAGAAGAAAATTTTTAAAATGCATCTTAGGCAAGATTTAATATTGACCTGGTTGTTCTTTCAAAGGGGATGCACAGTGATAGGCACTAAAATATTTCCTTTTGCATTTATTTAATAAATATCTCATCAGTACCCAGCCTATACCCAGCCTACTATATCATGTATTTTAAATCACATTTTAAATCTCTAGTTAATTATTACTCCGCTCTAGTGTCTACTGCATCCTACTTAACAACTTCATCTTTTGCTACTCTGCCCATTAAATCCTATGCTACAATTACCCTCAACTTCCAAGTCTGCCTCAAATATTCCATATCTTTCTTGGCTCTCTGTACTTTACAAGCTATTTTCTCAGACTGGAATATCCTTTGCTACTTCTTCATGTGGAAAACCCCTACTTAAACCTCAAGATCCAATTCAAATACCTTTACCTCTAAAAACCCTTCTCTAATTTTTTCTATACTCCTACTCCATTTTGCTCAACTCATGATTGCTGCACTAGGCATTCTCTTGACTTTTCAAATAATTATTTTTTATATTAACATATATTCTCTTTCCTCCATAAAGCAGCTGATAGGGCCACAGGATAGTGATTTTGGCACTCTGCTGTCTAGTGCACTCACATCTGTTCCCACCAACATCTGAATACCACACTTCCAAGAATCAACCAAGTTCATTCCCATATTTGCTTATGACAGTTGAGTTTTTAACTGCAATTATGTAAGTGAATCATATAGCATTTAAACTGATGAAACATGAGTGTGAAAGAAAAGGGGTTGTTATTGCTGTGAATCTTAAGTTATTGGTTTAGATGTGAATACTAAGTTATTAGTTTAGAATGATTTGATGAAAGCAAATCAAATTAGGGATGGGTGAAAAATTATACAAGAGTAGGGGCTAAAAACATAACATTCCAGAGGAGTTCAGAACTCAGATTGTTTTGATGCTAGTAACATAAACTTTTCACTCGTCAAAATAAATTTAAAAATTATATAGAATGTATGATGGATGCAGTTTACATAAGAAAGAGCATGTGAAACTCCAATTATTCAAATCTGTACACAAAAGTCCTTGGCCTTACATTAAAATTAGTTAATTTATTATCACTTTAAGTAAAATATATAGTACTTATAGCATTAGGATTTATTATAATTTTTCTCTTTAACTATCATTCTCAACACACAAAATACTGGTTTGAATTACATCAGCCAAGAAGGCTTCTATTATGTTTTCTACTGAAGCTTATCATTCAAAAAATCTTTTTTTTAATGTGCTTTCCTACTAGATTGAGAGCTCCTTAATGCCAGGAACCTGGCATTTTGCCTGATACATCAGGAATACTCAATAAATTATTGTTGGATGAGTGAAAAGATATCTGTAAAGCAAATTTTTAGAAATCAAAAGAAAATTGTATCTTATGATCTTCATGCAATTATTTAATACAATTTATTCCAAAAAGTTATCGGTCTCAGATATCAATGATCAATTCAGAGGAGTTCATTCTCTCTCTACAGAGAATTTGGGCCTCTTGAAGGGTGTTAGCTAGTCTTGATATAAATATACATCTGTATATGTAAGGCAAATAGATGGGGAAACAGTGACAGACTTTACTTTTGGGGGGTTCAAAATCACTGCAGTTGGTAACTGAAGCCATGAAATTAAAAGACGCTTGCTCCTTGGAAGAAAAGTTATGACCAACCTAGACAGCATATTCAAAAGCAGAGACATTACTTTGCCAACAGATGTCCATATAGTCAAAGCTATGGTTTTTCCAGTAGTCATGTATGAATGTGAAATTTGGACTATAAAGAAAGCTGAGTGCTGAAGAATTAATGGTTTTAAACTGTGGTGTTGGAGAAGACCCTTGAGAGTCCCTTGGACTGCAAGGAGATCCAACCAGTCCATCCTAAAGGAAATCAGTCCTGATATTAATTGAAGGACTGATGCTGAAGATGAAACTTCAGCACTTTGACCACCTGATGGTGAAGAATTGAAAAGACCCTGATGCTGGGAAATATTGAAGACCGAAGGAGAAGGGGACAACAGAAGATGAGCTGGTTGGATGGCATCACCAACTCGATGGACATGAGTTTGAGCAAGTTCTGGGAGTTGGTGATGGACAGGGAAACCTGGTGTGCTGCAGTCCATGGGGTTGCAAAGAGTCAGACATGACTAACAGACTGAACTGAACTGACTGTATATGTGTGTGTGTCTGTATGTAAAATATAGTCCCACAAGTTTAACTAGATTTCATTGTGATAAAAATTAACCTTTCAGAATGGAAATGTTGTTTCCTAATTTTTATTATTCTTTACATAGTTTCTCAAATATGGTCATGATATAGCCTAACATAATCTAGATATCTATTAGGTTGATGAAAAGCAATTGTGATTATAGTCTGTGAATTTTAAATCATAACTAGACTCAAACACATTTTATTAATCAAAGTAAGAACCATTATAATCAACACTTTTTTTGCAATAGGAAATAAGTTTGTTGATTCTTGTAGTATAAAAATCTGTGCTTTGGGATTCGACATGCTGTTGGAAAGCATTTTCTGCCTCCTGGCAAGAGGTAAGGTGAATATGGCAGATGAGGGAAAATTTTGTAGCCCAATTCATTCAACTTTTGAAGCACTGGTTGTGTGATATTCAGTCAGGTGTTACCATGGAGAAGAAAGGGGCCCTTTCTATTCACCAGTGCCTACTGCAGGCATTGCAGCTTTGGGGGCATCTCATCAATTTACTGAGCCTACGTCTCAGATGTAATGGTTTCACTGGGATTCAGAAAGCTGTAGTTGATCACGCCGAGCAGCAGACCACCAAGCAACGACCATGACCATTTTGGTGCCAGTGTGGCTTTGCGAAGTGCTTTGGAGCATCTTCTCAGTCCAGCTGCTGTGTTGGTCATTGCTGGTTGTCATATAAAATCCACTTTTCCTCACACGTCACAATCCGAAGACGAAATGGTTCTTTGTTGTTGCATAGAATAAGAGAAGATAACACTTCAAAATGACAATTTTTTGACTTTCAGTCAGCTCATGAGGCACTCATTTATCAAACTTTTTCACCTTTCCAATTTGCTTCAAATGATGAATGACCAGATAATGGTCAACATTGAATTCTCCAGCAACTTCTCATGTAGTTGTAAGAGGATCAGCTTCAGTAATTGCTCCCAGTTGGTCATTGTCAACTTCCAATAGCTGGCCAATGCACTCCTCATCTTCAAGGCTCTCATCTCCTTTGCAAAACTTCTTGAACTATTACTGCATTGTACATTCATTATTGGTTCCTGGGCCAAATGCATTGTTGATGTTGTGAGTTATCTCCACTGCTTTACGACCCATTTCAAACTTGAATTTAAAAATTGCTCAAATCTGCTTTTTGTCTAATGTCATCTCTATAGTCTGGAATAAATATAAAATAAATAGCAAGTAATAAGTTATTAGCAAAAAATAAAGTGATAAATGTGCATTAAAATGATAATAACATAACCACATTTATTTAAGAATGCAACCCAATATCAAACAATGCAAAACCACAATTACTTTTGCACCAACATAATAAAATGAAATATTTTTAACCTCACATTTAACCTTACTAATTTTAGCCAGAATACAATGTGTTACCTATAAATCAGTTTTTAAAATCTAAATGATTTCTCTGAGCAGCCTCCACAGCACTACTGTGAAATACAAATTACTAGGTGAGGTGCTTTGTATTAGCTTTTTGCCAAGTAACTAAAAGACCTTTCTTCAAGCTCTGAGGAGTCCTCTTAGCACTTTCTTTTGTCCAATTAACACTGAATGGGAAAATTGAGAGGGCTCTTCATATTATCTCTGCAATTAAATGATTTGGCTGGTCAATTATTTTTAGAGCCTCATTCAGTAAGTACCTAAAAAGAAAAAGAATGAATCAGCTCCTGTATTGTTGATTACCTTTGGGTTAGCTCCTGTCCTTACTTTCTCACTTTGGAGAACAGATGATCCAATCCATCTTGGTGTAAGTGTCAGCCATCTTGTCTTTCAACTAGAAAGCTAGAAGTGACAGCTTGGTATATTAAGAGGTCTCGGCCTGAATAAATTGATGTCAGGTTTTATTACATATAGTCCAAGTTAGGAGGCACAAGACAACCACTCAACAACTATGTATTGAACAAATAAATGGTATACAGCGGTATTGCCAGTTCTTGAAATAAAGATAGAGACAGGCAAGGTCTGTGTTCTCTAGAAGGCTGAAGTTCACCAAAGAAGATATACAGTACAAACCAAGCTATATAGTAAGGTCCTTATGGTGCTGAAAGGAGCTATTCTGTTGTCCTTATGGGCTGGAGCGTGGATGAAGTTGTCCAAAGAAATGCCTATTGGAAGCCCAAGTCTATCTGAATATTTAAAGAAATCATAAGCAGCCTCAAGGCAGTGGCTCATACTCAAAACTTAATATAAAAAAGAGAGAAATGGGATAGGGAGAGGTTTTTTAGTAAAAAGCATTCCCTAGAAGTAAAACAAAAAGATAAATCAATACCACTAACATTTTTCAAATACTTATGTGAATAACTGTGCTAAATTCTAGAAGAGTATTTTTCAAACTAAGAGATACAACCCAGTAGAGAATTGTAAGTTTCCCATTTTTAAAATGAATTAAAATAAGATAGAAAATATCAGAATATTTCACATATAATAGGTGCATGTTTGTTTCAGTTATGGATGTGTGTGGTATTGAGTCACAGGGTAAGAATGTTTTACTTACTGTGCATTTAAATTAATTTTTTAACCTCTGATCTTTTTATTAATTTATTTATTAATTAGGGGATAATTTAAATTTAAAATTAGCTTAAAATATTCCTCTAAAAAGGTTTTTCCTAAACTTGGCTAACAAAGCCATTTAAGATTTATATCCAAATTTCCAGGTCCCATCTTAGGAGGAAGGATCCAGCATCCTCTGGACACCTCCTGAGAAAAAAAAAATTTGGAAATCACTAATTCTAATTAGTATGAGTTCAATTCAGTCATTCAGTCCTGTCTGACTGTTTGTGAACCCATGGACCATAGCATGCCAGGCTTCCCTGTCCATCAACAACTCCCAGAGCTTACTCAAACTCAAGTGCGTTGGGTTGGTGATACCATCCAACCATCTCATCCTCGGTGTCCCCTTATGCTTTCGCCNATGAGTTCAATTCAGTCATTCAGTCCTGTCTGACTGTTTGTGAACCCATGGACCATAGCATGCCAGGCTTCCCTGTCCATCAACAACTCCCAGAGCTTACTCAAACTCAAGTGCGTTGGGTTGGTGATACCATCCAACCATCTCATCCTTGGTGTCCCCTTATGCTTTCGCCTTCAATTTTTCCCAGCATCAAGATTTCCCAGCAATTAGTATGAGTAGATGAGAAAATGGGGGGGGGGAGGGGAATGAGAAAGTGTGCTATGACCTAAGCATCAGGACCCACAAGTGGAGTTTAAGAGTGATGAAAGTGGGAAGAAGTTTTCATAGAAGACTGTTAGAGAAGGTTCCTGGAGCAACTGCTGTGAGTGGGATACAAAGGTATCTGAGGACTTGCAGTTTGAGGGAGGAGAGCTAAAACACTCTCAAGAGTGGAGTCCACCAGGGAAAGATCCACGAAAGAGGTTAAGACTTGCCTTGACTGAGACCTGAACAGTGATTCAGCCAAAGGTTTCTTGAGGAAAGAAAGTGTCTCACTTGCACTGAACATCAATTGCTGAGAACACAATAGATGTTGAATGAGTACAGAATGTTTGTGGAGGAACAGTAAGAAGATGAGCCAGAAAAGTAGGTCTGAGTGGTAAGTTTGCATGTAAGATCAGCCTCTGCATTCATATATTTGAGAGACACAGGAGAAGTAGAATCAAAAGGAAAAATCACAGACAAGATAATTAAGTTTTTTCATTTCTTCTCTTGGCTTCTGCAGCAAAGTTACACAGAAATGTAAAAGACCGTACCCAAAGATGTCCTCTAAAATATTGATCATCTTTTTCTGACTGTAAGGGGCTGGATGCTCAGGTTTAAACAATAGATTTGGAAAGAAATTTTTGTTTTAAGACCTTAAGACACACACTGTATTCGTTTTAACTTCTTCCATTGCAGCTATGCTTCTCTATCCATTGCTATACATTAGAATAATCTGGGAGTTTTCAAAATTTCCATTGTTTGGGCTTGCCACTAAGAAACGAAGTCAGAGTTTCCAGGGGGTGTATCTGGAGCATTTGTGCTATTGAGAAGTGCCCCAGGAACTCTGACACGCATTCAGGTTTGAGAACTATTGAAATGTGAATACTAACACTCACACTGCTAAAGCAGACCAGAGTTTATGCTCTCTTTTTTGCTTCTCAGCTGAAGAAATCAGGCTGACATTTTTTTTTTTCCAGTCTTGCCCCAGGCTGCAGCCACGATAGAACCATGGACAGCAGTGATTCTTTCCTCAACTCTGTAGGCAAATCCAAGGATGAACTTTTAAGCTGAAGCCCCTGACAGCTGCTCCTGTTCAATGCCAATTATACTAAGCTAGACATCCTTCCCTTCCAGACATACCTCCCCAATGGCACACCATTGTCAAACTTTCACACTTATTCCTGTGGCTCTCAGTTCTTTAATGGCATAGCCCAAACTCTTCATCCAGACACTCCTCACCCTTCCTAATATGGCTCAAAACACTTACTCAAGCTGTGGTTTAGGCTTTTAACTGTTGGAGTTGCTTTACTATTCCCTCAAGTGTCCTATTCTTTCTTGTTTCTACCTTTCTCTTGCTCTTATCCACATTTGCAATGGCAAGAGCTCTGTTCTTACTCTCACTGCATCCACTTTTGTTACTCAATGTCAAAGTCCAGTTTAAGTACCTCCTTGATTACCAACAGCCTTTGAAGCTTCTTTCCACCACTCTCAGCATTGGGAAACATGTTAGATTCAATGGTTCAAACAAAACTTCAAGTTGTTCAGTGAAGAAGATTCATTGTATTTGGATCATAATTATTCACCATAATGATTCTGTAGTTCAACTGTCTGGGGCTGAATCTTAGTTCTTTAATTGATTTATTATTTGACTTCTCCAAGCCTTAGTTTTTTCACATGTAAAATGGGGGAAATAGTTCCTACCTTAGAGGTGAGGTTCAAATCAGACAATGCAAGGAAACTCATTAACACAATATTTAACCTCTAGTGAATATTCAATAAATTCTAACTTTTCTTGCTTGTTTATCTGTCTCTTCATACATTCTGATAAATATATCTTGTCTCTTCAGCAAAATTGTAATATCACTTAAAAATCAACTCCTTGTTACCTGGATTACAATACTATACCAAAAGCAACATGAAGTTTGAGATCAGAGCACTAAATTTCAAATTCCATTTCATCCATTTTCTCCTTATATGATTTATGGAATATTATTCAACCTGTTTAAACTTCAATTCCTTAATGTCTAAAGTGGAAGTTATAATAATAGTGGTATTTTCCACATTCTGGAGATTAAAGGAAATAATTCACAATAAAGTTCTTTGCTATCTTTCGAGTACTAGTAGATTGTCTATATATGTTTATTGAATTATTCCATAATGTCTAACTTTGAGATTACATATATATTAATAAATAGCTTACCTACTGAAAGTATAAGTTCATTGACTAATTGTTCACTTAAAAATAAATAAGTTGGTGCAAAATTTAGGTCTTAATTTCTTCATCTGTAAAGAAAGTGCATTAAACAGAAAAGAGATCATAAGGTCTTTTCTGACTCTAAATTCTATATCTTTGGAAAGTGTCTATACTTTTATATGAGTTGAAAAGAGACAAACAGACAAGCATATGTGCATATGCTTTTCCTTTATGTATATTCCATACATAAGAAAATAAATCAATAAACCTATAAGCATATGTTAGTAGTGATTATTTCTGATAGAACTGTGGGTAATCTAAACATTTTCTATTCTCTGTGTGAGATTTCAAAATTTCTATGATTAAGAAATTATTATTAAAAAATCCTTAAGATGTAAAAGCCTTTCCCAAAAATGTGTGTGTATGTGTGTGTGTGTGGGGGGGGGTGAATGTGTGTGTGTGGGGGTGTGTACAGAAGCATTGACATCTTTTAGGACAGCTGACTAGCAGTGTGCTATGACAGCTTCTTGCACATTTTTGCTCATTATAGCTAGAAAGCTGAAGGAACAGACTGAGTAGAGTGCACACACATAAAGCTTTGTTTGAAACTTTGCAGTAAGATTATTATAATCTCTTTGTAGAAATTTGAAATCATAAAAATGTAAAGTTGAAGAACTCTTCTCAGAGAAGCCCAGCATGTGACAGTGGCACCTACTGGCATGATGTGGTACAGTAACCAAGCTCCCTCAGACCTTATAACAAGATGTGTGTGCGTGTGCGTGTGGGCTCTGTCTAGTAACTGAATTTTTAAGGAGGCCTTGAATACCCCTCATCCAAGGTAAGGAGCAGCAGGTGTGATTTGCTGGAGCAGCTGTAAAGAGATACCCCACACCCAAGGTAAGAGAAACCCAAGTAAGATGGTAGGTGTTGCAAGAGGGCATCAGAGGGCAGACACACTGAAACCATTCTCACAGAAAACTAGTCAATCTAATCACACTAGGACCACAGCCTTGTCTAACTCAGTGAAACCAAGCCATGCCTGTGGGGCAACCCAAGACAGGC
>SJYV01042269.1:2043522-2091074 GCA_006410875.1 Neotragus pygmaeus | reverse complement strand
GGGTCATGGTGGAGAGGCTGACAGAACGTGGTCCACTGGAGAAGGGAATGGCAAGCCACTTGAGTATTCTTGCCTTGAGAACCCCATGAACAGTATGAAAGGCAAAAATGATAGGATACCAAAAGAGAAACTCCCTAGGTCATTAGGTGCCCAATATGCTACTAGAGATCAGTGGAGAAATAACTCCAAAAAGAATGAAGGGATGGAGCCAAAGCAAAAACAATACCCAGTTGGGCATGTGACTGGTGATGGAAGCGAAGAGTTAACTCACTGGAAAAGACTCTGATGCTGGGAGGGATTGAGGGCAGGAGGAGAAGGGGATGACCGAGGATGAGATGGCTGGATGGCATCACGGACTCGATGGACGCGAGTCTGAGTGAACTCCGGGAGATGGTGATGAACAGGGAGGGCTGGCGTGCTGCAATTCATGGGGTCACAAAGAGTCGGACACAACTGAGCGACTGAACTGAACTGAACTGAAAAGGTCCTGATGTTGGGAGGGCTTGGGGGCAGGAGGAGAGGGGATGACAGAGGAGGAGATGGCAAGATGGCATCACCAACTCGATGGACATGGGTTTGGGTGGACTCTGGGAGTTGGTGATGGACAGGGAGGGCTGGTGTGCTGCGATTCGTGGGGTGGCAAAGAGTCAGACACAACTGAGTGACTGAACTGAACTGAACTGAAAGGAGTTCAAGGACAAAGGACTTAGGGTTGCATTTGAAAAAGTATACATCTATTTCAAAAGTAATTACTGTGCTCTTACAGACTGAAAAAATTCTTAATTATGTTTCCCTAAATGGGAACCTATATCCTACTTTTAAATGCAAAAAAGTACAATTTTCTTTTTAGAAAGTAGGATTTTCTCCACAGAAATAAACTTTATAAACATTTTGGTTGAAAACATATACCAGCTACACAAAATAATATCCTTTTATTTTTTCCTTCTGGTATAGAGATCTTTGAAGATCATTTCAACCTTTTAATGTGGGGTGTCAGTTTATTGAAGAAGTAAAACATTGGAATGGACATGAGGTCATATGAGTCAGGGATTCTTAATCAGTGAATTGGGACAGGTCAAGTATACACTGAAACTTATGGTAAAATTTTTCAAGAGAAAGAGACTATAGCTTCTATCCATTTTCCAATGAGCCCCTGGACCTTAAAGGGTCTCTGGGACTGCCCTGGTTTATGCCTGCTTATCTGGTATAATTGTTACTAGCATCCCCTTTCTCAGAATTGTCCTAGCCTGGAAGATAAGTTATTTAATCTTGTTAGTTAAAGCCCGGGGGTCAAGGCATTATTTTTCTTTTTTTGTGCAAGTCACGATTTATTTGACAGGAAGTAGGGCAACTTTTGGAGAAGGCAATGGCACCCCACCCCAGTACTCTTGCCTGGAAAATCCCATGGACAGAGGAGCCTGGTGGGCCGCAGTCCATGGGGACGCGACTGAGCAACTTCACTTTCACTTTTCACTTTCATGCATTGGAGAAGGTAATGGCAACCCACTCCAGTGTTCTCGGCTAGAGAATCCCAGGGACAGGGGAGCCTGTTGGGCTACCGTCTCTGGGGTCGCACAGAGTCTGACACGACTGAAGCAACTTAGCAGCAGCAGCAGCAGCAGAAAATAAAAAATTTAAAAAAAAAAGTTTTACAAAATTCTCTGAACACAAATAATGTACACACCAAATATTGATTTAAATTTCTTCATTTATATTCTGTTTAAATTTAGACAACACACAGCTGAATACTTCACCAGTGTTTACCATCCCAAAAATGTTTCTGTTCATCTTTTTCTTAGTTGTATTACATCTGGGTAAACACTAGGAATGACAGGCAAAGAATGTACTTGGTATTTTTTGTGCATTCATTCAAATAGCATTATTAAGTATCCAGTTAACAACAATTTGTGATAGTGGACCGAAAAAAAAGTAAATATCTCATTTTTTTCATAGCTTGCAATCTGTCTGAGGAAATAAACACACTTTTTAAAAGCTAAGACAATTAAAATAACAAAGAGATACTTATCATATCTATTAAAATGGCCAAAATTGACAACACCATTGACAACACCAAACACTGGCGTGAGTGTAGAACAACAAAACAAAAGTGAAAGTGAAGTCACTCAGACGTGTCCAACTCTTTGTGACCCCATGGACTGTAGCCCACCATGCTCCTCCGTCCATGGGATTTTTCCAGGCAAGAGTATTGGAGTGGGTTGCCTTCTCCAGAGGATCTTCCCAACCCAGGGATCGAACTCCGATCTCTTGCATTGTAGGCAAAAGCTCTCATTTATTGCTGGTGGGAACACAAAATGGTACAGCTACTTTGGAAGACAGTTGGCAGTTTCTTACAAAACTAAACATACTCTTACCATATGATTTAGCAACTGGGCTTCTTAATATTTTCCCAAAGGGGTTAAAAACTTAGGTCCACGTAAAAATCTGCACATAGATTTTACAGCATCTTAATTCGTAACTACCAAAATTTAGAAGCAGCCAAGGTATTCATCAGTAAGTGAGTAGATAAGTAAACTGTTTCATCCAAACAATGACATATTACTCAGTGCTGAAAAGATGTAAGCTATTCAATTTGTGAAAGAGCGTGGAGAAAATATAGTAAGTGAAAGAGCCAATCTGAAAGGGTAGGTACTGTGTGATTTCACCTATACAATATTTNGGTCCTCACTGTATCTTAAAACATACTCTGTACTGAACTGCAGTGATTTCTATGCATTTCCCTATTGGAACTCGGGCTCCTGGAGATAGACATAACTTAGTCCTCTCTCTGCCTCAGTGCCTGCCTACCAGGCACTCCATGAATAGTTCAGTGAATAACTACACAAACCAATGTATAGTCAAGGACTCCTTCAGTTGTAGATAGTAGAAACCTAGCTCAAACTGGCTTAAGAGGAAAAAAAGATTACTCATGTACCTGGGCAGTGTAGGTGTGCAGCTTGCTTCAAGCCTAGGGACTTAAATGTGTTCAGGGCTCTGTATCCCTCCTGGGTTCACCTTTGCCTCTGTGTATTTGCTTGGATCAATTCTTTAGATTGTTGCTAGTTGACAGATTCATTGCCAACAGCCCCAGACCACATCCTCCTTAGCAATGTCAGCAAGAAAGAGTGCTTTCTGAGAGTGCCAGCAGCGAAGCCCTGGGAGTTCTTTGATTGGGTATGGCTTGGCTCACAGGCTCATTTCCAAGCCTGTCACTGAGTGGGGGCAGGGCAGGGGTTCTCCAAGGAGCCAGATCTGGTCCCCAGCTGAGGCCTGAGGCTGGGAATCAGCCCTACCAGTACCATATGGAGTGGGTTCCCTGGAGCCCTGTTATCAGAATGATCCAGCCTAGAATGAAAGAGGGGCACTCTAGAATAAATGATGTGGAGCAAAATGTCTAGTGAAGGCAGAGAAGGTCTGCACAGCATCTATTTTGCTTCTGTACCAAGGAAAGGAAGAGAAACTGTTAGGAAGGAACCAGAGTCAGGCCAGGAGGGGAGATGATAATCTGCTCTAATGAGTTTGTCTTCTGGCTCCTGAGATTGCTTGTTCTGGTGCTGAGTGAACCTGGAGATAAGATCTCAGAGAAGCTATCAGGGATATTTCAGGACAACTGGAAAAGACAGCAGGGATTGGATGGAGGTGGGGAAGGTGTGGGTTGTAGCATTTCACAGTTTCCCACTGTGTACAGAATCAATCCAGGACCCCTAACCGACCATAAAGAAGGCTGAGTGCCCAGGAATTGATGCTTTTGAACTGTGGTGTTGGAAAAGACTCTTGAGAGTCCTTTGGATTGCAAGGAGATCCAACCAGTCAATCCTAAAGAAAATCAAGCCTGAATATTCATTGGAAGGACTGATGCTAAAGCTGAAGTTCAATACTTTGGCCACCTGATGAAGAGCTGACTCGTTAGAAAAGACCCTGATGCTGGGAAAGATTGAGGGCAGGAGGAGAAAGGGACGACAGAGGATGAGATGGTTGNTTCTTCTCTGTATAATATCTCTACTTCTTTGTGTCTGTTTCTGTGTCTGTCTGTCTGTCTCTGCCTCTACCATACATACACACACACACACACATACATATACACACTCACCAAATAGAAGCCAGTTCTGAACCTTCATACAGGTGATGGATGAAGGTTTGGTTTCACCTTAATAGTCCTTTCTCACATTCAATTCTGTAAGAAAGTTTATTGATGAGAACCACAATTCAAGGAGATTGTGAAGGACAGGGAAGCCTGGTGTGCCCAGTTCATGGGATTATAAGGAGTCGGATATGACTTAGTGACTCAACAACAACAAACAATTGTATATGAAGGAGGAAAAAGTCACCTGCATCACAGTGGGGATTCTAAGTAAAATCCTTCATCTTGCTAGATTTACCAGAAGTATATGACAGAGCTGATCACTCTCTTATCAGCATCCTGATCTTTAAGTGTNACAACAAACAATTGTATATGAAGGAGGAAAAAGTCACCTGCATCACAGTGGGGATTCTAAGTAAAATCCTTCATCTTGCTAGATTTACCAGAAGTATATGACAGAGCTGATCACTCTCTTACCAGCATCCTGATCTTTAAGTGTTAGAGGATTCTAGGGCTTGGATCATGATCATCTTCTCTATTTTCTCTTATCTGGTGAACTCATTCAAATTCATGATCTTAACACTATCTATATGCTGATGATACCCAAATGTATGCTTCTACCTCTGACCTTTCTCTGATCTCCAGATTCATATCTGTAACTTTCTGCTGGACATCCTTACTTGATGTCTGATAGGGAACTCAAGCTCTATATGTTTGAAACAGGACTCTTGATTTGAAACCGTCCACCAAATTTTGGTGCTCTCATTCTATTCCTCATCAAACAAATGGCATTTTCATTCTACCAATGAGTCTCTTAGACCACAAAATCTTAAGTCATTCCTTAATATGAGTCATCTTTGACATCTGTCTTTCTCTGAGGACCCACATCCAACCTATTAACATATTCTATCAGCTCATAACTTCTGTCAGCCCAACCTTGAAAATATATTTAGATTCAAGACCACTTCTCTCCACTTTCATTGCTGTTTCCTCCCCTTTTCTTCTGAATTATTTAAATTGCTCCAAATTATCTTTCTGCATCTACCCTTGCTTTTATACAGTGTACTCTTTAAAAGGCAGAGGAACCAGAGATCAAACTGCCAACATCTGCTGGATCATGGAAAAAGCAAGAGAGTNGGGATGAATGAGGATGAGATGACTGGATGGCATCATGGACTTGATGGATGTAAGTCTGAGTGAATTCCGAGAGATGGTAATGAACAGGGAGGACTGGCGTGCTGCGATTCATGGGGTCGCAAAGAGTTGGACACGACTGAGCGACTGAACTGAATTGAACTGAACTGAACTCTTTAAAAAGTAACAGAATAATCCTCCTAAAATATCATATCATGACACCCCTCTACTCAAAATCCCATAATAGTGCCCATTCCACTGAGAGTAAAAGCTCGAACACATACCATCCTATAAAAATCTATATTTTCTGGCCCTGCTGCTGGTTTACACCATTTCCTACCATTCTTCTTATTGTTTTTCAGCTCCAGCTACTGGTTTCTTTGTTATTCCTCAACATACCAGGTATATTTAAAATAGCACCTGCCCCATTCCTCACCCTATATCTTAACCTACTTTTTTATAATGATTTCTTGCCCCTATTTCACATATTATCTATTTATTTGTTTATTTAGCATTTATTGCTTTAGAATATTGGAACATAAACTCCATGGAGGCCAAGGTTTTAATCTATGTATGTATATATCTATGTACACTAAAGAAGCTAGTACATAAATCAATGAATAAATGAATGAAAACATAAACAAGCAAATAAATCAGCCTCTGTATGGCTTATGTACACATCTCTACCTTTGTTAGAATAGAGCTCTAAAAATTGACTTAAGCCCACCAACAGATCCAAGACCAGAGGTCCTAAAATGTGCACACCAGAACCCAACTCTGCCCACCAATGGGCCAGCACTAGTACCAAGATGCTGCAGAGCTCTACAGAAAGCCACCTTGTGAATGACACTGCCTGCCAGAGTACAGCAGCCTTTACACAAGAAAGAGCCAGGCAGGATAGACTAAGGATCAGCTATACCTACATGACCATCTACAGGACTCAGTCCACCACAACAGAAAGACATGTGGCCAACGTAGTGGGTACTCCCAGAGCATATAGCTCTGCTGATCAGAGATAAATGTACTGGTGGCACTCACAGGATGTCTCTTTAAAAAGATGACTTCTGCAAGGTTGGGAGATATAAACAACACATAGAAATAAATATAGAAAATTAGGCAAAATGAGGCAACACAGGACTATGTTCCAAATGAGGGAAAGAGATAAAACCACAGAAGAATTAAAGAAATGGAGACAGCAGTCTAACCTCTGAGAGTTCAAGGTAATAATCACAAAGTGTTTGAAGAACCCAGCTGAGGACTGGATAGAGTAAGAAGTTTTTAACAAAGAGGAAATATGAAGAAAAGCCAAACAAAGATGAACAATAAAATAACTGAAATTAAAAATACACTGGAAGGACTCAAAAGTAGATTACATGATACAGAAGAACAGATTGTGAGCTGAAAGAGGTCGCTGAAGTGGAACAGAAAAAAAGATTAAAAAGAAATAAGAATGGTTTAAGAGACCTCTGAGAAAACATAAAGCATACTTATATTTTCAGTATAAACATTTCAAAAGCAGAAAAGTGAGAGAAAGGGGCAGAGAACTTTGTATAAAGAATTAATGGCTGAAAACTTCATTGACTTGGGAAAGGACACATCTAGGTCCAGAAAGCACAAAGAGTCCCAAACAGGATTAACCCGAAGAAGACCACACCAAGACATATTGTAATTAAAATGGGAAAGATTAAAGAAAGAGTATTAAAAGAGTATTAAAGCAGGAAGAAAAAAGCAACAAGTGATGTACAAGGGAGCTCCCATAAGGCTATCAGCTGCCTTTTCGTCAAAAACTCTGCAGGCCAGAAGGGACTGGCATGCTATATTTGTAAGTGATGGAAGAGAAAATCTTACAAGCAAGAATATTTTACTTGGAAAAGCTTCATTCAGAGTCGATGGAGTAGTTACAACTTTTACAAATAAGTAAAAGCTGAAAGAGTTTGGCACTGTAAAACCAGCTTTATGAGAAATATTAAAGGGATTTCTCTTGGTGAAAAAGAAAAGGCAGCACCTAGAAATATGAAAATTACAAAAGGAAAAATTTTACTTGATATAAAATAACTGTAGTAAATAAACTACATATGAAGGTAGTAAGGTCAAAAGATGTAGTTAAGTCATCTCTAGTCACAAAACAAAAAGATGAAAAATATGACATCAAACGCAGTAAATATGAGGGGAGTATAAAATGCAGGGCTGTAGGACAAGACATAGGAGGACACAGTAGGACAAGACATGAGCCTCAATTAATTTAAGAGTATACAAATTATTTCAAGCATCTTTTCAGACTACAAGGGCATGAAACTAGAAATCAACCACAGACAAATAAATGAGAAAAAATCTATTATATGAAGACTAAACAACATGTTATTTAAAAAAAACAATGGGTCAGTGATGAAATCAAAGAAGAAATTTAAAATTACCTTCAGACAAATGAAAATGAAGACATAGCCATTCAAAATCTGTCGGATACAACTAAAACAATTTTTAGAGGAAAGTTCATAGTGATATAGGCCTTCTTTAAGAAACCAAAAATCTCAAACAATCTAACCCACCACCTAAAATAATTTTTAAAAGAAGAACAAATAAAATCTAAAATCAGCAGAAGGAAAGAGATAATAAATCAAAGAGAAAATAAAACAGAGATTTAAAAATAATAGAAAAAAATTGATAAAACCAAGAGCTAATTCTTTGAAAGAGTAAACAAAATTAACAAACCTCTAACCAAGTGTATCAAGAAGAGAGGACTCAAATAAATAAAATAAGAAATGAAAAAGGAGGATCCCAACTGACACCACAGACGTACATAAAAAAGAGAATATTATGAACAATTATGGGCTTCCCTTGTGACTCAGCTGGTAAAGAATCCATCTGCAATGCAGGAGACCTAGGTTCGATCCCTTGGAGAAGATCCCTTGGAGAACAGAAAGGCTATCCACTCTAGTATTCTTGCCTGGAGAAAATTCCATGGACTGTATAGTCCATGGGGTCGCAAAGAGTTGGACACAACTAAACAACTTTCACTTTTAATTTCATGGACAATTAAATGCCAACAAATTTGACAATCTAGAAGAAATGGACAACATTCTAGAAACATAAAGTTCACCAAAAATAAACCAAAATGAAATTTAAAAAAAACTTGAATAGACCAATCCCTAGAAGTGAAATAGAAACTGTAATTAAAAAAAAAACAACTCCCTACAAACAAAAGCCCAGAGCCTGGCTTCACAGGCAAATTATATCAAACATACAAGGAAGAACTTATACTGATCCTTCCTAACTCTTCCAAAAGACATTATATGATGCCACCATTACCCTATACCAAAACCAGATGAAGACACTATGAAGGAAAATTACAGGCCAATATCTTTGATAAATATATATGTAAAATCAAATTTAATACCCACCAAGTGGGTGACCCACAAACTGAAGAATAATAATACCAAAGAAATTCTCCCACTGTTGTAAAGGTTCTGAGCCCCATATGAAGCTTCCCAGTCTGACAAAGGGACAGAAAATCCCCAGGGTATCTGATCTTGAAGGACATTATGACTTGAATGTAGGACTTCCACAGGACTGGGGAAAACAAAGACTCTGCTCTTGGAGAGCACAGACAAAATCTTGCATGCACAAAGACTCAGAGGAAAAGAGCAATGACCCCACAGAAGGCTGAGCCAAAGCTATCTTACAGTGTTGGAGGGTCTCCTGTGGAGGTGTGGGTTGGCAGAGGCTCACCACGGGGATGAGGGCGCCAGCAGCAGCAGTCCTGGAAGGTCCTCCTTGGTGTAAGCTCTCTTGGAGGTCACATTAACCCTACCATGGTGCCCATAGACCCCAAGGCTGGATCATCTCTAGTTGTTAGGCAGAAATACCGACAGGGAGTGAGCACAACTTCACTCATCAGCAGATAACTGGATTAAAGCTTTACTGGAGCAAGGCCCCAGCCATCAGAGCAAGACCCACTGTGTCCATCCCATCAAGAAGCTTACAGAAGCCTATTAGCCTCATTCACCAGAAGGTAGAGAGAAGCAGCAAGATGAAGTAAATAACTTGAGTAGACCAATCACTAGATAACAATACTACAGCTGCTAGAACAAAAACCAAATTACAGAAAGTTAATCAGGATGAAAAAAGTAATGAGTTACATCCCAGAAGAAGGGTCAATGTAAGACTCCAGAAAAAAAAAACAACAACAATGAAATGAAGTGTATATAAGCAAACTTTCAGAAAAAGAATTCAGAATAATGATAATGAAGATGATCTAGGATCTCAGAAACAGAATGCAGAAAATATAATAAATGTTTAACAGAGACCTAGAAGAGCAAACAGGGATGAACAATACATTAGAAGGAATCAATAACAGAATCACAGGCAGAAGAGTTAAGTGACCTTGAGGACAGAATGGTGGAAATCACTGCCGCAGAATAGAATATAGAAAAAAGTATGGAAAAAAAAAATGAAGACAGCCTAAGAGACCTCTGGGACAATATTAAACACACCGAGATTTGCATTATAGGGGTCCCAGATGGAGAAGAGAAGAGAAAAAGGACCTAAGAAAATATTTGATAAGATAATAGCTGAAAACTTCCTTAACATGGGAAAGGAAATAGTCAACCGAGTCCAGGAAGCTCGGAGAGTCCCAGGAAGGATAAACCTAAGGAAGAATACCCCAAGACACATAGTAATGAAATTGACAAAAATTAAAGCAAAAATAAAGTATTGAAAGCAACAAAAAGCAACAGGGTAAAACAGCCAATGACATATAAGGGAATTCCCATCAGTTTATCAGCTGATTTCTCAACAGAAAATCTACAAGCCAGAAGGCAATGGCTTGATATATTTAAAGTGATGAAAGGGAGGAACCTACAACCAAGAATATTCTATCCAGCAAGACTCTCATTCAGATTTGAGAAATCAAAAGCTTTCCAGACAAGCAAAAGTTAAAAGAATTCAGTACCACCAAACCAGCTTTACAACAAATGCTAAAGGAGCTTCTCTAGTCAGAAAACAAGAGAAGGAAAAGACTTACAGAAAATAAACCCAAAGCAACTAAGAAAATGGTAATAGGGTCATACATATTTATAATTACCTTAAATGTAAATGGGTTAAATGCACCAACCAAAAGACATAGACTGCTGGGAAGATGAAAACATGTGCATGTATGCACTTCTACTTACCATATCATGTTGCTTGATCCCCCAAATTGTATGCAATAGTTTACATTGTCAGGTTAATCATGTTCCCATTATGACTTGCAATTGCAATATCTTTCATTTTTGTCTGGCTATTGATTGTGAAAACTGATAAAGATCTTTTACTATTGTGATTATGTAACTATTACTTAATACTAGTGTATCATGATTGATCAACAGAAAATAGAATTCTATATCACCAAAACTACCATTTAATAGAAAAACCTGTAATCACTTTTTAAAGTCCAAATGGATATCAGAATTATCTTGGAATTTTTTGAAAAATACATATGTCTAGGTATTACTTTTTTCTCCTAAGCTGCTTCTATGTTGCTAATGAGCAGCCATGTTTTAAAAAAAATTGGAATATATGATAATCTTTAACTTTTATCTAGTTGATTTCACTTTTTCTATTTCACATTCAGTGCTCCCATTTCGTTTATGTTTTCCAATTTCTCCATCTCTTCTTTTTTTTGATGTTCTTTCTCAAGCCTTTATCCTACACAGTAGCAAAGCATTTTATATATATAATAAATAGTGTATATAATATATATGTTTTAGAAAATTTATGAATTTTTGACTAAAAATTTATGACATTTTGATTCCATTTGTTTGATTTAGTATGAATAAAATGCTAGATTTTTAATTTAAAAAATAAACATGCAATAAGCAACAAAGGTTTACCATATAGCACAGGGAACTATCTTGTATATAGTTCATATCTCATAATAACCTATAATGGAAAATAATCCAAAAATTATATTTTTATATATATATATGTATAACTAAATCATTTAACTGTATACCTGAAACATTTTAAGTCAACTATAGTTAAATAATATGCATATATTAACAAAAAATAAATAACCCAATTAAAATGAGAGATGATCTGAATACACATTTTTTGTCAAAATAAACATTCAGATGATCAACAGGCACATTGAAAAGGCACTCATCATCACTAATCATCAGAGAAATGCAAATCAAAACCACAGTTGGGTATTCTATCACAGGTGTCAGCACGGTTTTTATCAAAAATACAACAGATAAGAAGTGTTGGCTAGGATGTGGTGAAGAGAACCCTCATGCACTGTTGGTGGGAATTCAAACTGGTTCAACTTCTACAGAAAGCAGTATGGAAGCTCCTTGGAAAATTAATGCTAGACCTACCATACAATCCAGCAATTCCACTCTGGGGCGTTTGTCTAAGGAAAATGGAAACAGTAATTTGAAAAGGTATGGTGGTGCTGGTAGTTTAGTCACTAAGCTGTGTCAAACTTTTGGGACCCACTGGACTGTAGCCCACTGGGCTCCTGTGTCCATGTGATTTCCCAGACAAGAATACGGAAGTGGGTTGCCATTGTCTTCTCCAGGGGAATCTTCCTGACCCAGGGGTTGGACTCAGGTCTCCTGCATTGCATGTAGATTCTTCACCAACTGAGCCACTTGGGAAGCCCTGCTAAAGGTATATGAAACCCTATGTTCATTGCAGAATTATTTATAATAGCCACAATATGGGAGAAACCTAAGCGCCTGTCAACAGACAAATGGAAAAAGAAGTAGTATATATATGCGATGGAATATTATTCAGCCATAAAAAAAAACAATGTAATCTTGTCATCTGTGACAACAAGGATGGGCCTAGAGGTTATCACACTAAATTAAATGTTAGACAGAGAAAGGCAAATACTGTGTGATTTCACTTGTAGGTGAAATCTAAGAAAATTAGCAAATGTAACAAAACACAGAATTAAAGATACAGAGAACAAACAATGGTTGGCAGAGGAAATGCGGTATGGGGAGAAAACAAATAGGAGGAAGATTAAGAGGTACAAACTTTCATTTGCAAAATAAATGTCATTAGTATGAAATGCACAGTGTGAGGAATATAGTCAGTTCTGTAAAATAGCTTCGTATGATGACGTACCACAACTAGACTTATGGGGGTGATCGTTTAAAAATGTATGTGTCCGTGGTAAGTCACTTCAGTTGTCTCCAATTCTTTGCAACCATATAAACTGTAGCCCACCAGGCTCTGCTGTCCATGTGATTCTACAAGCAAGAAGATTAGACTGGGTTGCCTCCTCCAGGGGATCTTCCCAACCCAGGGATCAAACCCTTATCTTATGATGTCTCCTGCATTGCAGGCAGGTTCTTTACCACTAGCACCATCTGGGAAGCCCTTTGAAATGTATAGACATATTTAATCCCCATGTTGTGTAACAGGAACACAGTGTTACAGGTCAATTACACTTCAAAAACAAACTAACAGAAAAAAGAGATCAGACGTTTGGTTACCAGAGGCCAGTGTTGCGGGGCAGCAGGGATTGGATGAAGGCAGTCAGAAGCTACAAACTTCTTTATATAAGATAAATAAGTACTAGACATATCATGTACAACATGATAAATATAATTAATACATATGAAAGTTAAGAGAGTAAATCCTAAGAAGTTCTCATCACATGGAAAAATATTATTGCTATTTCTTTAATTTTATATATGTACGAGATGGTGGATATTCCTCTAAACTTATTGTAAAAATCATTTAATCATGCAAACCAAATCATTATTCTGTACACCTCAGGCTTATATGATGCTATGTGTCAATTATATCTCAATATAACTAAAAGGAAAAAAAGTTAACATATAAATAACTGTAGAGGTATTTTTGTTTGTTTATTTTCAGAAAAGAGTATAAGAGTTGGCCTGCCTCCCTGTCCATTTCATACTCTCTAATTACATGTTCTATCTGTGATCTTTTCCACTGGGAATCACTAAGTGATAGAACAGGGAGGGTCACTGGAGATGATCTAGTCCAAATGAGCTTTTCAAAAGAAAAGAAACTGAGGCTCAGATTCTTGAAGTAACTTCAAAGTTATAGAACTAGTTAAAAATAGAATTAGATTTCAAGTCTCTAAATTTTGATGACCACTGCTATTTTTACTATCACAACAAGTATAAGGGATCTTTCTCTACGTTTTCCTTGTCGTCCTTGTTATTATTATTGTTTATCAAAATTCAGTATCAACAGTCTAAGAAGAGAGAGTCAGATTGGCAAGAGAATTTGAAGCTCAATGATGACTTTCTTGGAGTGCAAAAGACTGTTGATGCATCCCCTTTACTTCCACAGAACAAAAGAGGCAAGGATTCATCCATGGGCATTGGCAGGGATTGACGCTTACTGACAAGGCCCCAGAATGGAAATATCCTGCTTGTCCTTTTAACAGGATTTCAGCCAGAGATTTGAGGGAAAAGTACTGCAACCGAGTGGGCTGTGAATATGAGTGGAAATGTCAGAGCTATGAATCAGTTAACACGTTTTTATTTAGCATCTTCCTGTGAAAAAGGATGAAAAGACAAGACTCTTGTACTCAAATTCTTTACCATTGTAGAACAGAGTCAAGAACAGTGTAAGAACTTTTTAGATCTTAGAGGTTCTAACACCCCAGACTTAGAAAGCACAACCTGCATGGCAAGAATGGGGTGACTTTCAAGAAGGACAAAATGCTTAATTTTGTCATGATATGTTACTGAGATTTAAGTAGATAAAGGAAATGTTTTCTCCTTGTCTCTCTGGATTTAAAAAGTAAGTTTATATCCTTCAGCTCATGGAACACTCAAACTGTCCCTGGAAAGTAGGGAAAACAGAAAATATATTCTGTTCTTTTTGTGCAGAGAAATTAACATCCTAACCTCTGAAGTAGCCAAAGTTCCCACATCAGATCAGAGCCAAAGTCCCTCTGGCTCCCTCTCAGGACACTTTCTAATAGAATAACCTGGAAGATTGCTCCTTTGTATCTTCCCATCCATTCTGAAGATGCACGTACTCATCCAGTCTTAGGACCCTTCGAGATCAGACTTGGCTCCTGTCCTAACTTCTATGACATAATTTAAAAAAAATTGTTCAAGGCATCCCAAGGTGTCAATTTCTTCCTTGGTGTTCATAACCCAAATGTTTTAACAGCCTTGAGGTGCCTTTCACCTATGGGGCCCCGACTCTTTGAGGCCTATTTGTTGACCTGGCCCTGCCAATGAGAAAAGCAGATGTCTACCATCTGGTCAGGGGTCCCAGTGCTTGTGCCAATTTCCTGTCACTGACAGCTAGCACTTGATTGATGGAATTTGGTACTTCACCTTTTTTTTCTTAGTACAATATAACCTAATGAATTCAGATGGCACATAGCCAAAATGAGAGAATCTGAACTTGGGCAGGGGTAAAGTTTACCATCAATGAAATGAGGGTCTGTTAAGTAAATTACAAATGTAAACAGGATTGTAAAAAGGACAATTTAATCTACTTACAAGAATAAATTGTTTTCAAGCACTTAAGTTGCATAAATTTACATACAGTGTGCTAATTACAAATGATTGATAGCCAGTCATTCAAACACATCTGGTAGGAACCCTGTTCTCTTAATACTTTGCAAGACACTAGACTGCATTACTTAAAGTACTTGAAAATAGTACAAACGTGTATATATATATTACATATGAATATATGTATTCACACACCCTCATATAAGACATTCCTTGTTTTTCATCAAGCCATGTTCCTGGAAACCACACCAGAAAGGATTATCAAACACAGATCACTGAGAGCCAAATTATATTTTCATACAGGAACAATGTTATTATTGGGACTGGTGTGCCAGCCCCAGGGATCGCACCGAGTAAATCATAGATTCAATCAGCACTGTGTCATAGCAAACTGAGCTACAACAATCACTGCTAGAGAAGACAACTAATATTTCTTGAGCAGTTGCTGCATCTGTGTGCTTTACATATGTTATCTCAGTCATCAATACATGACGATAGGGAGCTAGTGCCTCCATTTTCTGGGAAACAACACTGAAATTCCAAGAGATTAAATAACGCACCCTTAATCATATGTTTGTCATCAGTAGAATTAGAGATTAAATCTAGGTCTGATTCCATATCTCATGGTTACTTTTTGAACTATAACATTTATAATCCTTTAAAAATGCTGAATTGTATATGGTTATGGACTGCAAGGAGATCCAACCAGTCCATTCTGAAGGAGATCAGCCCTGAAACTCCAGTACTTTGGCCACCTCATGCGAAGAGTTGACTCATTGGAAAAGACTCTGATGCTGGGGGGGATTGGGGGCAGGAGGAGAAGGGGACGACCGAGGATGAGATGGCTGGATGGCGTCACGGACTCGATGGACGTGAGTCTGTGTTGGTGATGGACAGGGAGGCCTGGCATGCTGCGATTCGTGGGGTTGCTAAGAGTTGGACACGACTGAGCTACTTAACTGAACTGAACTGATGCAAAGTCTACATAATGTATAAAATGGGAATAAACGAAATCATCATTTTCTATGACCTGGATAAAATTTTAGTTCCCTGTGAAGACTCACTGTTAAATCTGCCTCCTTTTATGCAAATGTGTGTGCCAAATTTTAAAAATATTCAGGTGTAAGAAGGTATTGTCTTAAATAAAGCTGTAGTATCTTCAGCATATATTTTTTCAATTGTTCCTGTACATGTCTTATCTTTCTAATAGATAGTAAGCTCGTTAAGAGTAGAAACTAATATTACTCGTAATCTGCACCCGTCAGCATCATTTATTATACTACCTAGAATAAAATCTTGACCAATGGATGCTTTAATATGTTCATTATGTAAATTAACAAGTGAATAAATTGTTCTTTCATAAATTTTAATATACTCATAAATTTAAAATTAATATGTGGCTCAGCAGTAAAGAATTTGTCTGCCAATATAGGAGATGCCAGTTCGATCCCTGGGTCAGGAATATCTCTTGGAGAAGTAAATGGCAACCCACTCCAGTATTCTTGCCTGGGAAATCCCATGGACAGAGAAGCCTAGCAGGCTTCAGTCCATGGGGTCACAAAAGAGTCAGATGTGACTAAACAACAACAAAAATGGCTACAATAAATATCACAGAATAGTTTTTAAGTTTTATACAGTCATTGGTGGTGATAATGGAAAGAAGGGGCATTAATGCCTTGACTTCAGAGTTAACATTCAAAGTAAAAAATAACTTTTTGTTGCAATATATGTATAACATAAAACTGATCATTTAAGCATGTTTAAGTGTACAATTCAGTAGCGTTATGCACATTCAAGATGTGGTGTAGCTATCACCACCTTCCATCTCTAGAACTTTCCTCTATCACTATGGGACTTTGTGCCTATAAACAGAAAGTTCCTATTTCCTTCCTCTCAGTCCCTATAACCTCTATTATACTTTGTGTCTTTAGGAATTTGCATATTCTAGGTACCTCATGCAATAGTACTTCATGCAAATGAAATCATTTCAAAACATATCTAGATATTGGAAAACCTCATTATCAACTTCAAGACTGACAAATTAGAGGACAGAAATCCCATGACTCTAAAGAACTATGGATGGAGGTTTGTGACATTGTACAGGGGCCAGTGATCAAGATCATAGTCAAGAAAAAGAAATACAAAAAGGCAAAATGGTTGTCCAAGGAGGCCTTACAAATAGTTGAGAAAAGAAAAGACGCAAAAAGCAAAGAAGAAAAGGAAAGATAGAACCCTTTGAATGCGGAGTTCCACAGAATACCACGGAGAGATAAGAAAGCCTTCCTCAGTGATCAATGCAAAGAAATAGAGGAAAACAATAGAATGGGAAAGACTAGAGATCTCTTCAAGAAAATCAGAGACACCAAGGGAACGTTTCATGCAAAGATGAGGACAATAAAGGACAGAAGTTGTATGGACCTAACAGAAGCAGAAGATATTAAGAAGTGGCAAGAATATAGAAAAACTATACAAAAAAGATCTTCATGACCCAGATAACCACGATGGTGTGATCACTCACCTAAAACCAGACATCCTGGAATGTGAAGTCAAGTGGGCCTTAGGTACCATCACAGTGAACAAAGCTAGTGGAGGTATTGGAATTACAGTTGAGCTATTTCAAATCCTAAAAAATGATTCTGTGAAAGTGCTGCACTCAATATGCCAGCAAATTTGGAAAACTCAGCAGTGGCCACAAGACTGGAAAAGGTCAGTTTTCATTTCAATTCCAAAGAAAGGCAATGCCAAAGAATGTTCAAACTACCACGCAATTGCACTCATCTCACATGCTAGCAATGTAATGCTCAAAATTCTCCAAGCCAAGCTTCAACAGCACATGAACCGTGAACTTACAGATATTCAAGCTGGATTTACAAAAGGCAGAGGAACCAGAGGTCAAATTTCCAGCATCCATTGGATCATCAAAAAAGCAACAGAGTTCAAGAAAACCATCTACTTCTGACTTATTGACTATTCTAAACCCTTTGACTGTGTGGATCACAACAAACTGTGGAAAATTCTTAAAGAGAATGGAATAGTAGACCACCTTACCTGCCTCCTGAGAAATCTGTATGCAGGTCAGGAAGCAACAGTTAGAACTGGACATGGAACAACAGACTGGTTCCAAACTGAGAAAGGAGTATGTCAAGGCTGTATATTGTCACCCTGCTTATTTAACTTATATGCAGAGTACATCATGAGAAATGCTGGACTGGATGAAGCACAAGCTGGAATCAAGATTGCCGGGAGAAATATTAATAACCTCAGATATTCAGATGACACCACCCTTATTGTAGAAAGTAAGAAACTAAAGAACCTCTTGATGAAAGTGAAAGAGGAGAGTGTAAAAGTTGGCTTAAAGCTCGACATTCAGAAAACTAAGATTATGGCATCCAGTCTCATCACTTCATGGCAAATAGATGGATAAACAATGGAAATAGTGGCAGACTTTATTTTGGGGGGCTTCAAAATCACTGCAGATGGTGATTGCAGCCATGAAATTAAAAGACACTTGTTCCTAGAAGAAAAGCCATGACCAACCTAGACAGCATATTAAAAAGCAGAGACATTACTTTGTCAACAAGGTTCCACGTAGTCAAAGCTGTAGAAAACTACTGGTTTTTCCAGTAGTCATGTATGGGTGTGGGAATTGGACTATTTAGANCTTGTTCCTAGAAGAAAAGCCATGACCAACCTAGACAGCATATTAAAAAGCAGAGACATTACTTTGTCAACAAGGTTCCACGTAGTCAAAGCTGTAGAAAACTACTGGTTTTTCCAGTAGTCATGTATGGGTGTGGGAATTGGACTATTTAGAAAGCTGAGCACCAAAGAATTGATGCTTTTGAACTGTGGTATTGGAGAAGAATCTTGAGAGTCCCTTGGACAGCAAGGAGATCCAACCAGTCCATCCTAAAGGAAATCAGNGTATGGGTGTGGGAATTGGACTATTTAGAAAGCTGAGCACCAAAGAATTGATGCTTTTGAACTGTGGTATTGGAGAAGAATCTTGAGAGTCCCTTGGACAGCAAGGAGATCCAACCAGTCCATCCTAAAGGAAATCAGTCCTGAACATTCATCAGAAGGACTGATGCTGAAGCTGAAACTTCAGTACTTGGCCACGTGATATGAAAAACTGTCTCATTTTAAAAGACCCTGATGCTGGGAGAGATTGAAGGCAGGAGGAAAAGGGAAGGACAGAGGATGAGATGGTTGGATGGCATCACTGACTTGATGGACATGAATCTGAGTAAGCTCTGGGAGTTGGTGATGGACAGGGAAGCCTGGTGTGCTGCAGTCCGTGGGGTCACAAAGAATCGGACACGGCTGAGGGACTGAAGTGAACTGAGTCCTCTTTTTCTTGTTTTCTTCTTTCTTTGTATTTGATACTAAGTTAGGATTACTGACAAGGATTCAGCAAAAGAAACTGGCAAGAAACCAATGTGTACAACAGAGGGCACAGCCTTAGTGCTGGCTGTTGGGGGCAGTGTTTACATCCCTCAACTGACAGCAAGTATATGAAAGTCAGCCTAACATCCACCTTTCTCCCTCCTCCCACTCCCTGCCCCTACCTCTTGACTTTCCCTTCCCTCAATAACATCAGTCAGAATTTCTGACTGTCACATAAACAATTAAAAGTGGCAAAATAAGGTTAATTCTTTAGATGGTGTTGAATAAGAAAAGCAGCAAAAGTGGATGTCAACATACCAGGGAAGCATCAACATTTCTATTTATGGCTATTCTTTATATCATCAGTTCTCTCAAACCAGTTTGCTGCTGCTGCTGCTAAGTCGCTTCAGTCGTGTCTGACTCTATGCGACCCCATAGACGGAAGCCCACCAGGCTCCGCCGTCCCTGGGATTCTCCAGGCAAGAACACTGGAGTGGGTTGCCATTTCCTTCTCCAATGCATGGAAAGTGAAAAGTGAAAGTGAAGTCGCTCAGTCTAATAGTTGCTGAATGAACCATTACAATCACTCAGTGTACTCTCACTGTTGAAAATCACAAGAACTAAAATGGTACTTGACCATCAACTCCCGCCCTTAGGCACCATCTTGTTTTAACTCTTCTAAGTCCAGGAGTCTCCATTTTAAGCAAAGCCTTTGCATTAGCTATTCTCCCTACTGAGGAAATGTTCTCTTTGTTAATGTTTTTCATCCCATTACTCCTCATCACCTCTTCCTGTACTGGGTTAAATAATGCCTTTGCCTCCTTAGAGGTTAAACATTTCAAATATTTATAGTATGTAACTTGAAAAGTTTTGGGCTAATGGATCATGTTTCTACCTGAGATACTCCTTCATTTTCCAAAATTACAGTAGGTGCATAATCTTTAATCCTCCATTATTTCTGATTTCTCCAGGTTAGGCATCTGTGGGTGGCAGTGAATTTAACTGACACCTGCAAGCTGCCTTTTTTAGGATAAAGACTTTTCTTCCCTACCTTTAATATTTGAACTTTCGAGAGAACAAACTGACTCTGTACTTTCTGGTATAGGAAATCTGATTCAGCCAAACAAAACATTAAGACTGAAATGATGCAGCTGGCTTTTGAGCTGGAATACAGGTAACTCTTATTACAAAATATTATTGCTACAGCTTTACATTATTCAGTGAATGAGCAGCTGTGAATCATCAAATGAAAGAATATCCATGAAAGGGATTTGCAAAATATAAAATGTTATAAAAATAAAAGTTTTATTAGCAGTAATATGAATTGTCCCATGCTGTTTGGATATTTGAAGTTTATTTATTTTATACTGAAACTTAAAGAGAATAATAGCATTGAGTATTAATAAGTTTAGTGCACAGAATATATCCTTTTGCTCATAACATTGGGCCACCATAATGAACATTTTTAAACTCACTTTTATTGAAGGTTTACTCCATGTCAGTAAATAGTGCTAAGTATTTTACAAAGATTAGATCAATGTCTATAGTATCTTTCTGAAAAAGAGTTTATTTCCCTAAAGTACAAGTGGGAAATTTGGAGCTTACAAAGTATATTATCTGATGTCACTATACGTGTGATCTTGGATTCAGATCAATTCAATGGCAGCATCTGAGTGCTTATCGGTGCTTTTCTTTTCTGTGATATTATGATGCCCCTCACTTAAGAAAGTATATCTACACTTTTTCCTTAGCTAGATGGTTCCAGCTTCCAGGTTTTGTTTCCTCATGAACCTAAGGAGTCTTGCTTCCTCTTCCACTGTCAGACTGTGAGATGTCCCTTCTTCCTCTTGTCTCTGTGACCATCCCTCCCTCTCCTTCTAATTAGACACTACAGGTCTCCTAAGAACTTGGAATCCAGATGAACATATGAAAATTGTGCATCAAATAGAAGTCAATGTACACTGAGTGAAGGGCTAGGAAGGCTGCCCGGAATGAAATGGGCTGTGGCATAAAATTCCTGTTTTAAGCAGAGAAGCTATTGAGTATGCTGTGGGAATAGGGGAACAGTGTTCCATGAAAATCAGACTAGAGACTTTCTGTAGGTATCTCAATTTAGGCATTTTATGGATCCATGAATGAAATTCTTATAAACATACCAGAGTGGAGAATATACTCATTGATTCACTAATTCTTTTTTTTAATTGAGGTATAGTTGATGTCCAATATTACTAATATTGAAGTTCAGGTGTATAACATAGTGATTCACAATTTTTTAAGTTATGTTCCATTTATAGTCATTATAAAATATTTATTATATTCCCTATGTTGTACAACACACCCTTGCAACTTATTTATTTTATGCTTAGTAATTGGACTTCTTAATTCCCTACGCCTACATTGCCCCATCCCCCTTCTCTCTCCCCACTGGTAACTAATATTTTGTTCTCTGCATCTGTCTGTTTCTGTTCTGATGTATATGTGTATGTTTTGTTTTTCAGATTCCATAAGTGCTACCATACAGTATTTGTTTTTCTCCGACTATTAATTCTTTGCTTCAACACTTTATTGAAAACCTTCTCTGGACTAGTCATAGCTCTGGCAGTAGGTCATACAGTGGTAAAAAGGACAAAAGCAGTGACCTCAGAAAGGACATTCTCAAGGGGACTTAAGGGCTCAGAGCAGAAACACATAAATAACCAAGGTCATTGCTGAAGAAAAATGCAAACTGAGAATGCGATGCGTGCCACGGGTCATGGAAGCCTCTCTGAGGTGATGACTTTGGAACTGGGTCCTGAATGACAAGAAAGAAGAGCTGTCCGTGCACTGAAAAGAAGGAGTGAACAGGTCCCAAGAAAGGAATAAGCTGAGCTTCTTTTTCTTTTTTTTAATTTTAATTTTTACTTTATTTTGCTTTACAATACTGTATTGGTTTTGCCATACATTGACATGAATCAGCCATGGGTGTACATGAGTTCCCAATCCTGAACCCCTCTCCCACCTCCCACCCCATATCATCTCTCTGGATCATCCCCCTGCACCAGCCCCAAGCATCCTGTATCCTGTATCGAACATAGACTGGCGCTTCGTCTCTGACATGATAGTATACATGTTTCAATGCCATTCTCCCAAATCATCCCACCCTCGCCCTCTCCCACAGAGTTTAAAAGTCCATTCTATACATTTGTGTCTCTTTTGCTCTCTCACATAGAGGGTTATCATTACCATCTTTCTAAATTCCATGTATATGTGTCAGTATACTGTATTGGTGTTTTTCTTTCTGGCTTACTTCACTGTGTATAATAGGCTCCAGTTTCATCCACCTCATTAGAACTGATTCAAATGTATTCTTTTTAATGGCTGAGTAATACTCCATTGTGTATATATACCACAGCTTTCTTATCCATTCATCTGCTGATGGACATCTAGGTTGCTTCCATGTCCTGGCTATTATAAACGGTACTGTGATAAACATTGGGGTACACGTGTCTCTTTCAATTCTGGTTTCCTCAGTGTGTATGCCCAGCAGTGGGATTGCTGGGTCATAGTGTTAGTGTTAGTCGGTCAGTCGTGCCTGACTCTTTGCGAACCCGTGGACTGCAGCCCTCTGTCCATGAGATTTTCCAGGCAAGGATACTGGAGTGGGTTGCCATTTCCTTCTCCAGGGGATCTTCCCAACCCAGGAATCGAACCCAGGTCCTGCACTGCAGGCAGATTCTTTACCAATAAGGCAGTTTAAAAATTTGCATGTGCCGTGGGTCATAAATTGAGATACCCATGCCTAAATTGAGATACCTACAGTTTAAAAATTTGCAATTTTTAAAGGAATCTCCACACTGTTCTCCATAGTGGCTGTACTAGTTTGCATTCCCACCAACAGTGTAAGAGGGTTCCCTTTTCTCCACATGAAACAGAAGGTCAGTGAGGCTAGAGCTTGGAGAGGAAGGAGAAGGCAGGGAGCAGATCACAGAGGGACTTGCAGTCCAGTTGCCATACCATAGCAAACACAGAGGGATTTGTTAAGCAGTGAAGAGGCATGCATGATTTATTTGCATTTTTAAAAGATGAGTTTGGATACTACATGAAGAATGGGTTTTGTTACTGTGTACAGCTTTCTAGGACTTATAAGCAGCTTTGTTAAACTAAACTTTGATGAAGCCAATCATTTTATCTATTTTTAAAAAGAATAAAAAGCACTTCAAAAGGGTGACACCTCACAGAGCTGCATCTTTTCTTTCTTTCACAGTCTCTTTGTCTAACCACCCTCACTCTGGGCTTGGTAATATTCTCATTTCCAAGCTGCCTAGACCAAGGGCAGAAGGGCTTTAGCAATCTTTTGTTTTCTATTCCTCAGGCGTCTAGCTTTTGGAGGGCCCTAAGACTTCTTTGCCTCACGCTGAGCCCTGGTCCAATCTGCCACATTTATTTATATTGTATAAACAATACACTACATAATATAATATGCACTGTAGTAATATATCATACAACAATACTTACTCTTTAATGCTATAAATATTACCTTCAGAATTTTTTTTCATTAGTTTAAGACTTAGATGCTTTGTTAAACCACAAGTGTCTTCAAGGGAACTTTTAGATTGTCATCACTGGTCATTCCAAACTGAGAATTAGGATTTGAGGGTTAGAGGGGAGAATGGAAAAACCACTAAGGAGCTAGGGACTCTACGAGAACTGGGGTAAGACCAGAGGGAGAGCACAGGGGCTCCAAAAATAAAAGCATCAGAACTGGCAAATTGCTTGGCACTGCCACTCACGTTTACTTTATCCAAACTTTTCCTCTGTCTGGGTGTTAGCTCTTTTTTTTTCTTCTTCACCATATTCACCTTGTCGTGTGAGCAGCAATGTCTTTTGTTTTTGGAGAGAATTAAATGAAAGTTTGCTAAAGTGTATGTCTGAAACCGAAGCAGTGGGATGAAGTCGAATTTCCAGAGCTACTCAGAACATCTCAATTAATAGCCAATATTCAGTGCAGCAAGTAAACACGTATCTCATGGAGTGAGAAATATCAGAAAAAGACTAATTTCCTTTTAAGACTGAAATGATATAGTAGAAAGAGCATTTGGTGAGACATCCAGAGTCCTGCTCTTCAGTGCCACCTCTAGTGTTTACCCATGTGGGACTCCGTTAGAAAGAGAGACTATTTCAGGGAATTCACAGTAAGGAGTCAATGAGCCAATGACTAGTGAATTAACCCTAATGAAAATCTTCAGTTAACCAAATAAATCTTCACAGCCTATCTGGCAATGGGAAGGCAAATCTCTACCTTCTAACCACCAGCCAATTCTAGTTGGTGATTAAATTTTAGCATGAATTAGACTTCAACCGTGTGTGTGTGTACAAGCATGCACACAGTTTTAGTCTTGTGTATATTCACAAGAATGCATATGCATGTGATATATATGTATATGAATGATGCTAAAGCTGAAAGTCCAGTACTTTGGCCACTTCATGCAAAGAGTTGACTCATTGGAAAAGACTGATGCTGGGAGGGATTGCGGGCAGGAGGAAAGACAGGAGACTGAGGGTGAGATGGCTGGATGGCATCACTGACTCGATGGACGTGAGTCTGAGTGAACTCTGGGAGTTGGTGATGGACAGGGAGGCCTGGCGTGCTGTGATTCATGGGGTCGCAAAGAGTCAGACACGACTGAGCAACTGAACTGAACTGAACTGATATACACATTCACATGTGTGTTTATCTTCACACATGAGTAAACTTGTATGCATGTATACACATATAAACACACAGGTGTGTGAGAGCACACAAGTAAACCAGTTTATTATGTGTATGTATATGTGCATATGCATATGTGCATGTGTATGTATGGATTTGAATTTCAGTTTGGTAGGGACACTCTAGTGTGAGAGAGTAGCTAGTACTAGACTCACATGCCCATCAAATAACTGTAAAACTTGGGTAAATTATATTAGATATTTTTTGGCAGATATTGGAGAATGAAAATATAAAATGTGTCCCTTAAGAGAATGAAGGCATAGGGGATTTTAGTCATATTCTCTCAAGATTTCTCCACAAGGATATTTCCTGGGCTCTAATACAAGTAAGAGGAGCCCAAGCAATGAAAAGTGATCTTAATGGTCAAAGGAAGGAAAATTAGAGTCCTAACTGGAATCTTTGGAGCAGAGTGACAAAAAATGGATGAACCATAGAGAAAGCATTTCAAAAATCTGTGTGGAATTATTCTTTAGGTTCTAGGCCAACTTTGGGACTTTGCATGTGCAACACAAAACATGCTGAGTGGTTGAGAGCTGATCAGAGATCCCAGAGGGGAGTGGAGGTTCCTTGGGCAACACTTTGGACAATTAGATATCCTAAAATGTCCATTCTGTAGAAACAAGAATGCCCTTGGGATAAGAGGAATAAAAGCTGAAATAAATCCACTTTGATAAAGCTTTTACCAGGCCTTAAAAGAATCAAGGGGATTCACCTTTGATTTAACCACCTACCAGAATAAAACTCAACTCCATTTAGAAGAATAGAACATAATTTGAAACCTCTGTAAAACATTATTTTCAATGTCCAGCATATGATCAAAATTTACTAAACATAAAATTAGACAGAGAGAAGTGACTGAGAAAAGAGAGACAACAGAAACTATAGAGTTAACAGAAGCAAATCCAGAGATACTCTAGATATTGAAATTAACAGACAAAGAGCTTCAGAAAATGATGTTAAGGGAAACAAAAGGGGAAATAGATGACCCATGTAAAAAAGTGAAATATTTCAACAGAGAATTAGAATCCATTAGAATGTCATTAAACTAACATTTTAGATGTACAAAATGCAGTATCTGTCAAGAGGAAGGTGATATATGTATAACTATGGCTGCTTCGCTTTGTTGTAGGGCAGAAACCAACGTAAAGCAATTTTCCTACAATTAAAAAATAAATTTATAATTGTACACAGAAAATTATAAGACATCAATGAAAGAAATCAAAGGTGACATAAATAGCTGGAGAGATATTCCATGTTCTTGGGTAGGAAGAATCAATATTGTGAAAATGACTATATTACCAAATGCAATCTACAGATTCAGTGCAATCCCTATCAAATTATCAATGGCATTTTTCACANCTGTTCCTTCCATTAGTGCTTAGAAAATGGGGTGAGAGAAATTAAGAAGTTGAGCTGACATTGATGTGCTCAACCTGAACAGTAATCAGGATGATGTTACCATTAACAGAGATGGAAGCAAAAACAGGTTTGAGAAAGGTCAAGAGCTCAGTTATTGTCACATCAGGACCTTTCCAAAGGGTCTCCAGCCTGGGCTGAGAAGAAAGCCTTGGGAGGGCCACACTGAAGAATCCAAACCCTGAATGGGCAGTCATTCCATCCATTAAGCAGGATTTTTGAAGACCTACTTTGTGCCAGGCAGGATTCAAGGCTCTGGGCTGTAGCAATGAAAAAGTCTCTCTGCTTAAAGACTTACATTTTTGTGCAAAGGTGCAGAGGTTAATGATGGGTGAATGAATAGATGGATGGATACATAGATATAGTCATATTGATACACATGAAATAAATTCAGAAAGTGACAGTCTTATGAGCAAAAGTAAAACAATAAAAAAGAAAAGAAATGGGAGCCATCCATTGCAGCATTGCATGCGCTTTTTCATAGCTATAGTGGCCAGGAAAGTCTTCTCTGAGAAGGTGACTCATGAACTGGGATCTGAATGATGAAATAGAGCCAGCCACAGCAACATCTGGGAGAAAATATTCCAAGTAGAAAAGATATAATTCAAGATCCTGAGCTGATGGTGACCTTGAAGTGTTTGGGGGAACAGAAGGCAAGCCAGTGAGGCTGCAGGAACATGAATATGGGGCTGAGTGGTGGGGAGTCAGGAGGAGACAAGATGCGAAAGCCAGATCAGATAGGACCTGGAGGACTGCAGCAGTTTCGATTTTATTATATATTGATACACACATAGGAAGGTTTTGAGCAAGCGTTCAAATCTGGTTTGCATCTTTTAAAGATCTCTCCAGCATCTCTGTGAGGAATGACCTTATGGAGAGGCAAGAGAGGACGCANCCACAGCAACATCTGGGAGAAAATATTCCAAGTAGAAAAGATATAATTCAAGATCCTGAGCTGATGGTGACCTTGAAGTGTTTGGGGGAACAGAAGGCAAGCCAGTGAGGCTGCAGGAACATGAATATGGGGCTGAGTGGTGGGGAGTCAGGAGGAGACAAGATGCGAAAGCCAGATCAGATAGGACCTGGAGGACTGCAGCAGTTTCGATTTTATTATATATTGATACACACATAGGAAGGTTTTGAGCAAGCGTTCAAATCTGGTTTGCATCTTTTAAAGATCTCTCCAGCATCTCTGTGAGGAATGACCTTATGGAGAGGCAAGAGAGGACGCACAGGGAATCATTGGGTGGCTCATAGAGTGGGTTGTGACACGAAGAGAGCAAAATGTTGGCATTTTGGAATATACTCTAGACATATTCTGTCCAATACAGTAACTGCTATATTCCGACATTTGACTATTTATGCTTATGTTGAAATTCATCAACACTAAATAAAATTAAAAATTCAGTGACTTAATCATATTAGCCACATTCCAAGTGCTAAATAATCACATGCAGCTTGTGGTTTTGTTATTGGATAGCAGAGCTATAGAACATTCCCATCATCTTAGAAAACTCTATTGGAAAGTCATGCTCTAAAGTCACAAAGGCAACAAACTGAAATAGTTATAGATAAAGACAGTGAAATGATTTTGGTGCCAAATATGTTCTAAGTTAAGCAGAAATGGGCCAAATACATTAGACTCAAGCTGTCTAAAAGTTGAGACAAAAACTTCTGCAGATATGGTATCTTCCCCTGATTCTATTGGATTGTTGGATTCTCACAGACTAATACATACTGACCTCCACATTTCATGTTCCTTCTGTTCCTGAGAAGGATCTAGACCTTTATTCTCCCTGTATCAGTCACTTATTCTTTGGTTATAAGTATTAAAATTCTTAAATTTTAGAAAGAGAGTTATAAAGATGAATGTATAATCAGAACATATGGCTGCTATCATAGCAGGATGTCATAGGACCCAGAGAGTTGTGAGGTAGAGATCCTCACCACTGCTTCATTTTTCTATCATAGAAGGGCTTCTCCATTTATGTATCCATCATGTAAACCAGAGAAGCCCCAAAGTGGTCACAACCCCAAGTTTACACAGCCTTCTAGTTAAAACACTGAACATTAATTTATTGACTCAATTCATTTTTAAAATTTTGAATAGTTACAGATATTGGCTCTGCTTGACCTGGTGTAGTCAGTTATGACCAGACTGCAGAGCCCTTGACACTTGGGATTGAGTCTCAACAAGGAGGTTCTCTAAGAGATAGGGATGATTAGAGAGACAATGACAGGTAGAGATGTGGCTGGCATTTCTGCTACAGACTCCTGTTTCTACTTTGTACTCACAGAACCTAACAAAGATCATACCAAAGCTATAACAAGACAAATAAATAGGTGTCTATTAATTATACATTTATTTAGCAATAAGCTTGGCATTCCAAAAGACAAGATTGTTATGCTCTGGGTGTTTACCAAATACTAGGTGTCACATGAGCAAAATCCTTGGCTTGAGAGGCAAGGAATAAATCAGTTAAACAGCCTCTGACCCTTATTATTACATATAAAGCAAAAAGGCCCAGCAAACTTGTAACCTCAAAAAAATCTTGAGGGAAATAGTTGTTCCTGTATTACTCATCTTTTCTTATCTCATTACTTATTCCTTGCACTGAATTCAGGTGGCCTCCCATCATCCCTGGAGTGTTTGAGGTAGTTTCCTAGGGAGGACACTCACATCTAGAAAGACTGGGGCCAAGATCTTCCTTGGCACAGTTTCTAGCATCTAGTAGATGTTCCGTATATACTAAATGATTGAGTGGATGGATGGATAAAAGTTTGGCATTCCTATGCAGGCTGCTGTGTTCCCTTGGAGGGGCTGGATACTATTCTTCATCCATGTGCTCATCCTCTTTTACCAGTCTCTTTCAAGAGGAGATGGCATGATTTGGTGTTAAGGACTTCGACATTTATTTCACATATTATCAGCGAAAGATTAGTCGAAGGATCATGCCCACATGGCCTGATGGGCTGGATAGTGCTCAGTTTTTGAGGTAAAGAAAACAACATTCTTCTAAGGGTGTAAGTTCATCTTTAATTTCAATAACATATCTTTCACAAGCAGTAGAGGGAGTTTATTTATAACAAAAGGCAGGGATTCGTGGTTTCAATTTCTGTTCACTACAAAGGCCAGGAAATGACTAATTAATCCTAAGGGAGATTGTGGAGACACATTTGCCATTCATCCAGCAAGTGCTGTTTAAGTGACGGTTGTGAGTATCTGAGGGCACTTGGGCTAAAGAGTTTATGGATTCAGTGTAAGGGGAGCTCCACAGACTGCCAGCTCACTGTCAGCCCACACCCAGAAAGAGTCTCCCAAGAAACACCTCTAAACTGGCCAGGTGGCAATGAACACCTTTTAGCCAGGTGATTCCCTCCCACCTCACCCTTTAGGGGGCAACACTGAGCTTAACATTTGCTCAGTTCATTCTGTGCAGTATACCCTGTGTACCTCCGGCAGCTAAGCTGGCATTTGCTAAGATAATGTAAGAAGGCAGCAAATATATGGGAAGCAAGCACTTCGGGTCATTGAATCCAAACCACTCTCTTACTTCAGCCTGTTTTCTGCACAGCAGGCCGTGGCTCTAATGACTGTTTCTCATTGAACTCTTAGAATAGCGGCGGTCTCTGTTTCCTTTAGTGTCTTGCCCGTCTCTCCTGGGGGAAAATCAGCTTCTTGTGCTTTTCTCATTCTCACAGAGCCTCCAAGAATTAGGAGCAAGTGCGTCTTGGAGACATAAGGAAGACAGAGTGCAGCCACCTACACGAGGAAATGTGCTCTGGTGTTAACCTAATTAGATTCAGTTCCATAGCATCTATGGAAGGCTTGGGCTTACTACAAGGGAGTGTGGGAGATTAAAATTCTTTGAGGGCTTACTATATCCTAGGCATCAGGACGGGAGCATTACATGAGCCGGCTCATTTCGTCCTGCCCGCTTGGTGGGGACACACTGTGGTCTGCATTTTAGACATAAAAAAGGGCTAGGTTAAGCCACTTGCCCAAGTCACAGCCAGAAATGGCTTTGAAGCCAGGACCTTCCATCGACACCAAAGCCTGAATTCATTCCACCTTTCAGTCTGCCTCCTGGTGCTGAAAAGACACAGGAAAAATGAAGTCAATCCAACAAGTAGTGGGTGAGCACAATATAGTTTAACGGGAAATTTAAAAAAGGGAGTAGAGCAGCCCAGCAGAAGCCTAAAGAGGCAAGAAGGCCCGTGAGCCTGGGTTCCAGGCCGGCCTACTTCTGTGCTTGTCCTCTTCCAGAGTTGGCATTGAGTGTTCTGTGAGCTGCCCCTCCTCTCACACAGTCCCCACCTCACTAAGCCAACTCCTCCCTGCTCCACAGGCTGTCTGCCTATCTACCTTCAGAGGTTTCACCAATTTCCATAGTCTTCACTGATTCAAGCATTCATTAAATGTGCCTCCTGCGTGCATATTATGCATGCTTCCTACCTTTGGACACACACAGCGACTCCATGTCAAAGATTTATCTGCATATGTGAAATAAAATATATATCAGATTATTCATTGCAGCATTATCTTAATAGCAAAATAGAGAAGTGGTTAAATAAATTATGGTGCCTCCATACCACTGACTATTCTGCAGCTGTTCCAAAAATAAAAAATAAATAAATGAGGGAAAAATCTCCAAGTTATATACTTAAATGAAAAAGCAAGGAGCAGAACATTTAGCAGGCAACATTTTGTGCACATGTGTGTGTAGCACTCACATACATGTGTATGCATGTTTGTAAATTGTTCAAGGATACACAGAGTCTAGAGACAAGTGTTGCCTCCAGGAGGGAACTGGAGGGCTGAGGCATAGGAATAAGAGGAAGACTTCACTTTATACAGCTGCTGTTCAAACTGCCTGTGGAGGAAGCACCAATATTGCTCACTCTCCTTCATCATAGACAAGTATGTGATCTTATTGTGCTTGTTTGCACACAGTTTTCTCTGTGGGTCACTTATCTCATGAGTTTGACAACATTCAAAAGGATCTATTCCCCTTTCTTAGACTGGAGTCCACTAGTGTCCTGCTTATTTGACAATGTCACATTGCTATAAAAGTTTCCAACCTTTTAATTCTTTTTAAATTTGAAATTTTAAATTCTCTGAGTTTATCTTGTGAACCAGAAGCAAACAGTTCATGCATTGACATACACCTTTCTGTCCTTTTGACTCTGACGTATGACCTATATACACAATGGAGTATTACTCAGCCATTAAAAAGAATACATTTGAATCAGTCCTAATGAAATGGATGAAACTGGAGCCAATTATACAGAGTGAAGTAAGCCAGAAAGAAAAACACCAAAACAGTATACTGACACACATATATGGAATTTAGAAAGATGGTAATGATGACCCTGTATGCGAGACAGCAAAAGAGACACAGATGTATAGAATGGACTTTTGGACTCTGAGGGGGAGGGCGAGGGTGGGATGATTTGGGAGAATGGCATTGAAACATGTATACTATCATGTAAGAAATGAAGCGCCAGTCTATGTTCGATACAGGATACAGGATGCTTGGGGCTGGTGCAGAAGGATGATCCAGAGAGATGATATAGGGTGGGAGGTGGGAGGGGGGTTCAGGATGGGGAGCTCGTATACACCCGTGGCAGATTCACGTCAATGTATGGCAAAACCAATACAGTATTTTAAAGTAAAATAAATAAAAATAAAATTTACAATAAATAAAAGGAAATTTCCTTTTACAAAAAAAATGCCAGTGACCTACCTAGCAGCGTAACACTGAAAGGAGTGAGGATAGACTTGCTAATTTTGAATTCCCTTGAACTCCTTTTTCCAGCACCAGCTCTCTGTATAATTGTGAGTGTACCCACTCTGCAGTGGGCTTTTTCACTGCCCTCCAACAGATGAGTTTGTAACCACTCCATTACCTCAGAGAGCTGCCTAGATACGCCACCCCCACCCTCCTTGCCACTTACTGTGACTGACAACTCACTCTTACACAAATGCGCAGTACTAATCCAGATGTAAGGAACTTCCTTTCCCATGGAAACAGGGGACTTGAAAAGTGTTTTTCCAAACTGAAGGGGAAAAAGGCATCAGAATTGGGTGACAGATATCAAAACTGAGTATGTTCAGCTGGCCACCACTGGTCCCCAGGTTGAGTGCATGAGGAAATTGAAACAGCCCAAAGAATGGGGCTTCCCTGGGGGCTCAGATGGTAAAGAAACTGCCTGCAGTGCAGGGGACCTGGTTTCAAACCCTGGGTCGGGAAGATCCCTTGGAGGAGGAAATGGAAATCCACTTCAGTATTCTTGCCTGGAGAATTCCAGAATGGACAGAGGAAACTGGCAGGCTATAGTCCATGGAATCACAAAGAGTCGGACACGACTGAGTGACTAACACACACGTGAGGAATAAGAGAGACTGGTTCTGCAAACTCTTCATGGCAGGCATGGGATGCATGTGACAGGGAGGAGACCCTGAAATAGGGGACTAAAGGGAAAGATACTATCCATTGTAGATTCACATATTCAACAAACTAATGATTAGAACTGATTCATGCAGTGGTGTTTTAAAGAGTCAGTCACAAGGTCAATAGAAATCAGTCTGAATGTTTTAACCTGTCTAAAGAGAGAATGTATCCAGCAGAAGCACAACAAGGTGGAGTCCTGGGGTCCAATGTTGGTCGTGCTCATCTGAATCCTAATGCATGGAGAGGTGTCCAGACTGCCAACATAACGCACCAGGGGCATCCCCACCGTAGCGACAGCAGCATAAGCCTTGACTGACAGCTCACCACTACTGGCCTCATCCTTTCTGTTTTCACAACATGTGACTCAAGCAATCTGTTAATACAGGTTGCTTTTCCCTGTGTCCTTTCCCACAGGGAAAAAGTGTGCTGGCTTTTCTGTTGCATGTCTTGTAGAAATTATTAAGCTGATTCTATGATTTATATTCTAGCCTCTTGAAAACACAGATAATGTGAATCTACTCTGGGGATACAGACTCACTTTGGGTCAAGAAGAAAACTCTAGAGTATCAGCACGAAAAACCAAAGAACTGCCCCTGGACTGTGGCTTTTTCAGCATGGCAAAGCCATGAGTCCTGTGGTGGCCGGACAGCTAAAGGCTGTGGACTCGGCATCACAAGGATTCTCTCTCAAATTTCTCAACTTCTTTTGGTCAAAGTAGAAGCTCTGGGCATAATCCTCAGGCTCCGTGTTGGTTTTGATTTGTCTCAGCAGTGGAATGGAGTGTTTCTGACATGCAATTACACAGTTACAGAAGCTGTATATTTAAGGCCATGTTAAAATGGCCCATATCAAAACGGCCAAGAAAAAAAGTCATACGTTTTTTAAAATCTGTTTTAAATTTCTTAAAATGTAAAGAGATAATCTGCATACATGTTTCAAATATTAAAAATATATCTTAAACACACAGGCAATACTTCTTGCCCAGTTTCCATTACACTCAACAAGGAACAGTGATTAATTTACTATTAATTCTTGCAAATACATTGGCATGTGCAGGTCAATTATATATATGCTATTTTTTTCGCCCTCTCTTTTCAACAGAGTAACATTCTCTATATTTTCTTCTCTCTTATCTGTTTATTTTGGTGATCATTTTGTCAGTATATCTTGGTGACTTTTTCCATATCAATAAAAAAAGTTTCTTCTTTCAAGAAGTCATATTGTTCTTATACTAAGCAAGGTAAGAATACAGGATTTGATATCAGAGAGATTCAGCTTCATAACTTACGTGAGTTATTTAACTTTTATAACTGTTGACTTTCTGAATCTAACAGAAGCTACTGCCAGTTAGACTTACTCCTCATGTACTGCTGGGATTCACTTACTTTCTCTAAGATTCAGTACTCTTGATTACTCCAGGCAATAAGTGCCCCTGGGTATTTTGGCTCTTTATATCCTGACTTTAGACTAATTTAAATATTTTATATTGTATGTCAATCAGGTTTTGTACACAGGAGCTAGAGAAAGCTGATCAGCACTTTCTAAATAGCCTGAGGAACCACTAGACAAAAATGATTATATGTTTCTTGATTCAATGCAAGGCAATGCCAAAGAATGCTCAAACTACCGTGCAACTGCACTCATCTCACACGCTAGTAAAGTAATGCTCAAAATTCTCCAAGCCAGGCTTCAGCAATACATGAACCGTGAACTTCCAAATGTTCAAGCTGGTTTTAGAAAAGGCAGAGGAATCAGAGATCAAATTGCCAACATCCACTGGATCATGGAAAAAGCAAGAGAGTTCCAGAAAAACATCTGTTTCTGCTTTATTGACTATGCCGAAGCCTTTGACTGTGTGGATCACAATAAACTGGAAAATTCTGAAAGAGATGGGAATACCTTACCACCTGATGTGCCTCTAGAGAAACCTATATGCAGGTCAGGAAGCAACAGTTAGAATTGAACATGGAACAACAGACTGGTTCCAAATAGGAAAAGGAATACGTCAAGGCTGTATATTGTCACCCTGCTTATTTAACTTCTATGCAGAGTACATCATGAGAAACGCTGGGCTGGAGGAAGCACAAGTTGGAATCAAGATTCCCGGGAGAAATATCAATAACCTCAGATATGCAGTGAAGAGGAACTAAAAAGCCTCTTGATGAAAGTGAAAGTGGAGAGTGAAAAAGTTGGTTTAAANAGGACTGATGCTGAGGCTGAAACTCCAGTACTCTGGCCACCTCATGCGAAGAGTTGACTCATTGGAAAAGACTCTGATGCTGGGAGGGATTGGAGGCAGGAGGAGAAGGGGACGACAGAGGATGAGATGGCTGGATGGCATCACTGACTCGATGAACCTGAGTTTGGGTGAAATCCAGGAGTTGGTGATGTTCAAGGAGGCTTGGCATGCTGCGACTCATGGGGTCACAAAGAGTTGGACACAACTGAGCGATTGAACTGAACTGAACTGAACTTCCTATGATGGACTTCCCAGGTGGTTCTATGGTAAAGAATTGACCTGCAGTGCATGAGACAAGGGTTCAGTCCCTGGTGGTGAAGATCCCCTGAAAAAGGAAATGGCCACCACTCCAGTATTCTTGCCTGGAAAATCCCACAGACAGCAGCCTGGCAAGCTATAGTCCTTGGGGTCACAAGAGTTGGACATGACTGACAACTAAACAGCAAAACAAATTTCTTATGATAAACATTATACTACTGCTTAATAAGGAACCGAACTTGATCGTAATATATAAATAATTGTCCCAGAGCACACAGCTAGTAGGTGGCACACCCAGTTGGTCCTAGATGTTCCTAAACATGAAACCTGTTCTTTTAAATGGGGTAGCACGCTGCCACCCAAAAATTTACATTTTCAGTCTTATTATTTAGTGAAGAAAGAGAGATGTTGGATGGATAAAAGCATTTCAAGGGTGAGAGGTCCTGGAAAGCTGAGAAGATATTAACATCCTGTTGACAGCTTCCTATTTTGCCAACTCACACAGCTGGTTTAATGAGTAAAGAGAAAATACTGACAATTAGAAAAGCCAAAGATGACTGTCTTCTAGATCTATTTCAAGTGCAGGACAAAGTGTATTTTCTTATTATCTGCAACAGTAGCCTTGGTTGATTATAGATAAAGGTTAGAGATACCTTTTCACTTGGACCAAAGCCCAGTTATGGGACTGATGAACCTATCAGCTGTACAAAGTTACTAACTCACTTAACTTCTACACCTTAGTTTCCTCATCAGGAAGTTGGGAGTAATAATGTTTTTCCAGTGGCATGCACCTGAAAAAGATGATTCCTTAGAGTCCTTCTAGCCCTAAGATATGGAATTCTCTTTTTCTCAATTGAGTCTACCAAGGTTCTGCTGTAGACTACAGAGTCTGGAATTCTGCCACACGAGATCGTCCCAACTAAAAGTTAAACTAGCTTTCTTTTCATTTTGTATTTGAGTAAATCTGGCTTCTTATATATTTCCCTTTATTTAATCCAGTTTGACAAGCAGTAGTGAACTTCCAAGTTACCTCCCTGTGGAATAATGTTCCATCGCCTATCTGCATTGCTGTTGCATGTCACAGAGGAACTCCATAAAGCAAACAGATGACCCAGGTGTCAAAATACCACTTCAGGAAACAACTCGGAAATGAATTTTGATCACTAGGACACAGTGCATCTATTCAGCCCGGAGAAGCTTAGTGCTTTCTGTGTCTCTCTTGGCTCTGAAATAGCATCCCAAAGCAAATGTGGAGGAAGTAATTAATTGTGCAAAACAACACAGAGATTTTACCCTGAATTGCAGAATCACCTTTGTTCAAATCCTGTCAGGACTTTTATAAGAGCTATCTTTTCCCACAGTTGAGAAATTCTAAGCCAACCATGAAAATGACCACTGGCCAAAATGCTCTGGCCTAACGAAATGAAGGAGAGAGGCATAGTGAGATGTTGAGCCCATCTGGCTTATTTTTTCCCCTGAGTTTCTGTCTGAGAGAAAATTCTCTTTCTTGGCCTCTCTCTTTCCTTTTCCTTCCCTCTTGGTTTAGGATTCTCATTCTACTACAGCCACCTTTAGGTTTATTGACTGAGATCAGATCACTTCCTAAGAGCAGTTTTAGGTGGGGGAGACCAGGAAAAGGATAAAGAGATACTAATTATGCTCAAGTAAATGCCCTAGAGGAAACACAATGGAAGAGAAGTGAAGTCGCTCAGTCGTGTCCGACTCTTTGCAACCCCATGGACCANTAGTGAGATGTTGAGCCCATCTGGCTTATTTTTTCCCCTGAGTTTCTGTCTGAGAGAAAATTCTCTTTCTTGGCCTCTCTCTTTCCTTTTCCTTCCCTCTTGGTTTAGGATTCTCATTCTACTACAGCCACCTTTAGGTTTATTGACTGAGATCAGATCACTTCCTAAGAGCAGTTTTAGGTGGGGGAGACCAGGAAAAGGATAAAGAGATACTAATTATGCTCAAGTAAATGCCCTAGAGGAAACACAATGGAAGAGAAGTGAAGTCGCTCAGTCGTGTCCGACTCTTTGCAACCCCATGGACCATAGCCTACCATGGGATTTTCCAGGCAAGAGTACTGGAGTGGGTTGCCATTTCCTTCTCCAGAGGATCTTCCCAACCCAGGGATCGAACCTGGGTCTCTTGCATTATAAGCAGACGCTTTACCATTTGAGCCACCAGGGAAGTCACAATGGAAGGGGTATATAAAACAGTTAGTATAGTAATGAAATTGATAGGCAATATACTAGTTTATATTTGATAAGAAACTGATTTTTTTCTAATACTTTTACTCTAGGATTCTAGAAAGACTATACTACTAATGCTACTATTGCTATTACCAATAAAAATACTACCACTTATAGTGGTAATGAAAACCCCCCTAAATTACCATAACTTTCCATTTGTCAAAGCGCCTTTTTATTTTTTATTTTATTTGACCCTCACAAGTATCACACTGAAGCAGTTTGGCCTCAGAGAAGGCTTTGAAGTAGCTGAAATGCACAGCAGAAGACTCAAGTCTGAACCCAAACCTCTGGGTTCTTTGGGTTCATTGCATTATGAAGGAGTCTAAGGCTTAAATAATGAGAACAGACTTTCATAAAAGCAAAATTTTGAGGGGCCTTAAGAGGAGGGAACAATGTTAAAGTAGAGGAGAGAAAAGCATGAAAGGGCAAATATCATACTGCTCTTGAGCTGACCCCCAGAGGCAGCTTCTGCCAGTAGATGCTTGTGTGTCTGGGCGTGGAGACGATCATAGGTCAAACTCTGCAATCTCTTCCCCTGCCTCAGCATTCCTTCTGTGTGCTGTCAGCAGAAAACAAACAGGGAGAGGTGATGCTTTCATTGAAAATCAATTTGCACAATGCACACAAGATCGCCACAACATGGCACCCAAATGGGCCAATTCCCTGCGATTTTCCGCAGAATTACCCTCCATTCGCCTTCACAGTCAACTAAGCTTATCTCTTGGAAAAAAGAGAGTCCAGAGTGTCTGGGTTATACTCTGATGCCAACTGTAAAGTTTCCTGTTGTCCTGACAGCTTGCAAGACAAGCAGGGAAGTGTGGCCTGTGCTGGAGACATTCACCAGAGCATCTGACATCAATGCAACTGAAGTCTTGTGCCAGGTAAAGGAAAAGATGAGCATGCCAGGCTTGGATCAGGCCACCCATCGGTTTCCCAGGAGATAACTAGACTTTAGGGAGAAAAATAAAACAGACCCAAAACAACAAAGTTCAGCTCTTGGGAAGATACTGTACTATTTTAGGATGATGCTGACTGATGACTTAAGTAATAGTTTGAAAACATAAGATGTCCTGCCAGCAAATCAAAATAAGAAGTCATAATGTTTAAACAATGTGTTAAAGCTTTCAAAGAACTTGTACCTGCAGGATTTCATTTGGGTTTCATGATTTCCTGAAGAGCAAGTCATAAGATGTATTATCCCCATTTGCTTGAGAAAGTCTAGATGGTTTATCCAAAGCCACACAGGTATTGGCCAAGGAGTTAGACCTTGGCCTCCTGACAACTGCTCGGTGGCCTTTCTGTCCTTTCTGTGCCTTGGAAGCTCAGTGACTTCTCAAAGAGTACTGAAAAAGGCCTTGCAGCAAATCACAGTTTGTGATTTGCAGGCATTCATTGCCTGATTACAGTGCAGGGAACATGGTGTTGTTTTAAGAATACATTCTGATAGAAATAGGGTTGAGGCATATGAAGTAAAATTCTCCTAAATATGGAAGACAACTCTCTCAGTTTTGTTCACAGGCCCAAGCCCACCTGTTCTAAGAGCTGAATGACTTTTCTAGGCCCCCTGTTGCTACTCTTTAAATTTTACTGTAACTCTTTTGAGTTTTGATTCTTTGACTTTGTCCAAGTACCTTCCCTGGTCCAGTAGTTTTGGCTCTATCTGAGAACTGCCACACAGTTTCTCTATTCTTATTCTCCATGGTTCTTAGTAAATGCCTGACTTTTAAACTGATCAGCACTAATTCATTCAACAAATCCTCAGGGGACACCTACCAGGCAGAGCTGCATAAGCCAGTGCTGTCTCAGCAATGTTTGGAGGGGCTACTGTCTTTAATCTTGGTCTCGTGAAGAGAGAAGCCACTGATGCATTTTATCTTAACATCTTGTCCCTATTTCAGCAGTTCCAAGGCAGAATGAATGGGGCTGGATAGCATCCCCTCTTTGGAAGGATGTTGGCATGACTGTTTAATAGGTTTGGGAGGAGGGCTCTTTTGCAATTCTTCATTTCCTTTGTCTATTGTTGCAGGTTTTCATTAACCTTTGAGGTTGTCTTCATTTTGTGGTTTGCATTTTAAGCATTTTCTGGTTTTGAAACTGCCTAGCAAATAATTTCTTTTGATCCAACTGCTTCCCTCAATTACTATTATATTTAACTCTATTGTAGAATAACAAAACTCCACACCCTCTGGATATCTCAAATCACCATTCCACCCATCTGTGGCCCTTATGGTTCAAGATTTCATTTAGGAACTGAGCTTTGTGCACTTGAGGAAATGATCCACAAACGCTAGACTTCTGTTTCCCTTCCTAGCTTGGAACTCCTCTTGTTTCTTCTTGTCCTAATTGAAAGGAAGAAGGAAAAAAAGGGGAGGGGGGGAAAGGCAGGAAGGAGCAGAAAGAAGATAGGTGAATGGATAGATACTGTACACGTTTGCCATGTGGTCCTATAAACATGATGACATACATCTCACAAGTCACATTTTCCCCCTCCACAAATCCTGCCTCATATACAAATTTCCATGTTAACCGTACAGTCCAGGATGATCTTTGATTCCCTCAGTCTTTTAAATATGAACATTTTATAAATTATGCTCCAAGACTACACAGGACATGGGGATTCCCTAGTGGTCAAGTGGTTTGGACTCCATGCTTTCACTGCCAAGGGCTCGGGTTCAATCCCTGGTCAGTGAACTAAAATCTCACAAGTTGCACAGCATGCCCCCCTGCAAAAAAAAAAAAAAAAAGACAACCCTGGACAAAAATATAGATTAGACAATTTTGTACCACATTAATGATAAAATAGTTAACATTTCTTATTTATTAATTTGTTAATTATTTAAAAACCTATTCCTACTTTATTTCATTTGATTTTTACTGCAAGAGTATGAGGAAAGTTTGTCATGTCCATCCTACAGAAAAGGAGGTTGTGGTTTTGGGGGATAATCTAAGTTGTCCTTTCAAGGCAGCACCACTAGGAAATGGTGGAGCAACACTTAATCCACGTCTCTTTGATTCCAGGATCTTTCTTTTCTCCTAAATATTGAACTATTTATACTCCATGCATTCATTTCACTTACCTTTTTCCCTTGTCATTTTCCCCAAATTCCCCCCATCCTAATCCCGCACTACCTCACTGCTGCTTCTCCCAAGTCTTTCTCTCTGTTGTGTGATCTCCTATTTGGAGAGAAAGTTTTGATAAAACATGTTTGCACTGACATATCATTAGTCATTAATTCAATGAATTAACACAGCTCACTCACATCCATTTACAGCAGACACTATGCTAGACCATAGAACAAACAAATATGTCTAGGTTTAATAAACAGGTCCTAGGCAGATCTGTGTCAGTACTAACAACATGACTCTGTGTTGAAATAAAAGCATGTGCAAGGCATTCTGGGCACAGAGCAGGAGGCTTCCTAGGAAGTTTAGGAAGACTTCAGAGGGAGGGATATTGGGCATGTATTTTGTAACATGACTATGATTTCAACACTCACACATTTATCCAACACATGGTTGTTGTGTACCTGTTTAATGCAAAGTACAACATGAGTTCACTAGTATACACCAGTGGAAAACAATAAACTTAGTCCCTGCATTCTTGGAGCATGCGTTATGACAGGGAAAACAGGCAGTAAACACAAAAGTATCTAAAATAAACATTCAGTTATAAATCATCAAAATGTATACTATAGTTAAAATACATAAGACGGGAACCTAATTTAAGTAGTGTGGGTAGGAAAGGAAGAGTGTGTGTAAGAAAGTCCTTTTTAGAATGATGACACCGAGGGATGGGTAAGAATGAGGTGGGCAAGGTGCTCTAGGCAAAGCAGCACTATGTGAAGGCCTTGAAACCAGGACAAGCTGACACATTCCAGGACCTGAGAGGAGGCCACTGTGGCAGGAGAGTGGTCCTGGAGGGGAATCACAGGAAGTGAGGAGGAAGGGAGGTGGGGCCTCAGCTTGATAAAGAGAACAGCTTGTACTTCCAGTGCAATGAGGAGATGAGAGGACAGGGAGTGGAGGGACACAGGCCACAGGAGCAGCTTGTAATGTCAAATATAGACACCTGGCAACCCCTTGTCAGGTGTGGAAATAAATGAAAACCAACCAAAGGAGGCTTGTTTTGGCAAAGGCTCAAAGGCAGGCAGAAGAATGGAAAAGCTTTATGGTAGAAAAAAGTGAGGTCTCCAGGCATGTCTTGACTGGCTGCTGGCCTGGCAAAGCTGTAAGAGAGCTAACTAGAAGCCAGATGTCTTAAGGGATGGGTTACGGGTGCATCTGTGGTTTCCTCTCCTTGATCCTAAGTTGGAATTAGAGACAACAATCAGAGAAGCTGTTAATTATTGATCAAGTCCTGGCTTTTGGGGTCGGTTATTACGGAAGGTATTTTTTAGCTTCCTGTTTTGTCATTAGAGATAGAATTTTGCTTCCTGCAAATCTGACATCACAGCATAGCATCCTGGTCTGTAGATAAGGGATTGGTTTCCAGGGAAGGTTGCTGTAGGTTGTGGGTCAAAGTTGACTAAAATGTGATTGGTGCATATATTTCACTGGGGAAGAGAACTGGAGGCAGGGAAGATATAGAAAAGTTACCTCTAGAGTTTGGATTTAATCCTCCAGACAATCAACACCAAATGTTTCTGTTTGCACATTACTGTCTACAAAATAGTTTTTAACACACATATCCAACATATCTATCTTTATTTATATCTAAATTTTACACATGTTCTGCTATAAATTTTAAGAAAATGCAAAAGAGTTTTCTATACATTATTATTAATTTAAATGTAATTTTGCAAAGACTGTCACATGGCTCTAAATTTTGCTAAAGAATTATATTTACAATTGAAAAAGATACATACACCTCTATGTTCATAGCAATACTATTTACAATAGCCAAGACATGTAAACAAACTAAAAGCCTTTTGATAGATAAAGGGATAAAGAAGATATGGTGTACTATGATCCAGAAATCCCACTACTGGGCCTATACTCTGAGAAAACCATAGCTGAAAAAATCACATGTACCCCAGTGTTCATTGCAGCACTATTTACAATAGCCAGAACATAGAAGCAACCTAGATGTCTGTTAACAGATGAATGGATAAAGAAGTTGTGGTACATATATACAATGGAATATTATTCAGCCATGTAAAAGGAATGAATTTGAATCAGTTGTAGTGAGGTGCGTGAACATAGAATCTATTATGTAGAATGAAGTAAGTCAGAAAGAGAAAAACAAATATCATGTATTAGTGCTGCTGCTGCTGCTGCTAAGTCACTTCAGTTGTGTCTGACTCTGTGTGACCCCATAGATGACAGCCCACCAGGATCCCCCGTCCCTGGGATTCTCCAGGCAAGAACACTGCATATATACGGAATCCATAAAAATAGTGCTGATGAACCTCTTTGCAGGGCAGGAATAGAGACTCAGAAATAGAGAACAGGCTTATGGACACAGCAGGGCAAGGAGAGGGTGGGACGAACTAAGAGAGTAGAATTGAAGTATACACATTACCATATGTAAAATAGATAGCAAATGGGAAGTTTCTATAACACAGGAAGCTCAACCTGGTGCTCTGTGACAACCTAGAGGGTGGGATGGGGTGGGAACTGGGAGGGAGGTTCATGAGGGAGGTTCATGAGGGAGGTGACATATACCTGTGGCTGGTCCATGTTGATGTGTGGCAGAAACCAATACAACATTGTAAAGCAATTATCTTCCAATTAAAAATAAGATGTGATTGATATATGTACATACACTATACACAATGGCTAGATGTGTATAAGAGACAGAGTGTGGCCTGTGCTGGAGACATTCACCAGAGCATCTGACATCAATGCAACTGAAGTCTTGTGCCAGGTAAAGGAAAAGATGAGCATGCCAGGCTTGGATCAGGCCACCCATCGGTTTCCCAGGAGATAACTAGACTTTAGGGAGAAAAATAAAACAGACCCAAAACAACAAAGTTCAGCTCTTGGGAAGATACTGTACTATTTTAGGATGATGCTGACTGATGACTTAAGTAATAGTTTGAAAACATAAGATGTCCTGCCAGCAAATCAAAATAAGAAGTCATAATGTTTAAACAATGTGTTAAAGCTTTCAAAGAACTTGTACCTGCAGGATTTCATTTGGGTTTCATGATTTCCTGAAGAGCAAGTCATAAGATGTATTATCCCCATTTGCTTGAGAAAGTCTAGATGGTTTATCCAAAGCCACACAGGTATTGGCCAAGGAGTTAGACCTTGGCCTCCTGACAACTGCTCGGTGGCCTTTCTGTCCTTTCTGTGCCTTGGAAGCTCAGTGACTTCTCAAAGAGTACTGAAAAAGGCCTTGCAGCAAATCACAGTTTGTGATTTGCAGGCATTCATTGCCTGATTACAGTGCAGGGAACATGGTGTTGTTTTAAGAATACATTCTGATAGAAATAGGGTTGAGGCATATGAAGTAAAATTCTCCTAAATATGGAAGACAACTCTCTCAGTTTTGTTCACAGGCCCAAGCCCACCTGTTCTAAGAGCTGAATGACTTTTCTAGGCCCCCTGTTGCTACTCTTTAAATTTTACTGTAACTCTTTTGAGTTTTGATTCTTTGACTTTGTCCAAGTACCTTCCCTGGTCCAGTAGTTTTGGCTCTATCTGAGAACTGCCACACAGTTTCTCTATTCTTATTCTCCATGGTTCTTAGTAAATGCCTGACTTTTAAACTGATCAGCACTAATTCATTCAACAAATCCTCAGGGGACACCTACCAGGCAGAGCTGCATAAGCCAGTGCTGTCTCAGCAATGTTTGGAGGGGCTACTGTCTTTAATCTTGGTCTCGTGAAGAGAGAAGCCACTGATGCATTTTATCTTAACATCTTGTCCCTATTTCAGCAGTTCCAAGGCAGAATGAATGGGGCTGGATAGCATCCCCTCTTTGGAAGGATGTTGGCATGACTGTTTAATAGGTTTGGGAGGAGGGCTCTTTTGCAATTCTTCATTTCCTTTGTCTATTGTTGCAGGTTTTCATTAANACCCCCCCTCCCACATCCCTCCCCATCCTACCCCTCTGGGTCGTCCCAGTGCACTGGCTTTGAGGGCCCTGTTTCAAGCATTGAACTTGGACTGGTGATCTGTTTCACATATGGTAGTAAACATGTTTCAATGCTATTCTCTCAAATTATCCCACCCTTGCCTTCTCCCAGTCCAGAAGTCTGTTCTTTATATCTGTGTCTCTTTTGCTGTCTTGCATATAGGGTCATTACCATCTTTCTAAATTCCATTTATATATACATTAATATACTGTATTGGTGTTTTCCTTTCTGACTTACTTCACTCTGTATAGTAGGCTCCAGTTTCATCCACCTCATTAGAACTGATTCAAATGAGTTCTTTTTAATAGCTGAGTGATATTCCATTGTGTATACGTACCACAGCTTTCTTATCCATTCATCTGCCGATGGATATCTAGGTTGCTTCCACGTCCTAGTGATTGTAAACAGTCTGCAATGAACATTAGGGTACATGTGTCTACTTCAATTCTGGTTTCCTTGGTTTGTATGCCCAGCAGAGGGATTGCTGGGTCATATGGCAGTTCTATTTCCAGGTTTTAAAGGAATCTCCATACTGTTCTCCATAGTGGCTGTACTAGTTTGCATTCCCACCAACAATGTAAGAGGGTTCCCTTTTCTCCATGCCCTCTCCAGCATTGATTGTTTGTAGACATTTTGATAACAGCCATTCTGACTGGTGTGAGATGGTACCTCATTGTAGTTTTGATTTGCATTTCTCCAATAATGAGTGATGTTGAGCATCTTTTCATGTGGTTGTTAGCCATCTGTATGACAGCATTTTAAAAAGCAGAGACATCACTTTGCCGACAAAGGTCTGTATAGTCAAAGCTATGGTTTTTTCAGAAGTCATGTATGGATGTGAGAGCTGGACCATAAAGAAGACTGAGTGCTGAAGAACTGATGTTTTCAAACTGTGGTGTTGGAGAAGACTCTTGAGAGTCCCTTGGACTGCAAGAAGATCAAACCAGTCCTTCCTAAAGGAAATCAACACTGAATGTTCATTGGAAGGACTGATGCTAAAGCTGAAGCTCTGATACTTTGGTCACCTGATGTGGAGGGCCAACTCATTGCAAAAGACCCTGATGCTTGGAAAGACTGAAGGCAAAAGGAGAAGGGGGAGCAGAGGATGAGGTGGTTAGATAATGCTTGGCATTCAATAAGTTATCAGTAGGCACTGTTGCAGAAATAAATTCTTAAATGAATAACTAGAGTCTGTCTGTAGAGATGTTCATCTCTCTACCACAATTTTCCTAAGACAGTGTCTTCACTGGGCCCCACAATAGTATTTTGCATTGTTTTACTATTACATTGAATTGATGCTTTTGAACTGTGGTGTTGGAGAAGACTCTTGAGAGTCTCTTGGACTGCAAGGAGATCCAACCAGTCCATTCTGAAGGAGATCAGCCCTGGGATTTCTTTGGAAGGAATGATGCTAAAGCTGAAACTCCAGTCCTTTAGCCATCTCATGCAAAGAGTTGACTCATTGGAAAAGACTCTGATGCTGGGAGAGATTGGGGGCAGGAGAAGGGGACGACCGAGGATGAGATGGCTGGATGGCATCACGGACTCAATGGACGTGAGTCTGAGTGAACTCCAAGAGATGGTAATGAACAGGGAGGCCTGGCATGGTGCGATTCATGGGGTCACAAAGAGTCGGACACAACTGAGCGACTGAACTGAACTGAACTTACTATTACATTAAGAGCCAGTACTTACTGCCCTGTACNGGCCATCTCATGCAAAGAGTTGACTCATTGGAAAAGACTCTGATGCTGGGAGAGATTGGGGGCAGGAGAAGGGGACGACCGAGGATGAGATGGCTGGATGGCATCACGGACTCAATGGACGTGAGTCTGAGTGAACTCCAAGAGATGGTAATGAACAGGGAGGCCTGGCATGGTGCGATTCATGGGGTCACAAAGAGTCGGACACAACTGAGCGACTGAACTGAACTGAACTTACTATTACATTAAGAGCCAGTACTTACTGCCCTGTACTTATTGCCCTATCAATACTTCTTGTAATTCTACTCTGTGGTATTGAGTTTTCAGTGGAGGTACTCAGATCAAGGCTATCTCCTTTTCCATGGCAAACCTTCAGATCCTTGAAGACAGTTATTTTCCCACTGAGATTTCTATCTGAGTCAATACTATATCATAATATGACATATTGTTGCATATTACTTTGTGATATATAATGAAATAATTATACAACTCACCATAATGCAGAATCAGATCATCAGGCACCAGATTCTCCTAAGGAGCGCACAACCCAGACCCCCTGCATGCACAGTTCACAGTAGGGTTAGTGTTCCTATAAGAATCTAATGCTGCCACTGATCTGACAGGATGCAGAGCTCAGCTACTACTGTAAATGATGGGGAGAGACTACAAATACAGATGAAACTTCCGTAGCTCACCTGCCACTCACTTCCTGCTGTGTGACCTGGTTCCTAACCGGCCACAGATTGGTATCAGTTCATGGCCCAGAGCTTGGGGACCACTGCCTTAAATTAGTACCGCCAGTGTAGGAATTCAGAGTTCCAAAGAATAGCAAGAAGAGATAATAAAGCCTTCTTCAGCAATTAATGCAAAGAAATAGAGGAAAACAACAGAATGGGAAAGACTAGAGATCTCTTCAAGAAAATTAGAGATAGCAAGGGAACATTTCATGCAAAGATGGGCTCGATAAAAGACAGAAATGGAATGGACCTAACAGAAGCAGAAACTATTAAGAAGAGGTGGCAAGAATACATGGAAGAACTGTACAAAAAAGATCTTCAAGACCCAGAAAATCATGATGATGTGATCACTAATCTAGAGCCAGACATCTTGGAATGTGAAGTCAAGTGGGCCTTAGAAAGCATCACTATGAATAAAGCTAGTGGAGGTGATGGAATTCCTTTGGAGCTCTTTCAAATCCTGAAAGATGATGCTGTGAAAGTGCTGCACTCAATATGCCAGCAAATTTGGACAACTCAGCAGTGGCCACAGGACAGGAAAAGGTCAGTTTTCATTCCAATC